>OW119930.1:31281253-31638753 GCA_933210815.1 Meta bourneti
GTTTGTGTGTGTACAGAATATTACTAAATTCAAGAGAAAAACCATCTATCGCAGTTCGCGACCTTCCTTTCTTCTCGCGAATTCTCACCGAGCGCCATTTTTCAAGCATTCCAGCTCTTTTCACTTTTCAGACGCTGCTTTCAAGAGAAACCGGCTGAGTCAACAATGGGCGAATGAATAGTTAGAAGCCGTATAACTGGGAGTGTGATTTCCTGCAATTAAGACTTGACGGATTCTTCCGAGAATCCTTATGAACAGAGAAATGAGGTTTCTCTGGCGAAGAGCACGATCATGGTTTTCACCGAAATTTGGAACTTGAGTGGGATGCTTATGAATCTAGATTTCTTTCTGTGTAGCTCAGATATGCAGTGAAACCCAGTGTTTTTTAAGTAAACAGAATTGATATGTTCATATACTCGTTTGGGTCTCGTTTGTCTTCTCTGGTCATTTTCAGCTGTGAAGGCTAATTAGATCGGAATTCACCTTGTAATTTTTGTCATTGTCATGTGATTACCCCTGATCACACTTCGTTGAAAGCCGGAAAGTCTTAGATTGTTGATAAGTCATTTACATTCTCAATTGATATTATATGCAGAAATTATTTAGCTATTTGTACACTAACTACTTTGTCGAAAACATTTTGCACCCACCAACTCTGTTGAAAACATTTTGCACACCAACTACTGTCGGAAAACATTTTGCACACCATTTTGTTGAAAACATTTTGCACACCATTTTGTTGAATATTTTTACACCAACCATTGAAAACATTTTAACATAAATTGAGGAAAATAATTTTACACTATAATTAACCAGTAAAATTTAACAAATAGTTCTTTGAATCTTCGTATTGTATCAGTTTAATTTACTCAATATATTCTTAATATTTTATCCTACGTTTTATTGTTGGTCACATGTATGATAAGTATTGGCAACGTGTGTTCTAATGGTACCTGTTGAACCTAATCTTTGCAGGCCTAGTTTGTTTGCTTACAGTGAAAATCCCTCACACATAATCGATCATAAATCTGTCATTCGATTAGTTTACTTTCGATTTAAAAGCATGTCCAATACGTGTTGAAATTGGCTGCTACATTAATCTGACTCAAATTTTTCCACACATGCGAATATTCAGTATCGGAGGGTTGGTTGTTTTTAGGTTTCATGGCGCAAGGACCATACTTAGCAATCTGCACAAAACGAAACCAAACGGCAAATAACAGTGAAAAGAAAGGAAAAGGGGAAAGAGAGGAAAAAGATCGCTTGAGCTACCTGGGGTTGTGACCCCTCATGTTTACCAGACATTAAACCCTATGGGTTGGTTTTGGGTTTCATGGCAGAGCCATATTTCGCCAAGCTGAGCCAAAGACAAGAGAACTACGAGGGAGGGAGAAAAAGCAAAAAGAGAAGGGAGGACAGAACATTCGAGTACCTCGGGGTTGTGATGCCCGTCCACCTAAAGATGTGCCCCTGAGGGCGTAAACCACATGGGAAAAGAATGGATCACTAGGAAACCTAAAGATGTGCCCCTGAAGGGAAGTGTCGGAGGAAATTAATGCCAAATGTCGCCAAAATAATCGTCGATAAATCTAATTAGTTCTGAATCGGCATCAATTTCTTCGTCTTCCAGTGTTTTGTCTACGTACACTGAAAATCTCACGTATTTACTTATTCTGACAACATTTTGGCCTCATTCGGGAGCTTTTTTAAAACGCAATGGTGTGCTTTTCATTCTTTAAATCTGGCAACCCTGGATCGAGGTTCAGGTACTGCACATTTCTAAAGCGACTTGGAATCAAAAAGACAAGGATGCACGAAGTTGAAACAAAAAGACGGATTCCCTCCTCTCTACCGGACACTTTCCTGACCTTGATTTATTCTTTTTTAGCATTCAACATCCAGCCGGGAGCGAATTGTTTTTCTCACCCAACAAACTTTCTGCCTATTTTACATCCACCATTATCAAGGTTAGGAAAACAGGTTAAAAAACAAATCGCCACAAGTTTACGACGTTTACCCAAATCTCGATAACAAATTGTTCCCGTAGATCGAAAAAGAAACGTTAAAACTCGTTCAACTCATCGTCTGCAGGGGACAGGAGGCAGAAACAATTCACCATAAACCTCCATGGAACTAAAATAATCGGGGATTAAAAGGAAGCTTTAGGCGAGAGTGGCAAACTGCACGAACAGTTTTAGTTCTTGACCCTCTGGTAGCTTTTTTGATAGGGAAATTAAAGCATAAGAACTGTGGATTTGAATCCAAAAGGAAGGGATGCCTCTCAAAATATTCTAGTAGCTATTTGTAACTGGATAGTTACTATTTTGCCCTACATACAAAGGTCTTAGGTCATCTAAAGTTACGAACTAGTGATCTAAATACGGGCTAAGCAGCCACTTGAGACAAATCTTTGCAGATCTTTTCATTTCGAGGAGTGGGACAAGGAATAAATAATTCATAAATCTAAATTTTTGAAATTGTTTATAATTTGCTACAGAGCTCTCGCCTTTTAGGTTGGTTGGGTTATTTTTAGGACGAAGGTTCATATTTGTCTGAGCTGAGCCAAACACAAGACAACGTCAATACACATACCCATACTAGGTTCGGTTTTATACAGAAAGGGCCATATTTGGTCAAGCTAAGCTAAACACGACAAATAATCAAATAATAGATATACACACTAGGCTGGTTGGGTTTTATACCGCAAGGGCCAAGCTATAGAACAAGAATGGCAAAATGAATGAGCAGATTTAGTTATTGATCCTCTGGTAGCCTTTTCGATAAGGTTGGTTACATTTTCTGGCGCAAAGTCCAAGATTAGGACAAGCTGCACCAAACACAAGACAAAATTAAAACAATAGAAACTGGATCGATATAAAACTTTTTTATAGGGAAACTAAAGCATAAAAACTGCGGATTTGAATCCAAAAGGAAAGGATTCCTCTCGCAAAATATTCTAGTAGCTATTTGTAACTGGATAGTTACTATTTTGCCCTTTGTACAAAGTCTTAGTTCAGCAAAAGTTGCGAACTACTGATCTAAATACGGGCTAAGCAACTACTTGAAGAAACTCTTTGCAACAGATCTTGATTTTGAGGAGTGGGACAAGGAATACGTAATTCATAGTTAAATTTTGAAAAACTTTTGTGCTTTGCTACAAAGCTCTCGCCTTTTAGGTTGGCGGGTTATTTATGACGGAAGGGTCACATTTGTCTAAGCTAAGCCAAAAACAAGACAACGTGAAGTAATAGACATACACACTAAATTTGTTAGGTTTTATGGCGCAAGGGCCATATTTCGTCAAGTTACATCAATCATAAGACAACTTCAAGTAATGCAAACTTACACAAGAAAAGTTTTACTAAACTTGAATAAATGCATCCAGGGGATTCCTGTTACAGGAATCAAACCAGCGCCGCCTACAATAGACAGGTTACAAGCTCATTGAGCCACGGCGGACCCACCATGGTACCGTATCCTTAGGGCGCGAGGGGTCCTCATAGTCTGTCTCCTACCAAAACATTTAGATCTTTGTTTTTAGATTTTATAAAGCTGTTCAACAAGTGTAGGAAGGGGAAATTATATATTTGTACATGTTAAACATTGAAAAACATTTGTATTTTATGAGGCCTGGATTACACATATGGAAGGATCCTGCTTTGCTCAAAACCACTTTCCCATAAAAATAATATAATTATTTCTGACATAAATTAACGCTTAAGCACTATATTGTCGGTATACAAATGAAACTGTCAAAAGGATCAAAATGTGCGACTGTTTTTTAGCTTTTCGAATTTGGTGATCTATTTAGACTGCTGAAATCCACAAATATTTTCTTTGCATGAAGGTTAGATTTCTCCTTGAGGAACAGAGTGAAGCTTAGGGAGTAGCATTCCCCCTCGTTTTCCCATAACTGTTTTTTGACTTTGTTTCACTTGTGAGGCCAACGATATTAAAATATCGCTATGAATCAGGGCGCGGCATAAAATTCGAAGAAAGGAAGGACATTTGGAACAAGACTAATTTTCGATGGCAGTTATAAAGAATAACGTCTATAAATTTCTTTAATCTTCGACCTGAACTGAAGGAAGACTGCGCTATCTCTTTAGCGGGGCACCGCTAACATTCACGATTCTGTTAAAAGTTAATCATTTTTATCGATGTCTTTTGACCTCCTGCACTCTCAAAGATGACATATATCAGTGCTCACACCTCACAAGCATCAGTTCCAAATGTGTCTCCCTTCGTGTTACCAATTGAAACACTGCCTCGCTAGAATTTTCGTGGAATACAAAAAATACGTGTCGCGGGTGATCTATCAAACAGGGGCAGAGGCATATTTAACCTCGAGTAAGCTTCTGAACTTTTACCGGGTCAACTTCTAGGAAAATTCCCGACACAACTTCAGACCTCGCGCTGTTTAATGTGATTTGCGTGTTATTTAGCGATTTTCTGGCAGCGCAGGAGCAAATAACGCTCTCATACCCTACTGTTGGGTTTTCAGGGTTAAACCTGGCATCAGTGGGTAACACTTCGCGTGAAGAGTTTGCACGCCATTCCCAAACGAAATCATCGAAACGTTTTTAAGTTATACATGCATTTACATAATGCGACGAGTCATGCAATGCGCTCACGAGGCTCAAAGCGTTGCTTAACCCTCCAAGTGGTTTTGACGAGATCTCTTCCATCAAGACTTTGGCATTTTTAATTAACGTCGCACTGGCTATTGGCGACTGTCCGTGATCAAACCCCAAGGTAAAGATCCGAGGACAATACTACGCAATTTTGAATCACGTTCAGATGACGAGTTCACACCTGAGCTGGCACCCCGCTCTCCAAACGTCCATACCACGCCAACGTGAGGACATTTGAGCCCACGACAGATTTAAAGTGCACCAGTCCCCTTTTTACACGACGGTCTTTGGCTCGATTCGAACTCGCAACCTAATTGCAAATCCGTTACTCTTACAACCGGGCTATCGCTGTCCTCCCTCTTCCATCAAGATATGACCAAGTTTGCTAATGACAAGATATCTCGAACATGAAGATATTTTTTTTTATTGCGAGATCAAGATGGTGTTCAGATTTTTCAATAACGAGGTGTCTCACAACATCTTGCCAATTTTGTAATGACGAGAAGCCTCATCAGGACCTACCAGGTTGAAAAGCTGCTTCACTGATCAATCCATGCTGAAATCTCATTTCAAATGTAGTCTTGACGATTTTAAGTTGTAAATTTTCAAAACGACTAATAAAGAATAACTTGGAAAAAATCAATGATCATTTCGGGAGTAAAACGTCCACCATCATCTGAATAAGTCACAAGAGGTTGATTGCATTGAGTTTTATGGCGCTAGACGTTAAGTCCACGTTGCACCAAAGCTTAAGTCCACGTTGCACCAAACACGAGAAAGACACAATAAAAGTTGTGCTGACACAAGAGAAATACACCCAAGGAGGTATGTGACTGGAAGGAGAAATGCCGACAGGAAAACGCGAGTTTAATTAGTATTTCTAGAACAGTATTGTCACAAATCATGTTGAGATGGAAGATTTGTTCGTAGATAGGTAATTTGGATATTATGGCTTAAGATCCAAAAACGGACATGGTGTGCAGGCAGATTTGCCGATATCCTTATTTTTGTCACAACGCATGTGTTCTTGCAACCGGAATTTCAAAGGCCGTTTGGCTTGACCAACAGAACCCGCACCACATGTGCACTGCCATTGTACAGCATATGCCATATACATTAGATAGTATTCCCCACTTGGTTTGAATGGGATTTTTAACCCTCCTGATGGTTGTCTCGACGGGATCACGCCATTAGCAAAACTGACCAGATCTTGATGGACGAGATGTCTCTTCATTAGAAGAAAACTGACCAGATCTTGATGGACGAGATGTCTCGTCATTAGAAGAAAACTGACCAGATCTTGATGGACGAGATGTCTCGTCATTAGAAGAAAACTGACCAGATCTTGATGGACGAGGTGTCTCGTCATTAGAAGAAAACTGACCAGATCTTGATGGACGAGGTGTCTCGTCATTAGAAGAAAACTGACCAGATCTCGATCTCGTCATCACATCTAAAAATCGGCAAAATTGACCAGGTCTTGTTGGACGAGATATCTCGTAATTCTCCCACAGCGGGAAATATATTGAGCCAAGGCGACCCCATGGGGCGTTGGGACTGCCTTATATATTCCATCGCCCATCTAAAACCCTCCTAGACATCGGAATATAAAAATGAAATATTTAAAAGACTCAGTCTATCCCCCCTAGAATGTTTATATACCAAACCTTAACCCTTTCAAGGAAGTGGGACGTTCCACCACCCCTGTAAGGGTTAACATGCTAAAGTGTGTCAGAAGTTTAAGAATAAATGGAAAAATTACAATCATACGAGTAATTTTCGACTAACTTACAATCACAGCATAGAGAAACACTGATTACCATGATAAAAAAAAATCATGGCTTCAATTTTTCGCTAATATACCTTGGATAAATTTTCAGTTTCTTCGGTGTTCCGAGGCGTGAAAAAGGTTACGAAGCATTGACTTGGGTCAAAGCAATCAATTGATCCGACCACGAAGTTGTAGCACGTGGTAGAAATGTGCGTGATCCTTTCCAAGTGAGCGGCAGAGAAATATTAAACGTTACACACATCCTTACGGGAGTCTGAAACTGTTTTTTCGGAAACCGGTTACCCCGATTGAAAGAAGTGGCAAGCCCAATTATCACTACAGTGACAGAGCAGTGACCCACTTTTAGACTGTCAGTTATTTAACCTTTGAAGAATCAAAGCACTGTTTGAAATAAAATTGTCAACTGTTTCAGTCAAATGTATTAATAGGTTGACTGGAGCTTTATGACGCAAGGGTCATATTTGGCCATGGCCAAACACAAGACAAACATCAAGTAATTGGCACACAAAAGGTTGATTCTTTTGGGGTTTATGGCGCAGGGGCCATATTTGGACAAGTTGCGCCAAATACAATTTCAGGTAAAACATGCGAAAGGGAAAAAGAGGGTAGGTAGTTAATTAACATCGCACTGGAGAAACACAACGGGATATTGATGACGGTGCGGGATCAATCCCGGCAGGAAATATCCAAGGACAAAGTCTCGGCATTTTGAACCCCGGTCAGATGACGAGGTCAACACCTGAGCTGGGACCCCACTTTTCAAACTTCCACACCACGCCAACGTGAGGACATTTGAGGGGTCACGACGGATTTAACGTGCACCAGCCTCCATGTACACGACGGTCTTTGGCTGGACCGAGTTTCGAACTCGCAACCTTCCGGTTTCTAATCCGTTGCTCTTCCAACTGGGCTACCACGACCCTGAAAAAAAGAAGGATCGGGGAAAAGAGTAGTGGGATGAAAGAAGATCGCTTGGGTATCTCGGGTGCACGACCCCCATGTTTACTAAAGAGGAAAAAGAAACGCCTATGGAAAAAAGAAAAGATAGCTAGAGTTCCACGGGTTCGTGAAGCCCTTACAAGTCTAAGGTTGTTTTGGGGTTTTATGGCGTAAAAGCCATGTTTGGAAAATCTGCGCCAACACAAGACATAAAACACAATGAGTGAGAAAGATAAAGACAAACACAGAAGGGTAGGCGAGGGTAAAAATGAAAGGGAGGAAAGATCATTCGGGTAGCTCGGGGTTGATGCCCATACACACTTGAAGATGTGCCCAGAGCCCACACAACACAATGTACGCACAAGTGTAAGCATGGCTAAAAAATGAAAGAGGAAAGATCACTCTGGTAACACGAGGTTGTGATGCCCGTACTCACCTAAAGATGTATGCCGATGAGGGCGTGAAAAGAAAGGAAAAGGGAAGAGGAGAAAGATCACTTGGGCATCCTGGGGATCATGAACCCCAAGTTTACCAGAGACAGTAAACCCATGGAAAAAGAATAGGTCACTATGTTACCCCAGGTTCGTGAAGCCCGTACACACTTAAAGATGTGCCCTTGAGGGAGCAAAAAAAGGAACAAGATGCATGAGGAACTTCCTCCGAAACCTTTGAACTTCAACCACTTGTATCCCAAACCCTGAGAGCGAAAAGCATTAAGCCTCATAAAAATTGAAAGCAGAAAACAAATTTACTTTACACTGAAATCAGGTTATCGCGCTGTGAGAAACAGCTAATAAAAGTTTATTTTATTTAATTCAATGCTTCCGACCACACAACAGAGTTCAAGCTACAATAATGGAGAGGTAAGTATTAAATTAACGTTGCTCTGGAGCGTCTGCAACGGGCTATTGGCAAAGGTCCCGGATCAATCCCCAAGTGTAAGATCCAACGACACAACGCCTAGTAATTTTGACGAGAACACCTGAGCTGGCACCCCTCTCTAAACTTCCCCACTATGCCAACGTGAGGACATTTGAGGCCACGATAGATTTAACGTTCACCAGCCCAGTGCAGTCTTTGGCTGAACCTAGTTTCGAACTCGCAACCCTCCGACTAGGCTACCGCAGCCCTCTACAACACAGCCTCCTCTCAAGCTTTAGAGCAATGGATTAATTGTTTTTCAAATGTACACTTCAGTACTAAGCATCCTCAACCTAAACTTTCGATTGCCATTTTGTTAGCCTGATTTGTGACACTACCGAAGATCCTATCAGGTCCCCCTTCAAAATGACCCCAGACGTGATAAATCGATGAAATTAAAAGGCGCATCATGCACTTTTCGGCCGAATTTCGAAACCACCCTTGCGAGGCCCAGCAAAAATAGGGCCAAGGGCACGTGCAAGAGGGACTCCCTCCGAAACCTCTGAACTCCAACCACCTGTATCCCCAACCCTGAGGGCGAAAAAAGCATTTTCTTCGTCATTGTTCCTCTTCTCAGAGAATTTATATTGCGCGTCTTTTACCTTCCCTTTTCCCAACTTCGAGTTTTGCGCTTACTTTTTTCTTTGATGGCCCTTAAATAGAAACCGATTCTTCTGCCGGAATAGGCGGTTTCGCCCTTCCATCTTTAGTGATTCACGCACGCCAGTTAATTGCAAAAAAGCAGACACGTTTTTCGCTGTAAATCCACGAGACGTTTCAAGGCCAGATGCCATTGCCATGAAGTTTTAAGTGGTGTTTGTGGAATGAATGCCTCAACCCAGCGACGGAACTGATGGTACAGGAATCCTTGTGAACCACGAAAGGAATTTATAGCATCGAATAACTTGTTGTCTCAGATTTAAATTTAGTGTGATGAATCATATTTGAGTCATTTCGATTATAGATTTAGCGTTTCGGTTTATAGAATGCATCATTTCAGAGACAGAATTGAATAATACAGGAGTCCTTTGAAATAACCATGAAAAGATTTTAAAGCATCGAATAACAGTCAAATTAAAATTTTTAATACAATGAATCGCTTCCAGTATAAACAGACTAAAAAGCATACAAAAAATTCAAAAGCAACCAAAACAACATTAACTCTCCAAGTGGTTTCGACGAGATATCTCGTCCATCAAGATCTGAAGAATTTTGCAAACGACGGGATATATCGTCATCAAGATATTGCCGATCTTTCGATGATGACGAGAACAAGATCTGGCCAGTTTTCATATAATGACGAGGTATCTCGTCCATCAAGATCTCGTCAGTTTTGCTAAAGACGAGATATCTCGTCGAGACAACCACCGTTAAAAGGTATACGTAAACATGAAAGCAAAATCACACTAATAAATACTATAGAAACAGTATACATTAAAGTATGCTGTCATCAACAAAAGCTAGGTTAAGGTTGGTTGGGTGTGTTTAATGGTACAAGATCCAAAAACGAACAAGCTGTGCCAAACGCACGGTAAAACAATAAAATCGTTGTGCAGATAAAATAATAGTAAAATTATCAAAATCAGAATCGAAATTGTTAAGGTCATAAGCAATGATTGAATTGAGCATTATTAATGAAAACTCCTCATGAAAATAGTAAGCAAATTGTCTTGAAAATAAATACTGATTTTAAAAAATTAAAATAAAATTAGTAAATATATGCATTTATGACAAGTCGATCAACTAGGTAAAGGGCTGTCTGAATTGGTGACATTAGAGCTCCAGATTGTCTTCAAGTTTTTCTTGGTGTGCTGAGAGTAACAAATAAAAAAACTCGATGTACTGTTTTATTTAACTTGTTACTTCAGTAGAGGACAACTCAGACGTGTCCTTTAAAATCCCCAGAGATGACTTAAAGTTTGTCTAGTTTTTCATTTGACTGCCCACAATGCATGGTGTTAATTACAGGTAGAAGCGGTTACAGACCCGCAATCTCAGACGTTGTGACACTGGAGGCGTTTTTGAGTGGACGGTGAACACCATTGATGCCTTAAAAAGGGATAGATCCGAATCTACCCCCGCTGTTAATGTTTCGACACCGAATGATGTAGCCTAATTTGGTTAGTGCGGATTGCTCGAATTTTGAGTTTAATCCAGTCCATACAAAAAATATGACAACTTTTACCATCTATTATTTTAACCTTCCAAGTTGTCTACGCTCTCTCGTCTCGGCGATATCCCTGGCTGACAGCAAGGTCACAGGATCACAAAGACGTTAGCTCTTCTCTTCTACAATTCTATTTTTGGCCTCTTTGGGGTGGAATTGCTCCTCCCACTACCCCCGTTAACCCCTGTTTCGACCACTTGTTCTTCGGATCTTATGTTCTTCGCTGGACACTCATGTCTGTTGTTGCTACTATGATCTCTTTGTGCTTCAATAAATTCACATAAGTTTTTGGAAACTACTTGTCTTGCGTCTGATTCTACAGGACCTCAGTCGTCCACACAAGTTTTGAAGAGATTTCGTTCATGATCTGGTCAAATTTTCTAATGACGAGAAATCTCGTCGAGATAAAACTGCCCATTACTCCAAGGGATAATGAAGAAGTAGGAAAAACAAATTGTCCCTTGCTCAGAACTGGTGACATTTCGGACAGGTTTTTTCACCAGAAGTAGGCCACTACAGGGCAGTTGTATACGCGAAGATAAACCACCAGGAAGGACGAAACCGAACATACAAATAGCTTTTTGTAGACTTAACCCTGAGCGTCACGAGTTTTCCAAGTGTACAATATTAACTTTTCCCACAATATGCATAATGACTAAATAGTAACGTCTATTTGGTTGAAAAAAATCCTTACGAAAGATTATGTTGGTTTAAAAGATCAAAAGCGTTAAGGGAACCTGGTACAAAAAATCCTTTAAAAAATCGATTTTTTAATTTTACTTTTAAACGATAGAGGACGATCTTCTGATTCCAGTGATATATGGGTTTTATGGTTTTAGACATTTAAAAGGGCTTAAAAAAGCGAAAAAACAAAAGTAAACAAAAGTGCCACGCCCACCTTCACAGCTGTCAAAGTTTATAAACGTAGTAATTCATTTATATAAACTACTTTTTAAGTTATTTTTTATAATATTTTTGGTGGACTTGTTGAACAGTGATTAACTGTACTTATAACTGCGAAGAGAAGTTGTTTATTTTGAATTTGCTTGTAGTTCTCGTGCTGTATTTTTGTGCTACTCAAATTCTTATAAGCTTTGGAGTTTTGTTTCTTTTGCTACGCATTTTTTCAGATTTTTAATTTAGATTTTTAAATCGTTCTTTGAAACAAAAGATATGGCACGTAGGAAAGCTTTCGGTCGTAAAAAATTCAAAGGGAATCAATATACGAATCGAAAGGAACAAACAGAAGCGTCTTCTGAAAAGAAACGAATTTTGGAAACGCCAACATCAAGTTCCAAGCGAAAGCTATCCGGTATTCCACACTATGAGTATTTAAATACAAATGGTGCTGGTAATATTATTATTGATATTAGTATTTTGTCTAATCTGCTGAAGCAAAGTGCTAAGTGCAAGCATTGCAATAAAGATGGTACCATGATTGCAGAAATTGAAGGCACGCAACACAAAGGGCTTGCGGTTTCCATTGCATTTACCTGTACAGCATGTAAGAATTCAGCGGCTTCAATGAGTTCAAAAATTTCAAGGAACCAGTACGACGTAAACATTAGGCTTGTTTATGGGATGCGATGCATTGGTAAAGGAAATAAATCAGCAGAAGTGTTTTGTGCGATGATGAATTTGCCTCCTCCACCTCAACGCTTTTCATCATTTCATGAAAGAATTTTCGACAGTTTGGATTCTATTTCAAAATCTTCCATGAAAGCTGTAACTTAGGAAACTGTAACGTTAGCTGGTGGGAATCGTGACATTGCAGCTGCATTTGATGGGTCATGGCAGAAAAGAGGCCATACATCTTTGAACGGTGTTGCTGTTTGTACTTCCCTAGAGACTGGCAAAGTCATGGACTTTGAATGTCTCACAAAAAATTGTTTCAAATGTAGAAATAGTCCATCAGAAGAACACATTTGCGACAAGAATTATGTGGGCACAAGTGGCGGCATGGAAGCTGCAGGAGTTATGCAGATATTTCAAAGGTCGGAAGCTGAACGTCAAGTTCGATATTTGGACTACCTCGGAGACGGAGATTCAAAAGCATATGATCAAGTAGTGGCCAGTCAGGTGTATGGAACAGACACCACAATAGAAAAATTAGAATGTGTTGGTCATGTCCAGAAAAGAATGGGTACACGGCTTAGAAAACTGAGACAGGATCTAAAGAAAACAAAATTATCGGATGGCAAGAGTATTTCGGGACGTGGGCGACTAACAGATCGAGAAGTAAATTTGATACAAGCGTACTATGGTTTAGCCATAAGGCGTAATGCTAATAATTCTGTTCAGGAAATGTCCAAAGCTGTTTGGGCTATCTATTTCCATAAGCTGTCTACAGATGTGAATCCACAACATGGCTTATGTCCTACAGATGATGACACTTGGTGTAAATTTAACAAACTTGGAAATTGTAAATATACACATACTAATTCTTTGCCAGAACCTGTTCTGCTTTCCATGAAGCCAATATTTAGGGCTCTAAGTGATCCTAAACTTTTGTCCAAATGCAGCCATGGAAAAACCCAAAACCCCAATGAAAGTTTTAATAGATGCATATGGGACCGCTTGCCGAAAACCTCCTTTCACGGCATAAAATCATTTAGAATTGGAGTAATGGATGCTGTCCTGTGTTTCAATGATGGCTCTCAAAAGCGGTTGGAAGTTTTAAAAAACCTTGGCATAGAACCTGGATATTATATGTCTCAAGCTCTAAAAAAACTTGATGAAAGACGAATATGCGAAGCCAACCGGGCAACTAAACAAGCCTCAAAAGAAGCAAGAAAAGTAAACAAGAACAAAAAAAGGAAATTTGAGCTTGAAGAATGTCTGAATATATCAGAATATGGTCCAGGCGCATTCTAAAGGGTTTCTAAAGTAAGTTATTTGCCTTCCAAATGTTTAAATGCTATTTTCTCAAAATGTGATTTTTCCACACTTAGGTACACTTTTCTCAAATTGTACTCAATTTACAAGCTTGAAATTTGCATACTATTCCAACTATACCTTATTGCCACAGTAAACCTCAAATTTTAATGAAAAATAAAACATAAAAAATTTTAGAACCATTTTAGCAGGTAAAAAACACATGTTTTATGACCATGTAAAATAAACTAGCTCCAAATTACAAAATAAATTTAATTTTGATTTAATTTGAGGTTACTAGTATCCTTTAAAGTATTTATGAACTCTGTACAAAATCTTAAAGTTCTATATGCAGTACTTTTTTGTAAAAGTGTACCTGCGCATGGCACTATTATAAAATTTTGGGTTTTGAGTTGTTTCAAATATAGGGCTAAAACATAAATAATAATACATAAAAATATAATTTTTTTCTGTAAATATATCACTCAATACTTAATAAGTATGATATAAAAAGAATTAAACAGGTATCTTAAAAATTTATAATATTACATCAGTTTACGTGGCATGACAATTTCTGTCATTTTTCTTCTCCGAGAAGTACCAGGTTCCCTTAATGGACGAATGCAGATTGCAGAACAGATATATGCGTACGAACCCCCTCAGAGGGCTAAGCATCGATGTTCAGACGAACGAATTTGAGAACCTACTCAGAGAGGATAATATTACAGTAACCTCTTAATGTATCACGATTCTTGGGTACAAAAAAGCGTAATAAACAGATTCTACCATAGAAATTGACGTTATTTTTTGTCGAATGACAGCAACGGATATGTATAATAGTCAATTTGATCATCAAAAAATTACAAATCGGAAACAGACGTACTTGAACAAAAAGAGAAACAAAGATAAAAACTAGTTAGTTGGGTTGGTTTTTATGCTCAAGGAACCATATTTTGCCTAGCTGCGCCAAACAAAGTCAAGTTAAAGGACAGTGGTTGGTTGATTTGAGTTTTATGGCGCAAGATCCAGAAAACGATAAGCTGCTCCAAACACAAGACAATAAAATGAGAAAATAGAATAATCAGACCAGCATTAAAAGGAGAAATGCAAGGAATAAAAACAAACGAGTTGCATAAAATTTAAATATAAAAGTAAAATTTTAATTGAGAAGTGTAAAACCTTAGTTTTTAAAAATGATTACTAAGATGGGGTGTCCCATCTTAGATAAAACTTCACGAAATTCAATTTAAAATCTTATCAATTATAGATATGTTAAAAATCTTGAATGATGAAGGAAGGTAAAAAGTGATGGATGTGGGTGATCCAACAAATCCGATAAAATTGGTGGAGTATTAAAATATCGACGATAAAGACGTTTAAAATGTGAACAAGTTAAAATATGGTGTTTGGTTAATGGTGGTTGGCACGATGGAGCGATTTCATTCATAAACAAATGTCTATGCGTGAATATGGAATGGCCAATGCGAAGACGTATAATTTCATCAAGCCGTCTAGATGGTAATGACGGCAGGAATGTAAAGGACAATGGACATACACGCACACACGTAAGGAACGATTTACTGACACACAAGAGAGAAATACACCCAAGGAGAAAACGAACATGCACTGTCTGAAACTAAAACAATTATGGTATACCGCACAGAAGCATATATAGGAAAAGCCAGGTGAGCCATAAGGACCTAAGGTTTTTTGGTGTAAATAGACCAGACCTACTGTTTTCGGAAGTACGGCAGACACAACTATTTGTACTTCTTACAATAACAATTCATGTTTTAGGACGTTATTAGAGAACTGTCGAACATCAGCCACTCCCTCTTGTGGAAGTCAACTCCCTCAGGAGCCGCGAGTTTAAAAACTAATTCAATAACCGATATAAGAATAAATTATAAAATATTCAATGTGGAAAAACGACTTTAAATAAAAGGAAGTGAAGGAATGACCTTGTGCCGCACGTGATTATTTTCTGTTGATTTGCTGCGTCACGTGCGAGTTTCAGAGTATTTATTGCAAATGTTTACCCAACAGGCATTTTCAATCAAAGAAACGAGTTCAAAGCATCTATTTTTTCCCACGAAGTTGTGCCTCGCGAATGATGTAAAATCGATTAACCTTAAAACAATTTTAATAAGTTTAAAAACATCCTGTTCTGCAAGAACTGTGAGATTTCTTTACGAAGGTATGTACTACCGGAGTATTACAAAATACTATTCATTTCCGTAGGAACCGAGCTGTTTGTAATAACGATATTTATTTGTATCGGTAGGCAGTTAACTAACGTCGCACTGGAACACAACGGATTATTGGCGACGGTCCGGTAGGTAATGAATCAACGTCGCACTGGAGCAACAGGCTATTGGCGACGGTCCAGGATCAATCACGAAGGGAAGGATCCGAGAATACGTAATTTCGAACCACGGTTAGATGACACCCGAGCTGGCACCCCACTTTCTAAACTTCCACACCACACCAACGTGAGGACATTTCAGGCCATGACAGATTTAACGACCACCAGCCCACCGTGTACACGACGGTCTTTGGCTGGACCGAGCTTCGAACTCGCAACCCTCCGGTTGATAATCCGTTGCCCTTCCAACCTTACTTTGCTACCACGGCCTCTGAATTGAACATAAGATGCGGATTGCTAGTATATGTATGAGTATGTTAGATAAGTATGTCCAGCACCAGGAGTACCTTTAGTCTGTATGAAAGTATGTGAGATCTAAGAAGCTCAGAAATTTGGGGCTTCATATAACATAATGCTATTTATTGAACATTGGATTACCATATTGCATAACATTTTTCTTGAGTGGTAGATTTAAAGTCCTTGAAGGGAATTGGGAATTCGATAAGTTAAAGAACAATATTCTAGTTTCATAAAACTCTCAACGTATTTCCTTCTGTAGCAGTCAACTCCTGAAGCTACACCTCCAGGCCTACTGTCGTTGATTCGAAATGGAAACCCAATCAAGGGTGAAGTCAACTAAGAAGCATTGCTGATGAAAAAGCTGAATTAAAACGTTGAACTTAAGATTGAGCGGAACAGGAAGGTCGCGTCCTTGGACTCGTGACCAGAATATGAATGTCCTTGGTTAGACTGGACGATTTTTGAAAACATCTTTTCGGGCTCCATACAGAAACAAGAAATGCAGAAAGTTAGTTCGATGGTTTGTTTTGGGTTTTATGGCGCAAGGGCCATATTTTTCCAAGCTGAACCAAACACCAGACAACGTCAAATAAAAAAAATAACGTCAAGTAAAAAAAAATAACGTCAAGTAAAAAAAAATAACGTGAAGGAGGAAAAAAGATCTCTTGGGTATCTATCTCGGGAGCGCGACCCCCGCCCCTGTATTTACTAAAGACAGTAAATCCCATGAGAAAAGAAAAGATCTCTAGAGTACCTCGGGTTCGTAAAGACCATACACACCTAAAGGATATGTGTCCCTGAAGGCAAAAAGAAAGGTTATAGGAGAAAGAAATATCTCTTGGGCATCCTGGGGTCCCGATCCCATGTTTACCAGAAGCCATAAACCCCATGAGAAAAGAATAGATCACTAGGCACCTCGGTTTCGTGAAGCTCGTACACATCTGAGAGGAGTTGATTGGTTAGATCATATTTGGCTAAGCTACGCCAAACACAAGAGAAACATTACCAAGTAATGAACTTACACAAGGAAAGCTTTACTGACACAGATAAAAGTGCACCCAAGGAAGAATCGAACCTACGCCACCTACGACTCTATATACAGAAAGAATTCAGCTAAATATTTAGGTCTTTATTAAAAACGACGTTGTTTTTAGCTTACATAAAAACTCCGTACAACATAATACAGCAGTCATTTTGAAAACTTGTTTTAAAAGATAACAAACCTAAGATACAAAACAAAGTTAAATATTAAATTTAAAAGCTAAACTTTAAAGCTGTTATCTTGACGTACTCGACCGATTAGAAAAGCGAGTTATAGAATGAGTAGCAATTACCGTAAAAAAGTTTGTTTCATTAGAATCAAGCTGAAAGTTAATAAGGCGTTCATAAGCTATAAAAATTTCCTACAACCGGACCTTTTTGTAAACTTAAGAAGTATCATCTAAGTCATTATCTCCTTTGCGTTTTCTATAGCAGTCCGGTATGCCGTCGGTATCAGACACGTTCATCTCCAAAATCAAACGTTTAAGATAAACTCCGAACCCTCCAATGGGAGCATTCAGAGAAAGTAATGGTTGCATAAATTTACAGAATCTCAAGAAACTGAGTCAAAAAAACGGAACTTGGTTTTGCAGTCAGAATTCTGCATTCGGAGGGTAATATTCGTGATTCCTCATGCGTATAAGTGGTAAGGAATGAGCCTTTAAAAAAATCCTGAAAAACGTGATTTTGACCAAACTAAACGCCATTCACTTTGTGGCATTGAACTGTCTTTGTCTTTCAAGTTGCATCAAAACGGATGTTCGTGAACACCATGGAGCCTACAATTGGGCAGATGGTTTTGTGTTCTATGTCGCAAGGGTCATATTTGGCCAAGCTGCGCCAAACACAAGACAATAACGAGGGAAGGAGAAAAGCAAAAAGAAGGGTACGCGAGGGTAAAATAGAAGACAGACCACTCAGGTACCTCAATGTTGTGATGCCCATAAGCAACTAAAGATGTGCCCCTGTACCCTGAGAACATTTTAAGTATAGTCTAAGAGGTAAAATTTTATGCAATATGCAATTTTATTAAAAAATAAGTACTTTTAAATATTAATTTAGAAATACACTAGCATGCCCGTGCGAGAATTCTCGCATGAATAGTTATCTTAACTCTAGGATTCACAAAAATTGTTAAGTTGTATATTTTCATTTTTCAAATCTTAACCCCGCGTGGAACATGCGTCGTTTAATATCCTTATATATCCATCGTTTATATCCATCAAATCATATTCATAAATTATTGATATTATGGAAAGAAATGAAAAACCAGTTCAATACATAAATAATTCGTCGCGTGTAAAGAGGTTTAAAAGGGATCTATACAATAGAAATAATATAGATGAAAAAAATTGTTTTCCGGGTAATACCGGTAAAACAATTTTATTGGAAAAGTTATTTTTCCATCAATACTGGTAAAAAATGGTTTTCGGAGTAATACTGAAAACACAATTTTATTAGAAAAGTTTTTTTCCCATCAATACTGGTAAAACAAACTGAGTTGCTACCGCAATCGTTTTACACTCAATGGTATTCCTATGCGGATTTCGAATTGTTTTTAGCTCCCTCTGCACACTTTGGAGAAATAGGACGGATTCGTCAGTGCTCCGGGAAATTCTTTTGATTCGTCGCGTTAAGATTCGTCGTTAAAGAGGCATAAAAGAGATCTATATTATAGAAATACACTGCTGGCCACCCAAATTGCAACACCAAGAAAGACAAGAGATATCACAACAAAATTTATTTTGTAGATAACATGTTGACCAAGTATCAAATGATTAAATTTATAGACTTCTGTGAAGTGTGGTTCCTGCCAAAATCAGTAGCCAGAGTAGCCGCCATTGTTGGAGATCACCGCTGCCACACGCCTCGGCATTGATTCAAAGAGACTTTGGATGTGTTCTTGGGGTACAGCAGACCAAGCAGCTTCCACACGTTGCCAAAGTTGATCTGGTGTGGCAGCTGGGGATGTATTCTGGGTCAATCGTTGAGCAACCATGGACCACATGTTTTCTATCGGTGAAAGATCCGGAGAGCGAGCTGGCCAGGGAAGCAATTCAATCTGGCGATTGAAGAAGAACCCTTGGACAATGCGTGCCACGTGTGGTCGCGCATTATCCTGTTGAAATATGGCTGTGGGCAAGCCCTGAAGGTAAGGAAGGACAACTGGCTCCAACACCTCGGAGATGTAGCGCTGGCTGTTTAAAGTACCGGCAATGCGTACTAGAGGAGTGCGAGAGTGATATCCAATACCGCCCCATACCATAATACCCGGTGCAGGACCAGTGTGGCAGTGCATAACGTAGCTGTTCAGCATCCTCTCTCCACGGTGTCTCCAGACTCGAATCCGACCATCGTGGTGTTGCAGACAGAAGCGTGACTCGTCACTAAAGACAATTTCATTCCATTCTGCCGTCCACATCCTTCTTTCATCGTACCATTGGCGGCGGAAACGTCTGTGGTTCTGCGTCAAGGGTAGACGAAGCAATGGACGTCTTGCGGACAGACCACTCTGCTGTAAACGGCGTCGAATGGTATGCGCAGACACTGGATGATGCGGTACAGACTGAATGTGCTGTGCTATGGTTCGTGATGTGGCTGAGCGATCCGTCACTGCCATACGCACAATATGCCTGTCATCACGTGAAGTGATGCACTGAGGTGGATGCGATCGAACACGTCGGTCCGTCGTACCCTCCTGCATCCAACGATCACATATCCGCATTACAGTTGTTTGGTTTCGTCCATATCGACTACCGATTTCCCTGAAAGATAATCCACAATCTCGGTAGGCCACTATCCTTCCTCTGTCGAACTCGGATACTTGATCAAAAGATGATCGCTGTTTTCTACGAGGCATAATTGATCGTTTTTTTGAAAAAACCACAAGAAAAACACAATTGCCGTACTTGAAATCGTCGAAATCTCCAAGCCTTAAATAGCGCTTTGAAGTGGCGCCACAGGCGCGCGTGATGTGCGTCTGCGCTGAAATTCTAATCATTTGCATATCTCACCTCCGCTAATGCATGTTGTAAATTTCATATTATTTGCATGCTTCCTTCAGGGTGTTGCATTTACGGTGGCCAGCAGTGTAATATAGATGATTTTAACCACTTTCCACGATTTGGGACCTGTGGCGTCCAATCTTATTGAAATGATTAAGGTCCTCTACAAACTTCGGGATCTTCATGGCTCAATGGGTTTGCCCACTGGAATAGCCACTTGCGAGTTGTAGGCAAAGAACAAGTTTTATTCCTCCCTTGATGTATTTCTGTCTTCTGAGTTAGTAAAACTTCCTTGCGCTTGTATGTCCATTATTTAACGTTGTCTTGTGTTTGGCCCAGCGTGGTAAAATATGCCCCCTTTTGCGCCATAAAACTAACCTGCACAAACCTTGAGAGGAACATAAAATAAATTTAGTATTCAAATAGGGTTGGTTGTCTGGATTTAGGGCTGAAGAACCATATTTGTCCAAGCGTCATATTTCGTGACAGCAACTCTTGGAATCAGTCCACCATCGGAGTCAATGGCGTCTGGTACACGATACCTTTGAGGTATCCGCAGAAGAAATGAACACATGATAAATCGTTTGACATATCCTTATGTGATGTGAGAACTGTTTAATTTTATGTTCCCTGCGTAACCATAAAGTTTATACAGAAAGTTTTGGTGGATAGTTGAATTTACCTCACACTGGAGCAACGCAACGGGCTGTTGGCAACGGTCCGGGATCAATCACGAAAAGTTAATCCGAGGCACCACCTTGTAATTTCGGACTACGGTCAGATGACGAGGTCAACTCCCGAGCCTGCAACCCACTCTCCAAACTTCCACACCACACTAACCTGAGAACATTCAAGTCCGCGACCGATTTAACGTGTACCAACCCCCAAACACACGACGGTCTTTTGGGTTGGATCGAGTCGCGAACTCGCAACCCTGCGGTTGCGAATTCGCGACTCTACCCACTGGGCTACCACGGCCCTGTTTGGCAGCAGAAACTTTAACTACTTTGATAAGTTAATCCAAATGCTGATTCAGTAACATTTTGTTTGCATGACACAAGAACATTAGAGGAAAACATAGCAATTTTCAAATAAATCGTTTTGTAAAACTATTTTGACGACACAAGCAGCATTATGCAATCACGGATACAATAACAAAGATGGCAGGTCTAATCAAGGTCGGATAATGCGTGAAAATAGTGTATTGTTCCTTTTAATGATTCTCAAACCATATGAAAGAAAACTGAATTCAATGACGATTTTCCTGTCAACGAATTAGCGTCTGTAAACCCTGGCATATTTCGAATGCAAATATAGAGGAGTTTTT
Source organism: Meta bourneti (assembly GCA_933210815.1). Classification (NCBI taxonomy): domain Eukaryota; kingdom Metazoa; phylum Arthropoda; class Arachnida; order Araneae; family Tetragnathidae; genus Meta; species Meta bourneti. The sequence goes on from OW119930.1 coordinate 31,302,619, forward strand.
CCTACAGCCTCATGAAAAACCTTTAGGTTTTGGTTGGTTGGGTGATTTTGGGGGTTTTATGGCGCAAGGGCCATATTTGGCCAGTTTTTTAGGTTTGGGAAAAAATGTTTGTACTAAATAGGGTAATAGTAATAGGTTTAGCACCATAGGTAGGTATTTTAATTGACGTCGCACTGAAGCAACACAACAGGCTATTGGTGACGGTCCGGGATCAATCCTCCAAGGGAAAGACCACGTAATTTTCAATCACAGTGAGATGAGGCAACGCCTGAGCTGGCACTCCACTCTAAACTTCCACACCACACCAACACGAGGACATTTGAAGTCACAACAGATTTAACATGCACCAGCCCCTTCGTACACGACGATCTTTTGGTTGGATTCGACCTCCGGTTGTCAATCCGTAACTACCAACTAGGCTACAGCGGCCCCGAAATTGGATTAGAACCTCTGAATAATCTACATGTCTAATTCATGGGTCGCTAATCCGAAACCGCTTTTAATACACCAATAAAAGAAATTGTGAAATCAAAAACCAATTAGTAGTCTTCTAATGATTCAATTTACGTATTCTGGTTAGAGGAAAATGACGGAGTATACAATGGGTTGATAGGTTTAATTGCCCGGTTCATTATTTACGGAGGAACAGGTGAAACGGAAACGCTAACAGATGGTCGTCAAAAACCGGTAGCCGAAGCAGATTTTAATCCGATGTCGCTTTCGGTGTTTTCGCCGTATCTGATATGCGTAATTTGATCCCGCTATTTTGAAAAAATATCTCAATGATAAATGCATTTTTGAATAGTTGCGTAGTTTTGTGATTCAACTTCAGGTAGTTTGAATTACAAGAATGTCACGCAAATAAATCGCATGTTAATTTGCGATTGAATAATATCTACAAAAACCGTAGTGTACGAAATTCTTAAACACACTTCCTCACAGCATGAAAGTGCATATTGAAATTAATTTTTCAATTCTTGTTAAACTACAAAATACCTAATGAATCCATTGAAAAAAATTGTAATTTTTCCGATAATTTTTGGAACTGCTTGAGCGAGCAAACATGAAACGCCAATTTGTAACATTTCTAAGAATAATTCTATCATTTTCATCAGTTCTGCACATATCCAGATTAAAATTACGTCACTTCCAACCAGTATCCGATACTCGTTCAAGTTCAAAAGACGTAGATTTCAGCAATATAAACGAGCAGGAACAAATGAAACATGTGTATGAAAACTTACGTAAAACAATTCAGGGAAGTCAATAGTGTAGTCATGCATTTTCCTGTCTTTGTTTAATTTTAGAATCTATTTCGATAGTTTTTACTCGAAATTAAACAATTTCGCTTTCGGAGTTAATTTTTTGGTTACAACCATCTTAATTCAAGACAAACTAAAATAGCGTTAATTTATTGAACATAAAATGTTCGTTTGAATACCGAAATTTCGTTTTTCCGAAATTCCAAATAAAAGTTAACTGAATAGTTTTTATATTAATTTGAATGTAAAGAATTGGCGTGATTAGAATCACAAAAAGGGTTATAGATCCTTTCGACTTAATAATTATCGATACCAAAATTTAAAAACCCATTTAGTTAAAATTAATAAATAATCACTCACCGTCATTTTTATATCGTCTGCGATTTCAGTGGTCAAAAGAAGTCAGATATTCTCCACGATTGAAAAACTAGTCCTATGCGGTGGTCAGTGATTTCCAACAAAGCTCAATCCTACAGGTAACGTACGATTTGACAAGAGCACAAAAGCCAGCCGCATTCAACAGGTGAGTCGGATCTTTTAGCGTCCTCGATACGTTTTCTCAGTGCGGTTGTTTTCTGAAAGTCTATCGTGACGTCACTGACACGTGATCTGAGTGGGCGTGCCATTCAACAAGTCATGGAAAGAGCGGCTTTCTCATTCCTAGGTTTCGATATCGGTCAGACGTTTTTTATTGCTTTTTTCTGTTACTATAACTATCTGGAATGACGAATGCGCGGGGTTTTTTCTGGAATAAGGAGTAAGGAACTTTCCAGGAATTGCCTGCGACTGTGCCTGTTTCAATAAAAATCCATAAATATTGCGAAAACTAGTTCCTATCTGTTTATGCGATGCTTGAACGTGTCCAAATGATCGTTATATTAGAATGATGATAGACTCGTGCTTTTATTTTTCACCGTTGATATATTCACCCGGAATGTTTCGAAATATTCGTAATCCTTGGAAAATTTATACATTAGGGTCAACTTTCGTACTTAAGTATATATCGAAAAGTATTAGTCCTATTCTTGTTATAATTGCATGAAAACAGTATTAAATATAAATCTTTCCAACTAAAAACGTACATATAACTAATTTTTTTTGGTTTTGTGTTCACGCTTCACTTAATACTATTTTCCCCGAAATCTGACTGTTCTAGGAAAATGAAACTTACTTTTAGATTTATTTCCTAGAAAGAGATTTCGAAAAAATTTCAAAACTGGATTACACATTTCTATTAAATGGAATAGGTATTTAAATTCAAATACTTTTTATCACACACGCTATGAGACATTTTTTGTCAAGTTAAATGTATATAGCGGTAGTGTTATTGAGCAAGAACGTATCTCTGCATATTCCGCATTCACCTTAACATGAAATAGGCGGACCACGTGCCCTCAGCTTCATGTTATTTCTTCCAGTTGCTCGGTTTGAATATCTGTCACGTGGTTGCGGGTAAAAGCAAGAATCCTAAATTATTGATTGGTTATAGTGATTATCCACCGTGATCAAAAACACTAGTCTACGCCTCCATAGCCAATCGGCTGGGTCGGTTTGTGATTTAACCTTCACCACCCACGTGATTCGTCTATTTCATTGAAAGGTCGATGGTACTCCGAACGTGACGTCACTTAGATGTTTCTCAAAAATTTCAGCATGACGCAAAAGAAATTCCACAAAATGAATTCCGAATTGACGTGATTGATATTGGTCAACGCCAATTAGATTAAGGGAATCAGTGCAGTCCTATCTCCGTAATGTTAAAATGGTCATATTTTAAGGAACATTTTCTCAGAATCTTTTATGTGTATTGACTTGAATTTTTTATACAGGTTATGAAGACACTTTTAAACACTTTAACACAGGGATTTTTTAAAAAACTTGAAATTTGAAATTTTGAGAATTTTTTTTCTTTGACTCCAATTTTTTTTTGAAAAATGACCAATTTTCATCCTTTTTAACACTCAAAATGAACTTTTCTGAGCAGATAGAGGAAAAAATGCCTGTGTTAAAATATGTTATAGGGTATGATACACTTGTAAACCAATTTTTTTTTTTACATTTGCTTGAATAGACTTATATCAGAATTCATAAAAAATAATCGAAATTTTGAAAGATTTTTGTGCACTGGTCCCCTTAAACGCCAAAAGTCACCAAACAATTCGACGATTTACTACATTATACGACCTCCCTCCCTTCCACAATAGGATTGGTTGGATTGGGATTTTTTATTACGTGATGGCCAAGCTGCGCCAAACAACGCCAAGCAATTGGACACACAAATGGGTGGAACGTTTTCCTGACAGAAGAGAGAAATATACCCAGAGAGGAATCGAATCTGACAGTAATCGCACCAGCGCCGCCTACAACCCGCAGGTTGCTAGCACAGTGGGAAAATTCACTGAGACACGGCGAACCCAACGAGGTTTGTGACATTCAGCAGTTAAGTTTACTTTATCAGATAGGTAGATATTTAATTAACGTCGCATTGGTATTGGTATTTTCAATTAACGTCCCACTGGAGCAACACAACGGGCTATTGGTGACGGTCCGGGATCAATCCCAGAGGGAAAGATCCGAGGACAACACCACGTAATTTTGAACCACAATCAGATGACGAGGCAACACCTGAGCTGGCACCCCACTCTCGAAACTTCCACACCACGCCAACGTGAGGACATTTGAGGCCACGACAGATTTAACCTGCACCAGTCCCCTGTGTACACGACTCTCTTTGATTGGATTCGAACTCGCAACTTTCCGGTTGCTAATCCGTTGCTCTTCCAACTGGGTTACCGTGGCCCTTTACTTTATCAGAGTCCAGAGATGTTTTCAAGTTGAACTGGGTACTTAAATGGAACGACTGGCGAAAAGTCAATGCTCTCAATATAAGGACAAACGGCGACTGAATAAATAATAGTAAAGGATCGATAAGCGATATTTTATTACCGAGATCACCCGTAAATAAACTTTCTCTTCTGTTTACTATACCTAGTATAAGACTTTCTATCAGTGATCCTTGATCAGCGTCCATTGAAGCCCGAAATTTTTAATGTGGCGTTAAAATATTAAAATCGATAAAACCTGAAGCAAAAAGCGACACATTTTTCAACCTTTTGACTACGGCCGGGACAACAGTCGTCCCATATTCAGATAGCGGAATAAAAGCGCCGTAGTGTAAAGATTAACCTTACTGGTGGTAATCTCGACGCGGTATCTCGTCATAACTGTAATAACAAGATCTTGATGGGCGAGGTAGGTATTTAATTAACGTCGCACTGGAGCAACGCAACGGGCGTCTACCTGTAACTTCTACCAACAATTAACACCAGACATTGTGGGCAGTCAAATGAAAAATAAAATTCTAAGAGTCCTCATCTCTGGGGATTATAAAGGACCCGTCTGAATTGTCTTCTACTGATACGAGAAGTTAAATAAGACAATGAACATCAAGTTTTATTTATGTTACCCTCAGCACACGATAACAATCTGGAACTCTTATGTCACCAATCCAGACACACCCCTTACCACCCTAGCTTCTCTTGATGACAGCATAATTTAACGTATACTGTTTCTATAGTATTTATTAGTGTGTGATTTTCCTTTCATGTTTACCTATATACCTTTTAACCCCCTGGTGGCTGTCTGGATGAGGTATCTCCTTATTAGCAAAACTAACCATATCTTGATGGACGAAATATCTTGTCAAAAAAACTGACTTGGATCTCGATCTTGTTATCACACATCACGAAAACGGCAATATCTTCATTCATAATTCAGTCAGCATTCTTGATGACGAGATAACTTGTCAAAACCAAACTTGGTCGGATCTTGATTGACGATATATCTCGTCGAAACCACTAGGAGGGTTAAATCTGAGTGTGAGACCATCAGATTCTACTTTAACATCCTTTACTTTCACCCCAAGAGTCAACCATGAACTACTAATGCCACGTTCGTTCAGCCTCAAATGGTTTCTTACTATGGTTGTTTTATGGTGTCTATCATTCGCAATGAGTTACTTTCGGCAAATACTATTTTTTCTACTCCATACTTCCTACTGAGGCTGGCATCCAGCCCATATAATACGCGGGGTCGACGTGGCTTAGTGGGTTCGCCCTCTGCGCAGCAACCTGCGTGTTGAAGGTGGCTCAAGTTCGATTCCTCCGTGGGTCAATAAAACTTTTCTTGTGTGTATGTCCATTAACTATCGTTGTCTGTCTTGTGTTTGGCGCAGATTGGCCAAGTACGGTCCTTGGGCCACAAAACCCAAAACCAATCCAATAAAATGCGCAGTGAGTCCTTCAGCATGGTCTATCATCCTCCTCATTTTCCCACTTTTGTTAGACTTCTGTCAGGCTCAAAGACAGAAACAGTGAATTGAGAGAATTGTGCTCCATTGCGCGTTTTACGCTATTGTTCAGCGTAGGTAGAACAAGATTTGCATTTATTGTCTTTGCGGGAAAGAAACGGCGAATCGAGTTGACTTATAAGGTTGTCTAAAGCTAAGCATTCGATTTTTTACTTTCGATCTGTAGTATCCTTGTGGATCAGAAGAAAGAACCCCTCAGGGCCACATCTTTAGGTGTGAACGGGCTTCACGAACTTGAGGTACCCTAATGATCTATCCTTTACCAATGGGGTTTACTGCTTCTTCTAACATGGATTCGCGACCCCAGGATGCCCAAGAGATATTTCTCTACTTTCATCGGACTGCAGTAGCCGGGTTGGAAGAGCAACAGATTAGCAACCGGAGGGTTGCGAGCTCGAAACTCGATCCAGCCAAACACCGTCGTATACTCGGGGGCTGGTGCATGTTAATTCTCGTGGCCTCAAATTTCCTAATGTTGGCATGATGTGGAAGTTTGGAGAGTCGGTGTTAACTCCTCATCTGACCGTGGTTCAAAATTACACGGTGTTTTCCAAGGATCTTTCCCTTAGGGATTGGGGGCCGTGGAAGCCCGATTGGAAGAGTAACGAATTAGCAACCGGAGGGTTGCGAGTTCGAATCCAACCAAAGACCGTGGTGTACAAGGGGGCTGGTGCACGTTAAATTTGTCGCAACTGTTGTGAACTAGCAGCGATTTGGCGACATTGGTGGTTTGGTGACTTTCTTAGGTCGCCAAGAGAGGGCATTCGATATTGAACTGAGTACTTCCTTTTTCACGCTCATAGTATGGTCCATAGCGAACTTCATTGTTACCCTTTTTATGGTATGGTCCATTACGTACTTTCGCTTTACTAATTGTACCAGCTCATTGGAGCATCTTTGTCGTTTTCTAAATAAATAGAAAACCAATTTGATCTTGTTGACCATTGCAGTAGCCTCAAATGTCCTCACGTTGGTGTGGTGTGGAAGTTTGGAGAGTGGGGTACCAGCTCAGGTATGACCTCATCATCTGACGGTTCAAAATTACGTGGTGTTATCTTCGGATCTGATCCTGGACCGTCGCCAATAGCCAGTTGTGTTGCTCCAATGCGACGTTGATTAAATACCTACCTACCCTTAGGTATTGATCCCGGAAAGTCGCTAATAGCTCGTCGTGTTGCTTGAGTGCGACATAAATTCAACTACCTTTCTGTATTTTGATACGTCAATTGGGAAACGTTTGTAGGATGGTTCTGGGTTTTATGGCGCAAGGAGCCATATTTAGCCAAGCTGCTCAAAATACAAGACAAAGTCAAGTAATTGTGAAAATAAAGAATGGAGTGGAGAGTGTACAAAGATCGCTTGGGCATCTTGGGGTCGCGACCCCCATGTTCTACCAGACAGTAAGCCCCATGGGGGAAAATAGATCACTAGGGTACCTCGGGTTCTTGAATTCCATACACACCAAAATATGAGCCCCCGAAGGCAATTGAAGAAAAGCGCCGAAACTTAAAAACTAATTTTAACTCAACATTTTAAAACGGGTCGTTTGCCCCGCTTGGTAAATTCAGTGTCAAGCTCGACTGTCGGAAAGACTCTACACATCTCCCGACTGCATGCGGATAATAACAGGGTCGACAAAGAACAACGAAAAACAGGTTTTCCCCCTAAATCACACTCAACTACCAGCCTCAAAACATCACAGGTACCGCTAAAAGATGCTGATAAGGCTTAAACACCTGTTTCGCGAAGGATACCGAAGGGCAAACTGTCCAAGACAGCATGTACCCCGAAATATTCTTTCTCATTAAGATCTCATAAACCATGCAGATCAACTCAGTGCTAGGGATTAAGGATTCATAAGGTTACGGGGCTGATGAGACGAAAGTTGAGGTTGGGTATGCTGTTTGGGGAGAGAGGTCATCTATCATAAGGGTGGTTATTTAAAGCGACCGCGTTTATGTGACGTTGAGTGAGAGAGAGAGAGAGAGAGTCTTGGTGAATGCTAAGTGTGGTTTCACATTTATGTCGTAGCATTCTTTTGTGGTCACGCAATTCCTTTTTGAGTGGAAGATGCAAAATAGGAGGTGAAGTTGTCAGGTTTATGCAGTTTTGAACTAGTTCTATATTCTTCTTTTCAAAGTCAAAATTCTTGGAACAGGATTAACTATAATGTTCTCTCTGATAATTTAATATTCTATATCTAAATGAAATATAAAGAAATATTGAAAAATGCGTTGCGACTTTTTCAAATGTGTTTAAAAACGCCTTTATTAAAATAGGTAAACCAAATCCAAATACATAATTTCTACTTAGTTATCAAAACCACGCTTTAGTCCCCAAATTTAATAAGCATAGGACAGAATTTTAGGACGTTAAATTCAATAAGTGATTTCGACGAGATATTTCGTCTATCAAGATGGTACCTACTTTTCGATGATGACGAGATCAAGATCTGGTCAATTTTCTTCTAACGACGAGATACGTCGTCGTGGCAACCACCAGTAGGGTTAAGTGAAGTGAAAAAATTAAAACTTAAGTGACAAAAATGACAAAATTAAAAACTGAGGAATACTTAAGAGATTCTACGAGTGTTGCAGTTTTTATAAGTTCGATCATAAAAGAACGGCGTGGCGTTGTAGATCAGTTGGAAGAGTAGCGGATAAGCAACCTGGAGGTTACGAGTTCGAGACTCGATCCAACCAAAGCTAGTCAAGTACGTAGAAGCTGGTGCACGTTAAATTTGTCCTTCCTCAAATGTCCTCACTTTGGCATTGCGTGGAAATTTGGAGAGGTGCCATTTCAGGTATTTATCTCGTCATCTGACCGTGGTTCTCAAAATTGTTTTGGTTTGACGGTCCTGGATCTTTCCCTTCAGGATTGATCCCGGACCGTCGCCAATAGCCTGTTGCGTTGTGCCGTTAAAACCGTTGCTCCAGTGCTCAATAAATTCAATTACCTAATTATCTCAATTTGATTTACCCCTTGTGCCACGCCACCGTGGACATTTGAGGAATGCGACAGATTCAACATGCACCAACTTCCACTCACACGAGCCTCTTTGGTTGAATCGAGTCTCGAACTCGCAACCCTTCGGTTTCTAATCCGAGTCTACCACCTGGTCTTCCGCGGCCCTCAAGTTGAGATGGGTATTTAATAACGTCGTACTGGAGCAACAGGCTATTGGCGACGGTCCGGGATCAATCTCGAAGGGATTCGGACAAATCCGAGGAAAACACCAAGAAATTTTGAGCCATTGTCAGATGACGAGATCAATACCTGAGCTGGCACCCCACTCATCAAACTTCCACACCACGCCAAAGCGAGGACATTTGAGGAAACGACAGATTTTACTCGCACTAGCCCCCCCACGTATATGGTCTTAGGTTGGATCTAGTTTCGAACTTGCACCCCTCCCGTTGATAATCCGTGACTCTACCAACTAGGATACTGTGGCCCTCAAATTGAGATAAGAAAAATCAAGTTGGATAGAGCCTAATCAGAATCGGAGCTTGCTCGCATGTGAGATGACACCAAAACTGTTCATGCTTTTGAAATAGATACATCTGACTCTTGATTCTTTAGTAAAAAGTATCCGTACCTTAAGCTCAGGTGTGACCTCGTCATCTGACCGTGTTTCAAAATTACGTGACGTTGCCTCGGATCTTTCCCTTGGGGTTTGATCCCGGACCGTCGCCAATTGCCCCATGTGCTGCTCCAGTGCGACGTTAATTAAAATATCTACCTACCATACCTTAACAATTTAAAATTATTTGATCAAGAGCTAAAAAATATTAAGACCAATGCATGCGTGTTAATATGTGTGACAAGCTTTAACTATACTCGAAATTTCACCGAAAGTGTGCAGGGCACTACAAAAACAAAAAACCTTGGCTATGAAATGTTTCAAGCACATTGTTTTCGGATGCAACGCTGAATGCTCACAAAGAAAAGAGCGGAAATGACTACATGAAAGTCTGCGGTATGATTTAATCCCATTATCTTCTACATAATCAGTTTCTGTTTTCCCACTATGGCGGCTACTTTCTATTACTTATCGCACACGCTTCTATAGAACGGTTATGTCGGTGTCTGATTTCCCCCTTTGTACACGGCGGTCTTTGGTTAGATTCGAACTCGCAATCTACCGACCTGAAGAAATAATGTGAAGTCTCCCACACATACTCCATCTATTTCATCAGAAGATCGATGTTGTGAATATGCTACCGTGCTGTGTTAGCAAACGGAGGATTGCGAGTTCGAATCCAACCAAAGACAATTGTGTACAAAGTGGACTGATGCAGTTAAATCTTTCGTGGCCTCAAATGTCCTCACGTTGGCGTGGTGTGGAAGTTTGGAGAGTGGGGTGCCAGCTCAGGTGTGACCTCGTCATCTGACAGTAGTTCAAAAACGCGTGGTGTTCTCCTCGGATCTTTCCCTTCGATTTGATCACGGATCGTCGACAATAGCTCGTTGTGTTGCTCTAGTGCGACGTCAAATAAATACCTACCAACTTACCGTGCTGTGTTAATTCTTGTAGTGGTAGATAAATTCACACTAATACTTGTGAAATTCACATCACGTGCGCTCCGTTGTACGGAGATGATTCCACGTGAAGATGAAGACCGGTGAAATGAATAACTAGTAGGTTAAAAATATAAACTAATCAAAATTCAATAAACATAAAATGCTGGCAAGTCTACCAGCGCTTGGTTACAAATATAGGCCACAAAATAAAATAGACGATTGTAGTTTTTTAAGTGAAGTTAGTTTCTGGTACGATGTCCTTAGTCTAAGTAGTGCACTGTATAAGTAGCACTGTATTTTTAGTGCAAAAAAAGTCAATTCAAAGATAACAAAAATAGTTTGAGATCAAAGCGTCTTTTTTCAAAAAATTTGGAACATGGAGTTTGAAAGGCATTTTCTGTAATCTATATCTATACATATAAAGCAGAGTTGGCGTCTGTCTTCTCTATACAAATCTACACCGTTTGACCAATCCACACAAATTTGGTACACTTTGGAACTTTGTTATACTTTGGAACACTGCGAGTGACGCAAGCTACATATTAACCCCGTTCTCTTTAACCTAGGTGTGCAGAGGGCTAAATAAATTCGAAATTGCCATAGGAAAAACATTGAGCATAAAACGATTGCGGTACGCAACTCAGTTTGGTTTACCAGTATTGATCGAAAATCTAATTTTCTAATAAAATTGTTTTACCGGTATTGCTCGAAAAACAATTTTTTCAGAAACGTCATATTTAAACAATTTAAAATTCTAATTATGTTTGAACTGATTTTTTATTTCTTTCCACAATAAAAATAATTTTGGAATATTTGAATGATGAAAAATGGATAGTTAAAATACTTAATTTTACGCAACTTGCATTTTTTGTAATGAAACACCGAAAAGCCAAAACAAAAAACTCATTGATGATAAAAGCGTAATTTTGCAATTTGGTATCTCGCAATGCCAGAATTAATGTTTTATTTTATAGATTAGATTTAGAATTCCGTGTTTGTGTATTTCAATTAAGACATAAATGTTGCAGTCATATTGAGCATTTCTAAGTTTTGTAAATTTATTCTTTTGTAAATAATTCATTATTGTCTATCAATATTTGTCAAGCGTCTTTTTCGAATTTCTCTATTTCAGAATATTCTCATGACGTCGAAATTCGACACGCTAGCTCAGATCTTTCGCTTCTCAGAATTCGGCATTTTTCAATGACCAGAATTTCGTTTCTGTTTGTATTTATGTGTTCCATTACTTTTCATATTACAGATATAGTATTTAGGAGTTAAATTGTAATGAATTATTTTTATTTTCTGTCAAATACCACTAGACATGGGTAATTTCTTGGTGGTATATGTATATTTCGACGAACTTTCTTTAAGTCTTTTGTTAAATACGTTATATAGTTTGTACATAATATTATATCTATAATTCTATTTCATAAAAATAAATGGAAACCTTTTTATAACTTATTATTAACAAGATGTATAACTTATTTTAAAATAAAGTTATTCTAAAATAAGTTAAATTACGTTAAATCAAATCGGGTAACCATACGTTGTAGTTCTAAGATATTTCTAGATTTTGACATATCTTCATTACAAGACGATTAAAATCAATTTAATTTACATTTGGTTTTCATGTTTCATTAGTATTATTGAAAGCTGTACTCCATAGTCAAATAACTACATCTATCATTCTAAATAGGTACGTGGTTTCCATATAGAAACTGAGTCTCTCAATTGAAAAAGCAACTTAAGGATTCGATTTAAAACTAAATTTTTCTGTTGGAGGAAAGCGAATTTAAAATAAGACTGCTGATCTTGGAATAATATCATAGCAAGGAAGTAAGTAAACTAGGACTGCTGAAAAATAGAAATTTTTTGTCTTAAGTGGAAGGTCTGTGTTGCTTACTTGAAGTTGAAACTGTTCATATACAACTTTACCTGTGAAACATTCATTGAAGGCAGTGATTTTTGTAAAAAGTGTAATCGATTTTGAATTTTGCTTTGTCTACATTAGAGACATTTATTTTAAAAACAAGCTCAGTTATTTCACATGCGGCTGAATAGAATTTTCAAGAAAAAAATGTGTGCTTCAAAATAAATTAACCACGGATGCCTTAACAGTTTAATTTGCCGTCCTCTCACAATGATAATGTAATTCGAAAACATCGAATCCATGGTGAAGGATACCAAAAATAATAAATATTGATTGGAAAACTGAGTGCAAAGCTATACGGCTGAAAGTTAATTTTTACTGAAAATAAACTTAATTGGCATTCGTAATCATTCCAAAACTAAAAAACGACTTCTGAAGTCATCTCAGATAAAGCTTTTGTAGTTTGTCTTACAGTAAGAGTGTGATGAATATGAAATGGATTATATGGATGGATATATTATGTATACATATTTGCGTGCGAAGTAAATTGTAGAAGCTATGAAAGAGTTAAAACGATGTTAAAAAATATTTTCTGTACACTTAAATGATGCTTGCCATTTTTCTATGAAATAGAATCAACCTTTAACCAATTCAACCCGAGCATCGCCGGGTAATTCTGCTAGTTATGTATATAAAGCAGAGTTGGCACCTCTGTTCTCAATACAAATCTACACCGTTTGACCAATCTACACAAAATTTGGAACCCTGCCGGTAACGTAGGCTAAATATTAACCCCCTTCTACTTGTCTTGGGTGTGCAGAGGGGTGTAACGTCCCGTCATCCTGGACAGAGCACTTGCTAGGGGACGCTCTTTCCCGGTCTGGCTGTGCAGATGACGTCAGAGTTAACATCTACAGGAGTCACCTCTCAAGATGACCTTGAAGTTTTTTAGAATCTTAGAGTATGGTTCAATCGGTTGCGCTGAAAATCGCTCAGTATCATATGTGTCCTGTCTGTAAATTCTTAAACTGTAGTTTTATTATTGGAATGTAAATTTTTATGATAATATAAGATTAGTATTTATACGATCAATGCCGGACCAATTCACACTAAATTTGGTGCATTCATCCTGTAGAATTCTGCGGGACACATAGGCTATATATTAACCCCGTTCAATTTGTCCTGGGTCTGCATGGGGGCTAAAAACAATTCAAAATCTCCACAGGTTGGTTCGTTTTGGTGTTTTATTGCGCAAGGGCCACATTTGGTCATGCTGGAAATCTCCATAGGAATAATATTGAGCAATATTACGATGAATTATAAACAATTCAAACCGGATAATTGATCTAGTATATGTATATAATTAATTAATTAGCATTTATGGCACGATTGCGTTCCTGTGTTCATCACAGTAACATCTGGTATACCGATCGACCAGATTTGTTACATTAGTGTAACAAATCTCCGTACGCACATCATGTGAATCTCAATATTCCCCGTCCAAAATTTAGCAAGGGCTGCTGTAGTCCAGTTGGAAGACAAGCAGATTAGCAACCAGTTGCGAGTTCGAAACTCGATCCCACCAAGGACCGTCATGTACGTGGAGTCTGGTGCATGTTAAATTTTTCGTGGCCTCAAGTGTTCTAACGTTGGCGTGGTGTGGAAGTTTGGAGAGTAGGGTGCCAGCTCAAGTGTCGACTTCCTCATCTGACCGTGGTTGGAAATTACGAGGCCATCACCAATAGCCCGTTGTGTTGTTCTAGTGCGACGTTGATTCAACTATCTTGCATTCTTCTCCTGGTAGGTAGGTATTTTAATTAACGTCGCACTGGAGCAACACAACGGGCTATTGGAGACGGTCCGACAACAACCCAAAGGGAAAGATCCGAGGACAACACCACGTAATTCTGAACCACGGTCAGTTGACGGGAAAGATTCGAGGACCACACCACGTAATTCTGAACCACGGTCAATTGACAGGAAAGATTCGAGGACCACACCACGTAATTCTGAACCACGGTCAATTGACGGGAAAGATCCGAGGACCACACCACGTAATTATGAACCACGGTCAGTTAACGGGAAAGATTCGAGGACCACACAACGTAATTCTGAACCACGGTCAGTTGACGGGAAAGATCCGAGGACCACACCATGTAATTCTAAACCACGGTCAGTTGACGGGAAAGATCCGAGGACCACACCACGTAATTCTGAACCACGGTCAGTTGATGGGAAAGATCCGAGGACCACACCACGTAATTCTGAACCATGGTCAGTTGACGGGAAAGATTCGAGGACCACACAACGTAATTCTGAACCACGGTCAGTTGACGGGAAAGATTCGAGGACCACACCACGTAATTCTGAACCACGGTCAGTTGACGGGAAAGATTCGAGGACCACACCACGTAATTCTGAACCACGGTCAGTTGACGGGAAAGATCCGAGGACCACACCACGTAATTCTGAACCACGGTCAGTTGACGGGAAAGATCCGAGGACCACACCACGTAATTTTGAACCACGGTCGGATGACGAGGCAACAGAGGTGGCGCCCCACTCTCCAAACTTCCACACCACGCCAACATGAAGACATTTGAGCCCCCGACAGATTTAACGTTCACCAGCCCCTTTCAACAAACCGAAGACCCCCACGGCGGTCTTTGGTTTGATTCGAACTCGCTACCCTCCGGTTGCTAATCCGTTAGTCTTCCAACCGAGCTACACCATTCTTCTCGATCGGATCTTTCCCTTTGGGATTGATCCCGGACCGTCACCAATAGCCCGTTGTGTTGCTCCAGTGTGACGTTAATTGAAATACCCCCCATTCTTCTCGGTATTTGGTATTTGGTATTGGTAAATATGAGGAGACCAGGAGATTAATCTGGCAGCAACAGACTGCCTGTCATTTAAAAGCACCGACTCAAAACCAACACAAGTTAGTAAATTAAACGGACGGCCAACCTTTGAGATCCAAAACTCGACCCTTCATCAAGATGCCGAGAATACAACCACCCCGAATTCGGATCACGATCTAATTCTCCCGCTCGTGTGTGACCTACAGCTCCATCACATTAAAACGGAGTGATCATTCTCATCGCGAGGAAGATTCGGTTTCCGTCTGATGAGATACGGCGAATGTGATCTATCCGTTGGCGTCACTGGTTTCTCCAGATTGGGATCTGGCGTTTATGTTCCGAGGTGCCACTTCCTCGATAGATGCGACTTCGATTGGGACTCTTGAATTCCGGTGCCACAAGTAGACCAAGTATGTGGGGCATTGTCGTTTTCGTGATATTGTTTTGTACCCATTGTTTTCACACCATATTCAATAGCCGGGACTGCTGTTTTCCGCGTTTATGAATTTGAATGAGATGCAGGTTGCCCCCTCAGTTGTCGCATTTCTCACGGGCGGTCATCTTTGGTGGTTTCTTTTTCGAACTTGCTGCGGCGGAAGTTGATCAGGAAGAAACTCGGGGTTAAAATCAATAACACGGTGACATCGCCAATTGGCTCGACGGGGTAACCCCGTCGTGGGATTATCCAAATTGCCGTTTAGCGATGTAGTGATTCTCTGGGTAGCGTGGTAGATTCAAATCTACAGAGAACAGTCTGGCTTAAATAACAAACGATAATTTTATTTAAAACAATTTCTTGACTATATTAGAATCTATTTACACGACACTTTCACGAATTTCTATGCCTCTGCTAACTGGATGCGACAGGGTGTCGAAATCTCAGGACGTACGAAAGTCTCTGAGTTGGAGAAAGGTATCTCAACAGTCTCTAGATGAAACTCTACTCGTCGGGTGACGATTTCACAAGATCAGCACTGGATCCTCACTGGACGACGGGACAAGGCAGGTTCACTGCCGGACGAGAAGTCGGTACCGAACTCTCCGCAGCTCGTCGGTTCGGCACAATCAGGGATCGGCTCCACTGGGGTCGTCGGGTCAGTACAAGACAGCACGGCTCCGCTGGGGTCGTCGGATCGGCACAAGACAGGCACGGCTCCGCTGGGGTCGTCGGATCGGCACAAGACAGGCACGGCTCCGCTGGGGTCGCTGGTTCAAGTCTCGAACGAGAAATAAGCAGGAACTCGAGATAGGCAGCCTACGCCAGGCTACAAGAACGCGTCCTCTCAGGGTGAGAGAACCGTTTTCCAAATTATTAAGAGCTCCTTAATGGGGTTGACCGCTCAAAGGGTCACTGAGCTAAGACGCTAGCTCGGGAAACAAACAAGACTCGAGATGGGCAGCCTACGCCGGCTACAAGAACGCGTCCTCTCAGGTTGAGAGAACCGTCTTCAAAAAATATATTTTCTCCCTAAGGAGTGACCGCTCAAAGGGTCGCTGAGTTAAGCTGATCGATCGAGATCACAAGCAAGAACTGACGATTCGACTCCCTGCTTTTCCTTTTGAAACCTCCCAGCCTTTGTTCGCTGGTGGTTCTCGATTCGTTCGTTCTTGATTGGTTCTTACTTTTAATTGGTTCGTTTTTACTTTGCTCATTTTTGAGGTTGCTGATTCGGTAGAGACTCTCTGACGTAAAATGGGATCAGCTACTTAGCGCAGGTGGCTGGATTACCTAGCAGGTGGACTTAATCACCTGGCAGGTGCACTCCTAAGCACCTGGGCTCTTTTCGGAACGAATCCCCTTTTGTCCTCTTCGATCCAAGTCCCGACCGTCTGGCGCCAGAGAGATGGAAATGTATTGTCCGGCTCTTTTACGACCTGTCGGCGAGTTTGCCTTTGGGAGGGATAATTGAGGGGTCCATCAATGAATTCTCACAACCCCTCCCCCCTAAGAAAGATTTTGTAGTATGGCAAAATCTATAAGGCAAGGGTTAGACATGGCAACTCGACACATCATTAGAGGCAACAATTTTAAGAATTTATATACAAAATTTTAACATGATTTCAACACTTAAATTTCAAGTTACATCTACTATTTACAATACTCTTACATCCTACTCTTGTGATAAAATTATATTTTATCACACAAGTTCAATCAAATACTGGGGTTTATGTACAATTTAAATCGGTACTTTTGGTACGATTTAATTTTCCGACAGCATTCTGCTCAGACAATCTGCATGTTGGTTGTCCTTCCCAGCCCTATGGATGATCTGGTAATTGAAGGGCTGTAAAGCCAACGCCCACTTCATCAATCTCGGGTTATTCCCGGAGTTATTCTTTAAAAATACTAACGGATTGTGGTCCGTTTCAATAGTGAAGCGTTGTCCGTCCAAGTAATGCCGCAGCTTTTTAATTGCGTAAATAATGCCTGCGCATTCTTTTTCGGTAGTGCAGAATTTCTTTTCTGTGTCGGTAAACTTCCGGCTTAAATATAATATCGGGTGATCAACTTTATCTGGCCCTTTTTGTGCCATGATTACCCCGATTCCTTGGTTGGAAGCGTCAGTTTGGAGGATAAATTCCTTTGAGAAGTCTGGGGCGTACAACACCGGCTTCTCAGTGAGTTTCGTTTTCAGCTCTTGGAAAGCTGAGTCGCATTCCGTGGACCACTCTACCTCCTCCCTTCTATTCTTTCCTTTTAATGCCCTCGTTAATGGCTCGGCTATTATGGCATAATTTTGGATATACCGGGCGTAATATCCACTCAAACCTAAAAATTGTCTGATCTGTGTTTTATTCCTGGGTGTGGGGAAATCAACTACCGCTTGGATTTTCGCCTCAGTCGGAGTTCTACATCCACTCCCTACCATATGTCCCAAATATTTGACACTGCTCTGTGCGAACTTGCATTTGGCAGGTTTAATTGTTAATTTCGCATACGTGATTTTCTTAAGAACCACATCGAGGTGTTTGATGTGTTCCTCCCAAGTTTGCGAAAATATAGCTACATCGTCTAAGTAGGGTACACAAAATTCATCTAAACCTTGTAAGAGTTGAGCCATGAATTTTGAGAAGCAATATGGCGCGTTTACTAGTCCGAACGGAAGAACTAGTGGTCTATATGACCCGAATGGAATCACGAAAGCGGCCAATCTTTGTGCCTTAAGACTCAAGGGTATCTGCCAATATCCCTTGGTCAGATCTATGACCGTTATATATTTTGCGGCTGCCACTTGTTCGATTCGCTCGTCCATATTAGGCAGTGGATAATATTCCGTCCTAATGATGGAATTTAATCGACGATAATCGACACAAGGGCGAGGGTCACGTCCTGGACTCTCTACTAAAATCATGGGGGAAGTGTAATCGGACTCCCCGATCTCAATGATTTTTAAATCCAACATCCTCTTAATTTCTGACTTGAGGATTTCCGTTTGTCTAGGAGAGGTGCGGTAGGGTTTCGATCTAATGGGTTTGTCACTAATTAAATCGATATCATGTTCGATAAGATTCGTCCTACCGGGATCATTTGAAAATAATTGCCTATGGGATTTTAACAATTTCCCAAGTTCATTGATTTGATCCTGCGTGCATCGCTCTTCCAATTTACTGTTTTTCACTACCTCTCCGAAATCAAAAATATTCGGATCTGCGATAGGATACTGAATATCCAAATCAGATTCTACGGTGTCGTGAGAGAATACTTCGCTCATCAAAACATTTACGCTTTCCATCCGCTGGTGGTATGGCTTTAATAAGTTAATGTGGTACACTCGTACCTTCTCTACCTTCCCTGGCATCTTAACAACGTAATTGGTCTCCGAAAGCTGTTTCTCTATAGTTCCCGGACCAACCCATTTTACGGCGAATTTTGTTTGTTGGCAAGATGACAATACTAAGACGCGATCGCCTACTTTAAACACGCGCTTCACCGATCCTTTGTCGTAGTACGACTTCCTTTTAACTTTTGCGTCCGTTTCGGTTGCGGTGGCTACCTGTTGACACCGTCGCAATCGATTTATCAACTGGAATACGTACTCCGTGACAATATCTTCACATGGGGGACTTTGGCACCATTTGTCAAATAAAATGGATTCGGGCATTCTCAAATTCTTCCCGTAAATTAGCTCTGCGGGGCTAAAACCGGTTGACGCATGGGTTACGTTCCGCAAAGCCAAGAGAGCCGATGGAAGTACGTCCTCCCAATTTTCTTTTAGCTCCAGGCACATCGCTTTCAAAAGTCTCTTTAGGGTCCGGTGGAACCGTTCCACCGGGTTCGTTTGTGGATGATAGATCGAACTACGCACCACCTTAATCCCAAACCTCTCAAAGAAGGTAGTTGTGAGGTTACTAGTGAAATACGTAGCATTGTCCAGTTGTAGTTCTTTGGGGAAACCTATTCTACCAAAGATAGCAAGCAAGGCATCAGTGACGGTTTCTGAGTTCACTGCTGATAAAGGAATAGCTTCCGGGTATTTGGAAGCAAGGCAAATAGCCGTCAGGAGATATTTGTTCCCTTTCGGTGATATTGGCAAGGGACCCACAATGTCTACATTCATCTTCGCGAACACTTCGGTGATCACGGGCACTAACTTAAGGGGCGCTCTCTTTTGTTCCGAGGATTTCCCGACTTTCTGACAAGCATCGCACGATTTCACATATTCCTCGATCTCCTTAATACACTGGGGCCAGAAATAATAGCGCAACAGCTTATCTTTAGTTTTCGTATAGCCCATGTGGGATCCGAACCCATCATGACAAAGGCTAAAAATTTTATTTTTATATATAGCGGGTATTAATAGCTGCCTCCGCTCTTCGCCTCGATGATCCTTAGACTGCCTAAAGAGTAGCTCTTTTTCAATCACGAACTCACTCGTTTTATTTTGCCTGACCTTATCCCAAATAGATTTGAGTTCGGGACAATTCTGCTGTTCCTTGGCAAAAGTTTCAGCGTGAATGCCTACTAATTCGATTTCCGAATTTTCCTGTAAGGGTGGTAACTCTATCCCCAAATTTTCGTCCTCTAGTTCATTTTCAGGTTCCGTTACCTCAAGTGGATCTATTTCTGTCTGGTTTTCCTCAACTACAGTCTGTTCAGGGCTCAGACGTTTGGTTTGACTCCTAGTCATAATCGCGTTTACCAGTTCTGGTTTTACTCTTTGCGATTCAATTAATTCCTGGGTGGAATTTCCTAAGAGGTAATGTCGCATTTCGACGGATTTACCTACAATTGCTGCCTTCGTCCTAATTACGCCAAGTTCTGGACTTTCGATTTTAATTCTTGACAAAGGTAGGCACTTGAAGTGGTTGTCCAGAGGTTGCTTAACCCAAATGTGCTCGCCTGTAAAATCCTCAGGTTTCACCAAGTCTAGGGGTCCCAGGTCAATGGTTGTTCCTGAATCACGCAACAATACCATGTCAACATCATTTATTTTGGCCTTGCTTAAATAAGGCTCAAATGAGGGAGCAAAATTTGCGCTCGTAGCAAGATTATTTAAGGGTTCCGCTACTTTCTTTAACTCGGGGCATTGAGGGCGTATATGACCAGGTAAGTTACAATTAAAACAAACGGGGCCACTACGTTTCTCAAATTCCCTTGTCCGCCATTCTGTGTTGGTTCCCTTACTTCCCGATCTCCAGTCCTTTCCGTGATTTTTCTTCCCCCCGAATTTCTTTCCCTGATTCGGCTTTTCAATAGGTTTTGGGCGGTCGAGAGCCCTTTTCTCCGGTAGTTTGGAGAACACCTGTTTCTTGACTCGACGGGTTGACTCGTACGCGTCTAGCTTCTCAGCCAATGCGCTCGGTTCGGTCAACTCGCCCCATTGATCAATAAAGTGGTCCTTTATGTCGGCCGGTACCCTTCTTTTCATTTGATCAGCGATCATCAGATTCTTAAGAGAATCAAAATCCTCAACTTGGATTCCGCTAAGCCACCCTTCTAGATAGCTTCTTAGTTCGAAGATCATGTCCTTCCATAAAGAGCCATTTTGTCTCTGATGCGTTTGAAATTTGCATCTAAAGGATTCTGCGCTAAGCTTGAATCTAGCGAGAAGTACGGATTTTACATGATCATAATCATCACTCAATTCCTCGGGTTCACGAATAATAATCTCCGCGATTTCAATCGGCAACAGACTAAGCAGCTGTGAGACCAATTCGTCATACTCGATTTTTAATTTTCTATTCTGGCGTTCAAAAAGCGTTAAGAACAAGGCCATATCTATTTTGTCAGCATCAAACTTTTGCATGACTGATTTAATGTTTTTAGACGGTTTCCCGCTATCATGGCTAGACGAACTTAAACTATTTACTTCTCCCGATTGTTGTAATCTTAGCTTCTCTAGTTCGAAAGCCCTTTCCGCAGCTAATTCCCTCTCTTCTCTAGCCTCCGTCTCAGCCAATTTCCTCTCTTCTATGATATTAACTATCATATCCTTAGCGCTTTCCTCGCTAAAATGATTGCATTCCTGTATTTTCCTTGCTAGATCGATGATTCGATCTTCGGAACCAAACTCAACATTAAACTCGTATGCTAATTTCTGCAAGTCTACCTTTTTCTGCTTAGTTAAAAACGCCATGGTTCTACACTAAATTTTCCCAGTGACACAATTACAAAATTCAATCACCAAATATTCTGAACTTCAATTTTCAAATAACAATACACACATAAAATAATAATACACAATGCAGTCAATTTCCTAAGCCTTAACTATTTTCCAGACTCATGCAATATTAAAATATTTTTACTTAAAATAATACACAATAATAATCTCTACTACAAGTTCACTAAATTTCATTCAACTTGACTAGGTAGTTCACAATTGCGTAGATACTTCACAATCTAAGTTAATTTAACTATGTGCTAAAGGTACAAGATCATCCACAGCCCTGGAACTTATTCGAGCAATTGCTAAACTGACAATTTCCAAATCTTCACTACAAATTTACTGCAATTATTAAATCCTAACGTTTCCGCGAATTTGCATACACTAGTAATCAGAATTTCTTTAGAATGGATTCCACAATTAAATCAATTTAAAAATTTAAACACTCTTCACAACAGTTTTTTTTCTCAACAATTTAAAACAATAATCTATTAAATTGCCTCTAAAGAAATGCCAAGCTTACCTTGTCTGACGACTGGCTCTGCTTTTTTGACAGGTATCTGCTCTGCCTCTGTTGGGATGTCAGACGGCGTTCGTTTTTTTTTTCTTTCACTGGCACACTAGCACTTTTTTTCAACACTGGACAGGATGTCCTTCACGTTGTAGCAGTTCTGGATGGTTCTGCTTTTTCTCACTTCACAACTCTTCTTGAGTTTGCCTCTGGACTGGATGTCCTCACGTAATAAATCCTGGGTGGGCTTACTACGCAAAAGGTGTGGTTGCCAATTTTTTATTTAATGGCTAACAATCCCACCTGCTGCCACCAATAATTTAAGTAGACTGTAGTGATTCTCTGGGTAGTGTGGTAGATTCAAATCTACAGAGAACAGTCTGGCTTAAATAACAAACGATAATTTTATTTAAAACAATTTCTTGACTATATTAGAATCTATTTACACGACACTTTCACGAATTTCTATGCCTCTGCTAACTGGATGCGACAGGGTGTCGAAATCTCAGGACGTACGAAAGTCTCTGAGTTGGAGAAAGGTATTTCAACAGTCTCTAGATGAAACTCTACTCGTCGGGTGACGATTTCACAAGATCAGCACTGGATCCTCACTGGACGACGGGACAAGGCAGGTTCACTGCCGGACGAGAAGTCGGTACCGAACTCTCCGCAGGTCGTCGGTTCGGCACAATCAGGGATCGGCTCCACTGGGGTCGTCGGGTCAGTACAAGACAGCACGGCTCCGCTGGGGTCGTCGGATCGGCACAAGACAGGCACGGCTCCGCTGGGGTCGTCGGATCGGCTCAAGACAGGCACGGCTCCGCTGGGGTCGCTGGTTCAAGTCTCGAACGAGAAATAAGCAGGAACTCGAGATAGGCAGCCTACGCCAGGCTACAAGAACGCGTCCTCTCAGGGTGAGAGAACCGTCTTCCAAATTATTAAGAGCTCCTTAATGGGGTTGACCGCTCAAAGGGTCACTGAGCTAAGACGCTAGCTCGGGAAACAAACAAGACTCGAGATGGGCAGCCTACGCCGGCTACAAGAACGCGTCCTCTCAGGTTGAGAGAACCGTCTTCAAAAAATATATTTTCTCCCTAAGGAGTGACCGCTCAAAGGGTCGCTGAGTTAAGCTGATCGATCGAGATCACAAGCAAGAACTGACGATTCGACTCCCTGCTTTTCCTTTTGAAACCTCCCAGCCTTTGTTCGCTGGTGGTTCTCGATTCGTTCGTTCTTGATTGGTTCTTACTTTTAATTGGTTCGTTTTTACTTTGCTCATTTTTGAGGTTGCTGATTCGGTAGAGACTCTCTGACGTAAAATGGGATCAGCTACTTAGCGCAGGTGGCTGGATTACCTAGCAGGTGGACTTAATCACCTGGCAGGTGCCCTCCTAAACACCTGGGCTCTTTTCGGAACGAATCCCCTTTTGTCCTCTTCGATCCAAGTCCCGACCGTCTGGCGCCAGAGAGATGGAAATGTATTGTCCGGCTCTTTTACGACCTGTCGGCGAGTTTGCCTTTGGGAGGGATAATTGAGGGGTCCATCAATGAATCCTCACAGCGAGTTCCCTTGAGATTTGAAAGAGCCCGTTGCGTTGCTCCAGTGTGACGTTAATTAAAATGCCTACCTACCGTTTAGCGAGGAAAATTTTAGTCACCAATTTGGTGAGGGACCGGTAGCGGGTTATTGAGTCTTACCAAAGTCAGGTTTAAAAAAATGTCCTCCAGAAAATTGAGTTTGGTTGGGTTTTAAGCCACAACGGCCATATTTGCGCCAATGTTCATTAAGTGGACATACATTCACAAGAAAAGTTTTACTGACACAGAAGAGGTGACAGTAGCCTCGTTGGAAGAGTTACGGATTAGGAAACGGAGGATTGCGAGTTTGAATCCAACCAAAGATCATCGTGTATAAATTCTTCGTACGTTAAATTCTTATCCAATTGGAATTCTTATAATTCTTACAATTGGTCGTATTCCAAATAGTCAAAAGTTATGGAAATAGAGGGAACAAGGTAGCCCGGTTGGTATTGGTAATTAATTAACGTCGCACTGGAGCAACAGAACTGGCTTTTGTAGTCCGGTTGGAAGAGTAACGAATTAGCAACCGGAGGATTGCGAGTTCAAATCCAACCGAAAACCGTCGTGTACAAAGGGGGCTGGTGCACGTTAAATCTGCCGTGGCCTCAAATGTCCTCACGTTGGCGTGGTGTGGAAGTTTTGAGAGTGGGGTGCCAGCTCAGGTGTGACCTCGTCATCTGACAGTGGTTCAAAATTACGTGGTGTTGCTTCGGGCTTGATCCCGGACTGTCGCCCATAGCCCATGTGTTGCTCCAGTGCGATGTTAAAATACCTACCTATGCAAATAGTAGGAATTTTATTTTTTAATTTCAAAATTTTATTTTTGAAAATATTTTCAAATTTGTGTTAGTTTAACTCATTACCATTATGATATAATATTACTAACAAAAATTTCTCAAAATATCAAATATCAAACAAAAACATCAAAACTATCGAAAGCAAAACATCAAATTTGAATTGATGTGATTTCAATCTTATATATAAAGCTGAGAATATGTTAGTCTGAGGCATCATAAACTCTCGAATGCTGAGCAATGAGATTTGTACAGCTTAATCTACCTCGGATTTCGACACAAATATTTCAGCTCGGTATAAATACTCAGAAAGAAAATTTAATATAGACTATTACTCAAAAAGAGATTAATCAACGCAAACTGTCTCGAACCGAGCAATCGGAAGGGGAATGAACATAAGAACGTAAAGCGATAAAGTTCAAAAGCTGTTCACCGAAGCAACGAAACTGTTGAGAAAACAGAGGCGTGATATAAACTGTACTGACAAAAGTCACCGGACACCTGGAGTAGAAAAAACAACATTTTTTGGGGTTCTAACTATAAATTAAAATTTTTAATTTCAGAGTCCACATCCATATGTTAACTAGGGTCAACTACTAGTGAGTATAGATTGAAATTTAATTTTGACTGGTCAATAATTTAATGGAGGGCCCCCAACACAAGTTAGTCCCCCATTACTTCTGCCCATGATGATGCGTATTTAACATTCTAAATATGGATATTTAGGAATATTAAAGTGACTGCTACTTCAGTGTTTAGATTTTGTTATAAAACATTTGCACACTTCTATAGGACATTCCTTCCTTAAATTTCATTCCATACTCAGTAGCAGTTAGCTCAGTAGTTACCCAAGTGGATATGGACTCTGAAATTTAAAATTTAAATTTATAATCAGACCCCAAAATAAATGTTGTTTTCTTTCTTCTCCAGGTGTCAGGTGAATTTTTCAGTACAGTGTAGCTTGCCTGAAACAGCAAAAATTCTCAGATGAAGCCGGGCAGTTGATCTTGTATTTTACGCAGAGGGACTGTAAGATTTGTATGAAGTACATTCATATTTAGAAGAGTACCCTTTTGCATATAATTCATGCAGTTAAAAAACAATACAATTTTATTTCAAAATTAAGATTCGCATATACGAATATATTCCGCATTTGTACGATTGGTTGGTTGCGGGTTTCATGGCGCAATGGCCATATTTGGTCAGGCTGCGCCAAACACAAGACAGACAACACAATGATGGAGGATGGAAGGTAGGTATTTTAATTAACGTCGCACTAGAGCAACACAACGGACTATTGACGACTGTCCGTGATCAATCCCCAAGGGAAAGATCCACGTAATTTTGAATCACGGTCATATAAGGTCACACCTGAGCTCTCCAAACTTCCACACCACGCCAACGTGAGTACATTTGAGGCCATGGCAGGTTTAACGTGCACCAGTCCCCTTTGTACACGACGGTCTTTGGTTGGATTCGAACTCGCAATCCTCTGGTTACTAATCCGTTACTTTTCCAACCGGGCTACCGCGGCCCACAATGAAGGAAAAGGAAAAAGGCAGAAGGGTAGGCGGGGTAAAAGTGAAGCAAAGATCATTCGAGTACCTCGGGTTTTCACATTTGTACGGATTTTGCAAACAAATGCTCAATTTCTGATCAACCGCAAATTCTTTTTGTGAGCAAACACAGCGAAGGATTTTATGTACAACATACGAATAGCAGAAAACGCGTGATGATGTAAGTGAAACAGGTCACATTTCATGAATACACCTATCGTCCTACTTGATACCGTCATAAAGCAATTAACGAACCCATCTTTCGTCATCCTTAGCAAGTAGACAGACAAGTCCATTCCTCCTTTATAAGCAATGAAACAAAACCATACACTTAGGGAGGATATAATTTTTTTTCGTTTCTTAAATGCGGATGTTTTATCTGCAATCACCTCTATTATTGTTCATAAATGTCTCTGAAATAAAGATATGCAGGTTTTCTTGAATTAATAAGCGCATTTCACGGATGTTCGACCGTTAAATGTGTCTCGCACTTTGAAAATCAATAATTCAAACGCGTAATTTAACTCTATCAAGTTGAATGAGTTTTTGGCGCAAGGGTCATATTTGGCCAATTTGCGCCTAACACAAAGCCAGCATCAAGTACACATACACATTTTGGACATGCACGCACAAAGTGCTGTATGTCCAAACTCTGACGCAGAAGTGAAAAATATACCCAGGATATGTTACAGGAATCAAACTTGCGTCGCCTACAACTCAAAAGTTGGTAGCGCAGTGGGCAGACTCACTGAACCACTGGAGCCCTCAGGGGCAATCCCTTAAATGTGTACGAGCTTCACGGCCTTGAGGCACTCTAGTGATTTTGAGGTTCTCTCTTTAGTAAACACAGGGGTCGCGCTCACGAGAGAGTCAAGCGATCTTTTCCTTCTTTCATTCCACTAGAGTCCCCAACCCCTTTTTTCCCTTTCACATTTTTTACTTAACATCGTCTTTTGTTAGGGGCAGCTTGACCAAATATGGTCCTTGCGCCGCGAAACGCCAAAACAACCCAATACGGGGGCTTACTCTGTTCAAGAAGGAAAACATGACTCCATTCAGAGGTATGAGATTTTATTCACACAAAAATCTACAATTAAAGGAATTTCATAACAAGGCTGAATGGGTTGGTAGTTGAATTTACATCGCACTGCAGCAACACTACGTGCTGTCAAAGGGGAATGTTGAATGGGGGGGGGGGGGTATTTCAATTAACGTCACACTGGAGCAACACAATGGGCTAATGAATGTTGAATGGGAATTTTGATTAGAATTTAGGATATTCTTAACAAACCAAGTGGTTTCGACGACATATCTCGTACATCAACATTTAACTAATTTTGCTAATGATGAAATATCATGTCCATCAATATCTGACCAATTTTTAGAATGACTAAATATCTCATCATTGAGATCTGGTCAGTTTTGCTAGTGACAATATACTTTGTCGAGACAACCACCAGGAGAATTAAGATTAGATGAAAGTTTTGCTTTTTAATCCAAGCGATTTTACACAACATTTAAGGCCTCGGTAGCCCAGTTGGAAGAGTAACGGATTAGTAACCAGACGGTTGCTAATCCGGAGTGGAGATGGAGTTCGATCCATCCTAGACTCGTGTACACGGGGATGATGCACTTTAAGTCTGTCGTGGCCTCAAATGTCTTCACGTTGGCGTGGTGTGGAGGTTTGGAGAGGATGCCAGCTCAGGTGTTGACCTCGTCATTTGACTGGTTCAAAATTACGAGACGTCCTTGGATCTTTACCTTCCTGATCGTAGCGAATAGCCCGGTGTGTTGCTCTAGTGCGACGTAAATTCAACCACCTATCTACCGCATACTCTCATACTTCCGATAGATGGTTGGTTTGGGTTTTATG
The DNA here is from genome assembly GCA_933210815.1 of Meta bourneti. Classification (NCBI taxonomy): domain Eukaryota; kingdom Metazoa; phylum Arthropoda; class Arachnida; order Araneae; family Tetragnathidae; genus Meta; species Meta bourneti. The sequence continues at coordinate 31,330,428 of OW119930.1, forward strand.
GCGCAAGCTCGAAAGACAGACAAACAGCGCCAAACATATGTTGCAAACCAGTAAAAATAATTAAAAGGTCTAATCAACAATAAAAAGTATAATTGAAATTATGTATTTGTTTTACAGATGGATGCGTAGGTTAGATTATATAAAAGGCGCAGTATAAAACATGTAATGCATGTCACCATTAGTAAAAACAAATTGCGGAAGCTAAAAAATGTAAACGGAGAAAATTGCGATAAGATGGGGTATCCCATCTGATCCCAATTTACATCTCACTTAAGAATCACCCAAGTCTGATAAAATTGGTGGAGTATTAAAAAGGCGTCGATAAAAATGTATGACCTGTACACGAAGTTTAAATATGATTTATGGAGAGAGGTTCTTGGCAATGCTGGCACGATGGTACGGTTTATCGGGATCAGTAAAAATCTGCGTGATTCGTGAATGACCTATGCGAAGACGTTAAAGTAACGTGTTAAAGTTACGCCGTGTTGTCCTCGGTTTTTTGCCTTCGGGATTGATCCCGGACCTTCGCCCGTTGTGTTGCTCTAGTGCGCCGTTGATTAATTACCAGATAGAATATTTTGTTTTGTCATAATTGAGGATCAAAATCAGATTTTTACAAGTCGATTAGAGAAATAGCTTTTACGGTATCTACAGTAAAAACTTTTAATTTTCTGGAACTTTTGTGATCCCATTCTACAAATCTTTGGGATTGATCCCGGACCGTCACCAATAGCCCGTTGTGTTGCTCCAGTGTGACGTTAATTGAAATACCCCCATTCTACAAATAGGTACAAATTCTAACGTCTCATAGGAAAAGGTAATGGTAATTAAGTAACGTTGCACTGGAGCAATACAACAAGCTATAGGCGGCGGTCCGGGATCAATCCCCAAGCTCAAATAAAAGATTGGTGAGATGGTATGGTAGGTATTTTAATGAACGTCACACTGGAGCAACACAACGGGCTATTATGTGAGAAAGGTATAAACTGAACATGGTATTGGTATTTTCAATTAACGTCACACTGGAGCAACACAACGGGATATTGGTGACGGTTCGGGATCAATCCCAGAAGGTATTGGGTATTTGGGTATTTCAATTAACGTCACACTGGAGCAACACAATGGGCTATTGGTGACGGTCCGGGATCAATCCCAAAGGGAAAGATCCGAGGACAACACCACGTAATTTTGAACCACGGTCAGATGACGAGGCAACACCTGAGCTGGCACCCCACTCTCCAAACTTCCACACCACGCCAACGCGAGGACATTTGAGGCCACGACAGATTTAACGTGCACCAGCCTCCTTTTACACGACGGTGTTTGGCTGGATTCGAACTCGCAACCCTTCGGTTGCTAGTCCGTTACTCTTCCAACCGGGCCACCGCGGCCCTAAACTAAAAATGCAAGAATGAAGAAAACGGTGCTCACCATATAGATCCATGATGCGTCGCTCAGTTTACTCTCCCGCTTACGCTTCTGCGATTGTCCGAAGAGAGACATTGTCCGAGCCAAACTGCGACAGACTAAATAAAATCGCTGCATTTGGATGTTACAGCAGGAAAGAACGGGATGAGGCACGAGGAAGAATGCTTCCACTTCCGATCTTCACGGAACCGATTTGTTTGCGACTTGCCAACATCCGGAAGGCGTCATTATGCAAGCCAACTCACATCGGCACAATGTCTGAGACGCAAACAAATGTAAGAGGGATTACCTGGTAAATATCTTCTGAAGGTAGGTATGTACTTAGCGTCGCTACACCGGGCTATTGCCAAGGGTCCGGGATCAATTCCTAAGGGAATGATTCAAGGACAACCCCTCGTAATATTGAACCACTATCTCTTCTGAAGGATTAAATCAGTTTCCCAAAGGTTGGTTGGGTTTTATGACGCAAGGTCCAGACGCACAAGCTGCGCCGAACGCAAAATTATGCAAACCAATAAAAATAAATTGTCGAACCTTGTTAATCCGAATTTCACGGGACCGAAAAAATTTGTACTAACCGTAGTTTGTGTTATCCGAATTCAGAAAAAAGCACTACTTCAATAAAATAATATATTAATGTATTTACGTTATTTACTGTACAATTCTTGGTTCACAGACAAATGGTATTCCTCTTTACAAATATTATACAGATGATTTTTGATAATGCAGATAATTCTTGATTAGATTTTTCCTGATTACGCAATTTTTGTCTTGAAATAGTCGATTTTTGTGTTTTGCTTTTTCGTGACGTTCTTTAAAATCTTTATCCGCTCAACACTGTTTAATTAAGCAGATGAATTTTCACTGCCTAACAAAAAGCGGTGAACAATTTCTAAGCCAGTAGTAGCTTCTTTTAAAGATGGCACGCTTATTCCTTCGTTTCCATCGGAATCGTCCTTCATTTTTTCTTCACTCTTTTCCACAAATAACTCTTCTATAACTTAAGAGTGACTTAATGTTTTAGATAATACGATTATAGCCATATATGGACCTTGCGTCATAAAACCCTCAAACCAACCAATAATACGATTGAAAAGAATCCGTTTGCCCTTAAGTAAATTTGCCTTAACCGAATTCTTCTTAGACGAATGAGTTACCATTATTTGAATATACGTTTTGACGGGATTGGAATTTTGTTCGTATTATCAGTAATTCGTATTAAGCGAGGTCGTGTTAGTGAGATTTGACTGTAAACGGTTAAAATATAATCTAATCAACAATAAAATGTATTACTAAAATTATATATTTGTTATACAGATATGTAGTTTAGATTATATAAAAGATGCAGGATAAAATATGTAATGTGCAAGTAGGTCACCATTGGTAAAATAAATTATGCAGTCCAAAAGATATATTATCGGAGAAATTGTGACAAGATGAAGTATCCTCATCTTAGTCGACTATTAAAATCCTAATGAAATGTAATTAAAAAAGATGATTTATATACGTATATAACAATGGTAAAAAAACCCGCAGCGATGTAAGAAGGCAAAGAGCATGTGCAAGAGGATCCAACAAGTCTGATAAAATCGGTGAAGCATTAAAAAAGCGTCGATAAAAATGTCTAAGAACTGTACAAGAACATGATTGATTGACAGGTTCTTGGCAATGATGGAACAATGGAGCGGTTTCTCCGACCAATAAAAATCGATGTGATTCGTGAATGGCCAAAGCAAAGTCGGGTTAAAATAACGTCGAACCGTCGAGATGTTAGTGACGGTAGGAGTGAGATTGTCGGGTGGATGTTGCGGAGCTAGTTGCTCTGCTCGCTCGTCTTCGCGACATTCATTCCGCACGATGTCCCGTACAAAACGACGTAGATCATCGGTGGTATGCAATGTTTTCCAAAGGAGCGCTAATGGCAACTAATTGGCGTCGCACTAGAGCAACACGGCGGGTAATTGGCGACGGCCCGGGATCAATCCCTAAGGGAAACCACACCACGTAATTTTGAACCACGGTCTGATGACGACATCAACACCTGAGCTGGCACCCCACTCTCCAAACTTCCTCACCACGCCAACTTGAGGACATTGGAGGAAATGAGATTTAACGTGCATCTGCAACCGTGTACAAGACTGTCTTAGGTTGGACCAAGTTTCGAACTCGCAATCATCCGATTGTTAATTCGTTGCTCTTCCTACCAGGCTACCGAGGCCCCTCAAAGGAGTACTGAAGGTTGGTTGTTTGATCGTTAAGTTTTATGGTGCAAGGGCCATATTTGGCCAAACTGTGCCAAACACAAGATTACGTCAAGTCAAAAATGTCAAAGGTTTCAGAAGGAATCTTCGAGAGGGGATATAGGAGCGTTGAGGAGCAAGAATGGGCAATAAGACGCTAAAAAAATTAATAGACTAAATATTTTTAACCCTCAAGTGGTTTCGACGAGATATCTCGTCCACCAAGATCTGACCAATATTTCTAATGACGATGTATCTCGTCATTAAGACATTGCCGATTTTTTTATGATGACGAGATCAAGATCTGGCCAGTTTTTTTGTAGTAACTACTATGTATCTCGTCCATCAAGACCTGGTCAGCTTTGACTTATGACGATATACCTCGCTCAGATAACCACTAGAAGGGTTAATAGTCCAAGTGGTTTCGACGAGATATCTCGTCCACCAAGATCTGACCAATATTTCTAATGACTATGTATCTCGTCATTAAGATATTGCCGATTTTTTTTATGACGAGATCGAGATCTGGCCAGTTGTCTTCTAGTAACTAGGTGTCTCGTCTATCAAGATCTGGTCAGTTTTCCTGTAGTAACTAGGTATCTCTTCCATCAAGATCTGGTTAGTTTTCTTGTAGTAACTAGGTATCTCGTCCATCAAGATCTGGTTAGCTTTCTTGTAGTAACTAGGTATCTCGTCCATCAAGATCTGGTCAGTTTTCTTGTAACTAGGTATCTCGTCCATCAAGATCTGGTCAGTTTTCTTGTAACTAGGTATCTCGTCCATCAAGATCTGGTTAGTTTTCTTGTAGTAACTAGATACCTCGTCCATCAAGATCTGGTCAGCTTTGACCTATGACGATATACATCGTTCAGGTAACCACGAGAAGGGTTAATCATCCGTGGTTTAAACGAGATATCTCGTCCATCAAGATCGGACCAATTTTGTTAATGACGAGTTGTCATCAAGATATTGCCGATATTTGATGTGATGACGGGATCGAGATCTGGTCATTTTTTCTAACGATGAGATATCTTGTACATCAAAATCTGGTCAGTTTTGCTAATGACGAGATACCTAGTCGAGACAACCACAAAGCTAACACTTCCGCTTAACCATTCAGACACTCATTAGTGATTTATTGTCACAAGAATTAAACGTTGTAAAATGCAAGTTACAACCGATATGTGTAAAAACAAGACGACAGGTCGTAATAAGCGAGTGTTAGCATGTATTTACACATCCTTTACTTTTTTGATTGCATTCCTGTCAAGTTGAATGAGGATATAGTATGGTAACAAGTCAACTTAAAAGAGGAATCAACTGCAAATAGTTGACCGTAGAGATTTAAGGACGCTGCTAACGAAACTAGAGCTTAATATAGACAAATTGGTAGCACAGCATCTTGCACATCCTTCTTTGTTAGTGATTATTTTTAATTTCACAGAATTGACTGATATTAATTACTAGTAATAGTGAGTAATCTGATGTTTTTATGTGCCAATTCAATTTTTTGTTACTTCACTTTAAATTTTTTTAAAAATTTCAGTTCCAAGTTGTTTTGTTTCCAAACTAGAATTTTGAAATTCTAAAATGCGTTATATAAATGTATTGGTTAAATTAAAAAAAATATTGACAGTTACACTTACAATTTATAAAGGGGGCTGGTGCACGTTAAATCTGTCGTGGCCTCAAATGTCCTCACGTGGGCGTGGTGTGGAAGTTTGGAGAGTGGGGTTCCAACTCAGGTGTGACTTCGTCATCTGACCGTGATTCAAAATTACGTGGATCTTTCCCTTCGGGTTTGATCCAGGATCGTCGCCAATAGCCCTTTGCGTTGCTCCAGTGCCGATTTTTAACTAAATACCTACCTACTTAAAATTTATTAGTTGAGACAATTTTCCTGAGGGTTCAGAAGAATTGTCTTTGAGAAGGGGGTGTTGAGCTAACATTTTGGTAAACTTTGGTCTAAATAAATATGTATTGAGTAGCAAAAAGTTTGACTGTGACGAAGTACAGCGTCTCATTATTACGAAAATAAGCATTTAGTCTCCAAAGAACTGTCAGTTAATGAGTTTCTGATCTTTGCCGATATGTTGTTCTAGAATAGTGTTGCCATAACTCACTTTTTAACCCTCCAAGTGATTTTGACGAGATATCTCTCATGAATGTCTGAACAATTTTGCTTACGACGAGATATCTCATCAAGATATTGCCGGTTTTTTATGACGAAATCAAGATCTGGTCAATTTTTTTAACGACGGGATACCTTTTCTATTGAGATCTACTTCGTTTTCCTAATGACGAGATACCCTGCCGAAACAACCACCAGGAACTATTCCAAAAACAAATACCTATTAGCATGAATGTCAATGATTCCTGTTTGCAATCAGTAGCATATTTGATTGAAACTGGCTGCTTCCCTGTACTGACCTTTGTTCCACAGCTACATTGTCGTCTAGAAATTTGCCCACGTTCTTATTGTGTTTAATGTAATAGAAGATACAATTTTGGTGTAAACAAAAGCAGGCTTCTAAATAAAAAAACTTTTAAAATGGAAATTTTTAATAGAGTACCTATTTTTAATTCGAGATGAAAACAAAGATTTTCATCCTACGCCCTGGCAGCACTATGTATTCTTGAAACAGAAATAAAATTCGAAAATATGAGCTGGTTTACGGACGGTAAGATGAACAACAAAGTTGGCCTTGCTTTTGTTTTATTTGAAGACAACTTCGAATGCGGCTTTTATAAACATCGTATCCGGAATGAATGTACTCTTTCAAGCAGAATTGCTTTGTATTAATCTCCAGTTAAGTGGTTTAAAGAAAATGGAAATTTTTGTTCAAAGTACCTTATTTGTAGCGAGAGATTCTTTCCTCTTTACATTTAGTGAACAATGTTGCTAGCACAGAAAAATTAGTTGAAACGCTTTTAACAATTAGTTCTCTTAAAAATAGAGGAATTGAGATTTTCTTTTTTATTGGATTTATGTGGACGTGGACACTGGAATTAACGGGAATGAAAGAGCCGATTTTTTTTAGCCAAAGACGCTTTGAATTTAGCAGTTGATGTAAATGTTACCATTCCTGTTATTTGAAAGGATCGTGTTATGACAAGCTTGTTGCTAAGTGGAACGAAAAGTGTATGTCTCGTCTAAGAAAGCTGGCCACACCAAAATTTTTTTTCCTACTATTCAGCATAGATTAAACTCAGAATTATTTTTCTGCAGACTTCAAAATTTCAATTTTTATCTGGCCATGGAAATTTTGCTAAATACCTATACAGGTTTCATCTTCGGACTAATGATATGTGCGAGTGTTCTAAAAAGCAGCCACAAGATGTAGAGCATTTGGTTTTCAGTTGTCCTGCATTTGAAAATTCAAGAATGTGCCTTCAAAATGATTTGAGAAAATTAGGTAAAACATGGCCAGTGAAACTCAATGTTTTTATTAAATATAATCTGCTTTTCTACTCATTTGTCAAGTTCATCAAATCTTGTAATTTTAGTTAAATTGTTTTCCACTGTTTCTTTGTTAAATCAACTTAAGCCCCGTGTTGTACTTCTCTGGTGCACCGGGAGTTTGTTTTTGTTCAATAAAAAAACTATGAGCAGCATTATTTACGACTTTAGTAAGATCAGGGCAACTGTTGAGGTGGGTTCCTGTCATGTCTGAAAACCACAGAGGTTGGAGAGTTTAATAAGCCAATCAGGAAGATGATTTTGTAGGTAGTCGTGTCTATAGGCTCTCAGTCGTGTCCAGTGAGAACACTAAAACAGCGATTCCTATAGCTCTTGATAGAATCCTGTGGCAATCGAGACCTTAGGCAAGGAGTTCCTGTCTTTCTTTTTAGTTACATCTTTGTAAATATTAAGTCGAAAATGTTTGACTTTTGTATTTATAATCCTTTTTACTGCATGGTGGTTAAAATTCTTAAGTTGATTTCGATTTAATCAAATCTGTATGGTTGCTGATTGGAATATTTTATACATTTGCAGCACTTAACCCTCTTGGTGGATGTCTCGACAAAGTATATTGTCATTAGCAAAACTGACCAGATCTTGATGGACGAGACATCTTGTCATTTGAAAAAAATGATCAGATCTTGATCTCGTCATCATAAAAAAATCGGCAATATCTTGGCAAGACACCTCGTCGTTAGCAAAACTGACCAGATCTTGATGGACGAGACATCTTGTCATTTGAAAAAAATGATCAGATCTTGATCTCGTCATCATAAAAAAATCGGCAATATCTTGGCAAGACACCTCGTCGTTAGCAAAACTGACCAGATCTTGATGGACGAGACATCTTGTCCTTTGAAAAAAATGATCAGATCTTGATCTCGTCATCATAAAAAAATCGGCAATATCTTGGCAAGACACCTCGTCGTTAGCAAAACTGACCAGATCTTGATGGACGAGACATCTTGTCATTTGAAAAAAATGATCAGATCTTGATCTCGTCATCATAAAAAAATCGGCAATATCTTGGCAAGACACCTCGTCGTTAGCAAAACTGACCAGATCTTGATGGACGAGACATCTTGTCATTTGAAAAAAATGATCAGATCTTGATCTCGTCATCATAAAAAAATCGGCAATATCTTGGCAAGACACCTCGTCGTTAGCAAAACTGACCAGATCTTGATGGACGAGACATCTCGTCGAAACCACTAGGAAGGTTAATAAGGGGGCTGGTTTAGCTTAAACACAGCATTCCCACAATTAGCGTCTTTGATGTGGTATGTGGTTTCGATTTATAACATTGATTACGGGTTGCTGAAACAAATATATACGTATAGTGATCTCCGTATATGATGTTTCGTATCAGTCCTTTCCCCTGGTGAGCTTACTACCTTTCTACAAATGAACTTCCCAAGGTCATTTGCATTCTCAACGCACTTCATACGAAGTCGTAAAAGAAAGGAGCGATGTCAAATTTTTGGCAGAAAGGGACGATACCTTTGTTTATCTGAAGCTATGACAACTCATATTCCGTCGGGTCTTTGGTTATAGACAGTAAATACCAGGACTGCACCGCGCCTTCGTACCGAGTTTTGTCTGAAATTTGGTTTGTCGCTCTATGATCATTTTTTGTAAGACCTTAAACAGGGACCTACAGCTAAAAGTAGATGTTGAACTATTGTACTAACCACTGGCTACCAGGACAACTTTTAAACAATGACCTCCCTAGTACAGTCGCAGGGTCGTAACTTACACTTGGGAACATGAGTTAGAGGAAGGGGAGCCGAGGCTCAGTGGGTTTGCCCACTGCGCTAACAAACTGCGAGCTGAAAGCGGAGCTGATTTGATTCGTGTAACTACCATGGGTTTATTTCTCGTGTCAGTAAAAACTTTCCTTGTGTGCATTGTTCATTTATTTGACGCAGAAAACATTGCTCGGCTGGATCTGGCATTTGCACCATAAAAACCAACCTTCGTGTTAGGTTTCATGGCGCAAAGGCCATACTTGACCAAACTGCGCCAAACGTCAAGTAAATAGGAATACACACAGGAAAAGTTTTACTGACAGAATAAGGACACCCAGTAAGGAATCGAACCTGCGCCACCTACAATTCGAAGGTTGCTAGCTCACTTGACAAACCCATTGACTCATGGCGATCCCTGTGTACTGATCTTGAATAATATTCTTGTATGCTTTACTAGCTTACCCAGTTTTATAGTCAAAACTATTCAAGTAGAAAATTAATGTAGCACTGGAGCAACACAACGGTCTATTGGCGACGATCAGGGGGTCCATCCCCAAGGGAAAGATTCGAAGACAAAACCTCGTAACTTTGAGCCACGAATATATAAGATCAACATTTGAGCTGGCACTCCAAACTTTCACAGCACACCAACGTGAGTACATTTGAGTACACGAGCACCAGTCCCAACCTACACGGTCTTTGGTTGCTAATCCTCTCCAGTTGGATACTCTTCCAACTGGGCAACCGCGGCCCCCAAAACTATTTAGATAAAGTGAATATATATATGCTTAGCATTCAAGTTGAAAATGATTCGTCCTGGATATATTGTATCCTTTGTAGCGTTGTTTACTGCGCTATTTGTTTAACAAAACAATTCAGCTGTTAGTTTAGGCCATTGAGGTAAACAGGAGTTACGAATAAGATCCCTGATTTCTAACATAATTAATTACCAAACGAGCCTACCTGCCAACCTACAAGAAAAAAAATAAGAAAGATTTTTAGCAGCTTAAAAGTCAATGCTGAAGCTCAAAACGAAACAAATTAATTTATTCAGGGTTTATAAGCCTCACTAACAATTGAAAAATTCTTTCGCAATATGTGTACATCCCCATTTCCCAAAGTCAACTTGCATAAGAAAATTTTTTGGTCAATCCGCCAACTGATTTCAATGCTGGTCCTTAAATTTTGAAAGTACAATGGCGCTTACCGTCATTGCACAATATGCGCACATCCCTATTTCCCAAAGTCAACCTGCCCAAGGAAATTTTTCGGTCAATCTAATTGATTCCAATGTTGTCCTTTAATTTTGAAAACAAAATGGCGCTTACCGGCATTGCACAAATATGCGTGAAATCCACATTTCCAAAAGTCGACTTGTCCAAAGCAAATTTGTTTTGCAACTCGCCAACCTGATTCCAATATCATCTTTTCGGATTCATCGACCTTCTAATGAAATAGACGGAGCATGTGCATGCAGCTTTATTTCTTGCGGTCGCTCGCTTTGAAGATCTGTCACGTGATTGTGAAGATAAACATGAATCCTAAATCATTGATTGGTTAAAGTGATTATCCACCGTGATCAAAACACTAGTCTGCGCTCAGATAGCCAATTCTGCTAAGTCGATTCGTAGCCCCTAGTGATTTATCCTTCTAAGATCATACGAATGCGCCCACATGCTGTCTATTTCATTCGATAGGACGGAGTCACTGTCGTAAGGTCTCTGAAGGGTAAATCACGTGGGCCTACGAATCGACTTAGCCGATTGGCTATCGTACCGCAGACTTGTGATTTTGATCACGGTGAATAATCATTTCAACCAATCAATGATTTGGGATTCACGCTTTTTCCCACAACTACGTGGGATCTTCAGAGCGACCGGAATGGTAATTAATCAAATTCGCACGGAGCAACACAACGGTCTAATGGAGACGGTCCGGGTAGGTATTTTAATTAACGTCACACTGGAGCAACACAACGGGGTATTGGTGACGGTCCGAGAACAATACCACGTAATTTTGAACCAAGGTCCGATGACGAGGGAACAGCTAAGCTCGCACTCCATTCTCCCTCACCACGCCAACGTGGACATTTGAGGCCACGACAGATTTAACGTACATGGTCTTCCGGTTAGATTAGAACTCGCAACCCTCCAGTTTCTAGTCCGTTACTCTTACAACAGGGCCCCTCGATCCAAAGGGAAAAATCCAAAGACAACACGAAAATTGAATCACGGTCAGATGACGAGGTCAATACCTGATCGGAAGAAACCACGAGACGCTGGCGCTCAGCAATTTCGAAAGGATTGCCACAATGTAGCGCCAAATGCCGAATTTGGCGTCATTTGAAAATTTCGCAACGAAAAATACGCGCGCGGAAGCAGGTTAAAAATGGCTTATTCCGGAAGAGTTGACAGGTATGAAAGAGTCACATTTTCCAAGAGAAGAAAAAGTCAAAACAGGAATTTTTGTTATTCTTAGAAAATTAATTTTATTATTTTTTACACATGTACAGTTTCCCAAATTAGATGGAAATGTTATTTTTATACAGATTTCATATTTTACATTCTAAATAAAAAGTTTGACGAAACCCACACTTACCTAAGTGCATTTTACCGTTAGCTAATCACTTATTTTTCCAAGCACAATTCAGTGCATAACAATCTGTGAAAAAGGAAAAAGTAAACAAAAGGATTCCAAAAAGTATCCAATAGAAAAAAGCAACACAACTTTCACAAACCTGTACAAAACAATGCTTTCGTATAACGACGGATCAATAAGATTTTTGTAACAGTTCATAAACTTGTGGTAACTTTTGCAACACTCAAAATCTAGTTTTAACAAGCGACTTCTTCACCGGGTTAGTAGTGTGGCACATTTACTTAAGTATTCATAAGAAATAATACATTCATTCATACAAAACAATTCAAATTATTACGTAATATTAGTTGACTAACTTTAAAGCCAAGATAATCAAATAAAAAAGCAAAATATTTATACCTCTTTAACACATCTTGAAAGTCTATCATACGCTCATAAAAACAATATTCACAGTAAATGAATACGGTATGAACTATAAACTTGACTAGTTTAATTTTGATATAATCAAATGAATATTGAATCAGTTTCATCAAGAAATACTAGTATTCATAGCAAGATATAATACTAGAGCTGCCACAGCCTAAAGTACTAGTGAAATCATAACAGTAGTATAAGTTTTTAAAAATAGTAGCAAGTCTCCTCTTGAACCTAAGTAGCGATTTTAATTGCTCAGATATAAAATGAATTGGCTAAAACAGAATATGTACTAAGTATGAAACAGACGTAAAGATCTCGCCAAGAAATTTAAGAAAATATGCAATTTTAAAATTTTAATACGGTTTTCATGATAATCTAGTAAACAGATTCCGATGTTTTTCTTTCATGGTTGCCACGGCTTGGCGCCAAAGCTTCCAAATTGACGTCCCTTGGAAAATTTTCTAACTAAAGAAAAATATTTCTTCCGTCCGTAATTAGTTGACTAAATTTTTGTTAACCTTATGGTGAATTTTAAAAATAATCGCCAAAATTTTGAAAATTGGTTGGTTTGGGGTTTTATGGCACAAGGGCCATATTTGGCCAAGCTATATCAAAAACAAGAAAAGGTAGAGAGAAAAGCTAAAAGTAGAAGGGTAGGCCAGGGTAAAACAGAAGGGAGGACAGATCACTAGAGTACCCCATGGTTGTAAAAAGATAAAGTTTGAAAAATAGCAAAAAGTCTCCTTTTAGTTGCCTGTAGCAGCCCAGTAACACACATTCACTCTAATGAACAATTCAAATTAATGTGTGGTACAATTTGAATAAATCTCCATCAAATACTTAAAAACAAGCTATTTTTGACCTCTTTTTAACATATACCCCAGGTACGAAACCTTCCAACATAAACAAACATCGGAACTATGTCATATCAATGCATATGATAAAACTTAGGTTTAATTTAAAAATAAAAATTTTGTTGAGTATTACTAAGTTATGCCATGCTTCTATGGATGCTATACACCATTGGTAGATTTTAATTTAAGAGGTCATTAAATTTCAAAAATATTTTCTAAAAGTTTACGCCAGAAAACTAGTATTCAATGAAACAGAAAATTTCATAGCATTAGAATATATAGCTCAGTATAACTTATTGGAATTAAAATAAAATCACAATTCTTAAGCACACATATTAACAACTCTACACACTGTCAAATTGTATCTTACAACATTAATATCAGTTATCAAAATAAAATACACAAATTTAAGTAGTATCATTAATCAAAAGCATCACAGTTTTTTTTCAATCGAATTTACCATCATAAAATGGAAACAGGACTAGAACAGTTAAAACTCTGAGCAATTTCAGATCTTATTAAATGGTAACAGCTAATAGTATAGACTAGTTTGAAATAAAAAGAAATGATTAAAATAAATTAAATAAAAGTATTCGTAACATAAAACCTAAACACATAAAAGTAATCAGTAACAATTTCTATCGATACAAGAAAAATAGAACCCTTACGTTATTCACGTGTATTAAACAAATTTTATAGTCTGCATATTTTAAACTAGTAACTGATAATATAGTTAATAGACAAGAGAAAAACACATTTTCTCTTTCACAAAACCTCCATAAAAATTAGTAAATTCTACATCAAATAAAAATGTTTTAAAAATAAAATCATATTTTATACTGTTTATGAACATTTTTAAATGACAGCCATACAAAAATGTCTTCACATTCAAAGAATGAATCTTTTGCTTCAGAAAATGAATAACAAATTTAGTTTAGAGTTTAAATACAATAAAATATAAATATTCAGGCAGTTAAAAAAATGTTATAAAATAGGTCAGATTCCATAAAAAATGAGTTAAGCAGTTAGCTTTTAGCTAATTATTGACATTATTATTTAGCAGTGAAATATCAAAATATGGCAATAAAGATAGAACTGAATTGTATTTTCTTCTGTAATGTATTTATAGCAGCTGAACAGAAAAATTTAAAACATCAAAGTAAAATTAGCACCAAATGAACAATAACAGAATATCTTGCTTTTAAAATTTCATATAAATACTTAAGAATGCATAAAAATGTTTTTCATAATTAATACAGAAAATTAAAAAGAAAACCTTTGTTTTATTTGAAGAAAATGACAAATGAGATGTAAGATTTAGTGTAAAAAATTACAAATCACCTTATAATCTATGTAATAAATAGTCATGCATTTTATATAAATATATTTGTATCTGCCAAACATGCCTATCAATGACATAAAGTGGCAGATCTCCTTAAAAACATAAATGACAAAGTTTTGTATTTATTGCAACAAATGCCACAGATTTTCGTTTAAAAATTTTCTTCGTAAGAGAACAAAAACATTCATTTTATTTCAATATATATAAACTTTATTACATGTATTTATATTTACAGGAAATAGGCACTAGTTTGTCCCCCAGTGACTGAAATTTACAATCTCAAGTGGCACCTAGTGATAAGGAAAGGTGTAAGGCAAAGTATGAGTAAGAATTACTTATCTTTTAACTTTAAAATAAATGTTACTCTTTTTATAAAAAAAGACAAGTATAAGTCCATCGATTGTAAGCAAAAAGATAATTGAACAAATCAACTTCAAAATATACTTATGAAAACTCAAAACAAATGCAAAACAATCGCTTGAATTAAGCACTTTTTGATTTAGAGGTAAAATCTTTTTTGTTTCTTTGCAAAAATATTTTCGTGCTAGAATTTAATTTGTTTTAAAATTAAAGTCGTAAAATAAAAATCTTGAAAAATCTAAATTATTATTGAAAACAAAATTTAAGTTCAAGAAAAAAAATTAGTGCTGAGATGTAATTACAAAGTGTTAATACTTTCTAAAATTTCTTATATTTTGTTGTTTAACATTTTACTCATTAAAGACAAATATATAAATATTAAATTTTGTGTGTTCACAAACTATATTACTACAAATTAACATATATAGTCCCTTTAAAAGCAATTTTTGATGAGGTCTGAACTCGGATTCACATAAAGCTAAAACACAATTTTGCATAAACCCATACACCTTTCTATACACCAGGTACCATTGTCAAAAATAAATCAGCACAGGAGTAAGGATGCTTTAAAATCTGGCACTTTTTAAAGTTTTCAATACTATGAGTTTCCCCAGAACTTTTAAGTTCTAAGTAGTAACTATGTAAAATAGTTTCTGTTTTGAACAGATGCAGTCTTGTAGGGTTGCCGTAAAAAACAAAAGCTATCATCGTTTTTAATTTTCCGGACTTAAGGTTGAATTTGCAAGTAATTGCATGATCGAAAATTTTTTTCTACAATAGACTGACCATATTGCCTTGAGACAAAAAAGGGACAGGGGTTATGTAATATTCGGTAATTCTTTCTGGAGATAATTAAAACTGCAGTTTTTTCTCGTTGACATTGCAAAGATAGAGAGTTAAAGCTTTAAAAAATAAAATTTAAAACTTTGAAATTTAAGCACCCTGCATTGAATAACAAACCTACCAGTTATACAGGCAAAACAAAAACCAGCACAACAGATGAGTGTCAGAGAAAGACAAGTGTTGCTAACATGTATTTTTTTATTCTCTAAATAAATCACTGCAGATATAGATATATATATATTAAATAATGCGACTGTATGGTTATACAAATTACATTTATATCCATGGGGATGTTGATCTGCAGTTAAAGGTTATGATTTTATAATTGACTAATATTTTTTATAGATTTATAGTTTTTATTAAAAACTGAACAAAATTGACACTTTTAGAAAAAAACGACAGTACGACTGGGAAATATGAAAGAAAAAACGGTAGTGTCTCATTCAAAATGGCACATATGGCCAGCCTATTCAATAATAATTACAAGAATTTTAAAACTATTATCACCTGCAATTAGCATGAGGACAGATATTACACTAGAATTTATGAGGTTTTTAAAATAAATGTTCCAAAATGTTTCGTTTGAATCTATATAAGGAATTGCTTCAAATCCATGTAATAATTTGTAAAAAAAGGATTTTCAATCCATCAGGAGGAAACTAACCCCAAATACCTCGTTTGATTTTATGGATTCTGGCGGAACACGCAAAACTTTCTCATAATATTTGTGCACTTCCAGAAAGATTATCATAATTACCCAAAAAAAGGAAAGATTTTGATGGAATCATCTGTAGGAAAAGGATTTTCAATCCATCAAGAGGAAACTAACCCCAAATACCTCAACACTTGTTTGGTTTTACGGATTGTGATAGAATGCACAAAGCTATTTTTCAATTTGTGCATTCCAAGAAAGATTCTCTCATGATTGTTACCCGAAAAAGGAAAGATTTTGATGCAAACCTGAAACTATCTTTGAGAAAATGGCTGTTGCATCGAGATGCACTAACAGCAACCGAATCGTAAGTGGACAACCCTATGTGTGTGCAAGCTTAAGAGTTTCGTCATTTGTGGGCAACACTTCCTTCGTCCGATTTGGGACGGATCGGTGGCAAAACTGTCGGTAGCACCCTGTACTCGCTGCATTCTGGCTCCCTGGGGGACAAAGGCCGTCAGATTGGCCACTCCATAGAGCCGACGTTTGACCGAAGCTTCCGCTTGCCCCGCTTGTAGAGATCCCCACCGTTGGGCAGGGCCTCCAGCTTGGTCGGCTTGCGGAAGGTCAGCGTCGATTCTTGGCTGGACGGTTGTATCAGTGGAATGGTGCCATTGATGGAGCCGTTCAAGTTCCCGTTGAGAATCGAGGAGGTCAAAGTGTTCAAGGCGTTGTTCTCTTTCACTGTGTTCGTGGTCGAGCCGTTGGTCAAGCTCACTGTTTCCTTGTTGGCTGTTGGGAGATACACAGAATTTAATTGCAAAAAAGACATTCCAATATAAAAATAGAAATAATAAATATAACAATAAATTGTATAAAAAGATAACCGAATCAACATTTCTACTGGAACTAAACTTGAATTGAATTAAGCTCTAGTAGAAATGTTGAATTTCTTACCAAAATCATAAATGAAGTACAGGTAACCCCCGTATAACACGGGAGTTATGTTCCAAAAAATTGCCGTGTTATGCGAATCCGTGTTATACGAAACAAAGAACTAGTACGAAAAGGGGGGTTAGGTTCCAAAAATTAAAAAACATGCTATTATATTATTTTCATAATTAAGATAAATATCTTTATTAAAATTTTCTTAAGAAGTAATACATATTAATATGAATTAGACAATGTTTTCTTCATCATCACTAAGCACTATTAACCGAGGGTGTTTTCTTTTTGGCAAGATATCCTTATCCTCTGAGTGACAGCCACGAGATCAGTGAAGCCATTTATTTTTCAAGTCCTTTATTTCTCAATTCCGTTTTCTCCCTCGCTCCAGTGACGCTCATTAACTATGATCAGAATCTTCCAGAAAGTTACGTCATGCCATGTCATGTGTGTCCGTCTAACAAATTACAGATGAGCTAGTTAAAAACAGCGAATCAGGAAGTCCAGCTCCCTTGATTGACAAGACCATCTCCCCTGATTTGCGACCCCCTGAAAAACTGATAAAAAAAGCGTGGAGAGGAAGAATACGCTCTCTTTTTTTTCGCCTCAGTCCAACGACCTTGCAGTTTTGTGAGAAAGAAACGCGTTAAGCGTTCTTGCCATTTTCTTTCTTTTTGATGACGAACGGGGATCCCCAAGAGACGCCATGTCTCTTCTAAGCTAAGTTACTTTTTATTTAATTTATCTCGATATAATATCCGCGCGTGTAATTCTTAGGATATTCCCATGCTACACCGTTTAAATTAAACTTTCATAATGCCGTCCTTTTCGCATCGTTGTTCCAATCATTCCATAAAAGCAACGTGTTATATGGGGATATTCCCAATTCTCGAACCATGTTAGAGTGAATCCGTGCTATAGAAATACTGTGTTATACGGGGGTTACATGTACTTAATAAAAATATAAATACTTAACTCTTTGAAGGTCATGCATGCATAATTAACCTGTACTTTTCCCTGCATGACTTTATTCAAATTTTTAGCCAACAGAACCTTTCTTGATATTCTTTTAACTTGCAGATGTGGCTATTTAGTCATTAGATATGTAAGGTAAAGGAGTGCAGAGAAATGAAAAAGCAGACTTAGGCCAAAAAGGGTGCTGTGATAGCACAGAAATTTACAAAGCTTAGAACATTTCATTCGTCAGAACTACATATTAAACTGATGCATGTGAAAAAATGTGAAGGAAAGTATTGCTGTCTCTAAAGGAAAGCCTTGAAGTATCCTGTGCAATAGCATTTCAGTTGTCCTTGATGGGAAGAAGTTGCCAAGTTCAGACTGCTTACAGGGCACGACTGTCTCATGGCCAATCTCCTCCCAATAGGACTTCCTGAATCCCCATACTAATTTGTGTGACCTAGTACAGCTTATGTCTGGTGAACATTTGAATGAGTGCCACACAATAGAGGTTTTAATTGTAATGTGGGAAAATATTGGAGCACAGGGTCTACTGGCCTAGCAGCCAAACAGGCATGTGTCGACAAGGTAAAAGCAATAACACACTTAGAAATTTCATGACCCTCAGATGATTAAATTACAAAATCGCAAGAAAGCATAGTATAGTATACAAAGACGAAAACAAATTGCAAATACAAGGTAATTTTACTTTTTGATGAAATATTAAAAACAATTTGTTTTTCTTATATGTGTGTACATATTTTTATATTGAGCTTTAGCAACATTTTAATTTAATAATTAAAATGTTGCTAATTTAATTCATCAACTGTCAAACTGAACCTATTTCCACTCTGAATTTGTAACAAAATCATACAAAACAGTCTCAGCTCCAACCTCAATTGATTAAGTCATGAGAATGACTTGTTTCGGCTCCCTCCAGTAAAAAAGATCGGGGAATAGAATAAAGGAATGAAAGTAGAAAAAGATCACTTGGGTATCCCAGGCACATGACACATGTCTACTAAAGAAGGTAAATCTCATGGGAAAAGATTACTAGAGTATCTCGGGTTCCTGAAGCCCATACACACCTCAAAGAGATATGTCCCAGAGGATCACATGAGAATGAAGTAACCAGACCTGCCCCAAGTCTGTCCTTTTGAGGGACTCATCAGTTTGATGGGACCTCCTAAGTACTTTAAAGAGCAAAAAACAGTGGGGTTTCTGAAGAAAATCATCACTGGTATTGCAACCCGTTTTGCCAAAGGTGGTTACAAACCAAAACTAATTTTCCATAATAAAATTCCTGAGTAACTAAACAAGTGATAGAATACAGCTTATATATCAAGATTAAAGCTGCCATTTTATGGCCATGTCTCAGTTCAGATTTGTTTCTTGGCCTCTCAGTGGCCAAATACCATTTTTCTCCAAGCGCTGTCCACCCCACTTTTGCAATGCATGTGAAATTTGTCTGAGGGGCATTGGTGGCCTAGTATAGAGGGGTCATCCCAATAAACCACATGCAGAGATCTGTTTTGCTTTGACGAAATGGTTGGTCAGTTGTTTTGGCATTTTATGCAACAAGAGGATATGGATATTTAACCAAACACAAGACACACAACTTCAAGTAACAAATGTCGTGAAAGAGGAAAAAAGCGGGATTGGAAAAAAAGTGGGATGAAACCAGAAAGATTGATAGGGTATACCGGGAGCATGACTCTCGTGTTTACTGGAAAGTAAACCCCAAGGGAAAGAAAAGTTCACTGGAGTACATCGAGTTTGTGAAGTCTGTACACACCTAAAGGAGATGTGTCCATGGGGGTATGACGAAATAGAAACAGTTTTGTTGAAAGGTTGGTTTTGGGTTTTCTAGCACAAGGGCCATACAAGGCCAAGCTGTGCCATACAATATCAAGTAAATAGACACACACACAAAGAAAGCAGAAGACAGAAATACACGCAAGGAGGAATCGAATCTGTGCTACCTACAACTCAGTTCGTTAGTGTAGCAGATGAGCCTACTGAGTTACTATGCCCCACTGTTGAAAGGGGACATGGCCCATGAAAAACATGAGTAGCCTGTCTTGGATCACAGTGTGGTTGGAAACTACGAGAAAGTCCTCTAAAAGGGGACATTTCGTATCCTCCAGTTCCCATATTTATCTCCATCACACATCGATGCACTCCTAAAAAGCTTTAAGGAAGAGAATGAAGTAAACAAAACTGCCCTTTACATAAATTGAATTTACGCTCTAATGTTCATTTCGTCAATGCAATTTCAAAATTTTGATTATTGAGTATCCTAAGATATTACTAGATTACCAACACTTATAACAGGAGGATCTGCATAAAACCTGCTGGTTCTGGCTTTTATAGCAATAGAGGTAGGTATTTTTAATGTGTTACATGTCTACTATTACCTGCCCATTACTTGACAGAAGAGCTAGATTTTTAAGCCCTGGTACAAATAAATTTATTGAGTAATATTATTGGCTTAAGAGTTAGTTTTAGATTTTTACATTGTCAAAAGGGAAATTTGTTTAGCAAATAAAGTAAATAGAGCATGTGGAAAAATCTTTTTGAATGGCATCAAAATGTAAATCAGCACCACAGTAATTTAACTGAATGAAAATGTTTTAGTGCCAATTGCAACATAAATGTAATGCTCAACATCACATATCTGTTTTGATTCCCTCCATGTTTCTACAGCCAGTTAATGCACTATGGAGATATTTTCCCGTTAAATGTTAGTTAATTAAGTTTGTTTACTGTTTAATAAACATTTTTGTCTACACTTCCATTCCCTGATTTTAAGCAACCTATGCACAAACTGGTCCAACACCAAAATGTTTTGCAAAGTATATTAAATACTATTGGAAAACATAATAAAAGGCAATAAAAAAACAATGAGTAAAATACAATAAACGAAATAGTTATAAGTGAAATAAAACACAATAAACAAAAATTTGTTAGTGAAATAAAATAAAACATAATAAATGTAATCAAATATAATATAAAAGAATAGAATAAGTTATAAAAATATATCAACCAAATCAAAAAAACACTTGACATCCATGATAACCTACGAGTCTCCATAGAGCAATTATAACTGAACATAAGTGAAAAATAAATTTCACGCATCCAATAGAGGCCAAGATCAAAAGATGTTATTTACTTAACAATGAATCCAAAGTACTATACAGAGCAATGGAAATTCATCAAATTGCACTTAATGAAAAAAAGGCATCATTCATACATATACAGTTAAGGAAGTAGGTTGCTGAATTAACATCACATGGGAGCAACACAACGGGAAATTGGCACCGGTACGGGATCAATCCTGAAGGGAAAGATCACAAGGACACACACAACACCTTGCAAGTTTAAACCACGGTCAGATGATGAGGTCAACACATGAGCCGGCACCCCATTCTCCAAAGTTCCACACTATGCCAACATGAGGACATTTACGGTCAGAATAGATTTAATGCGTACCAGCCCTCAGAGACAAGGTGGTCTTTGGTTCGACTGAGTTTCAAACTCGCAACCGTCCAGTTACCAATCCGTTACTCTTCCAACTGGGCTACCGCAGCCCTCCATACACAGTTACGAAGGAAATGAGGTAATATATAATTTCAGTTTACCTGGCAGTCATAGTAAAGATTAATGGTAGTGAATATCGGTGCAAGGGTTCAATTGAACATGAGGCAATAAAGAAAGAGAAGGAGTGAGAGGTGGAGAGAGAAAGAGAGGAAGTGTGAGGTGGAGAACAAAACAAAAAATAAAGCCATGTTAATTTTATGTCCCTAAAACACATGACTTACAACCCACTCTGTATGCTGTCTCCTTGAACTTACTGAGCAGCTGCTCTTGACGCCTTGGTTTGAAGTAAGTGCCAGCAATGTCCTCCTCTTCTCCTCGTTCCAGTTTCTGAAAGTACAAGGCACGTTTTAGAAATATGGAAACAGATATTGTGTAAATAATGAAAACCATTGCCCAATCATATGAATACGAAATTGAAATAACAAGTTTCAAGAAGCACTTTTGCAGGAAAACATCAATACAGTAAAACCTTGATAAGTCGTCACTCCGGTTGGTTGATTTGGTGTTCTATGGCACAAGGGTTATATTTGGTCAAACTGTGCCAAACACAAGACAATGTCCAGCAAAAAATTTCCTGAAAGGCTATGAAAGAGGGTTGGTTCATTTATTGTTTTTAGGTTTAATGGTGCAGGGGCCATATTTGGCCAAGATGTGCCTAACACAAGACAGAAAATGTCAAGTAAAAAAATGTCATGAATCGGAAAAAGTGATTGGGGAATAGAGTAGTGGGTGAAAACAGAAAAAGATTGCTTGGGTATCCCAGGAGGGTGATCCCTGTGTTTACTAAGGACAGTAAACCCCATGGGAAAAGAAAAGAACACTAGGGTATCGGGTTCATGCCCATACACACCTGAAGATGTGGCTTTGAGTGCAGTAAAAGAGGGATTGGGGAACAGAAAAGTAGGATGAAAGCAGTGTCTATGCTCGTCTCGGAGATTTCACTAGCTGACACCAAGGTCACAGAAAATATTAGAAACTTTCCTCTCTTCAAATCTATTTTTAGTCTCTTAGGGGTGGAATTGGTCCCTCAACTACCCGCGTTAACTTTTCACTCCTTTTCGACCACTTGTTCTTCGGATCTTAGCGTCGCTGGACACTTATATCTGTTGTTGCTGCTATGATCTTGTTTAATAAATCTACTTTGTTAAGTTTTTAGAACTGCTTGTCTGATTCTACAGGACTTCAGTCGGCCACATTTTGGAACATTTTCTGTGATCTTGTTGTCAGCTAGGGAAATCGCCAAGACGAGTGTAGACAGGCAGGAAAAGATCACTTGGCTATCCTGGGTGTTCGATACCAGTGTTTACTAAAGACAGTAAACTCCATGTAAAATGAAATTATCACTAGAGTACCTCGAGTTCATGAAGCCCTTACACACCAAAAGATGTGCCCAGAGGACTCGTCACTCCAGATAAGTCATCAATTTCCATCAGTCTCGTCTAGCTCTGATAAGAGCCAATGTAATTAAACCCTTATTTACTCATCACACATTCAAACTACTCCAGACAACTCTTCACAGTGGAAAGGTCTTGAAACATGCAGGATGCATGTCTAATAGTTAACAGAATGAAGCTGAAAATGAGAAGAAGCAAATCGACAATCCCTAAAAGTAATTCAACATTACCTTACATCAGTTCAAGGTACTAGAGATGATGGATTCAAAGAACTAAGTGTTTTAAAGAAAACTATATTGACAAGTGTTCGTCTCAGTCTAAATTAGACAAGTACTTCTCATTATAATACATTACATTAAAGAATTAACACTTAAAGAATGTTCAAGTAAAGACATAAAGTTAATGTTTTTTATCATTTAAGTAATTTTTTTAATATGCCATTAGTTTATACCACGGTTAAAATAATAATTATGTGATAAATTTAAAATTTACATCATTACAGAAATGAATGTTGAGTACAATCTGTGGTTACTCCACAAAAGTTGTCAAAATTTCTTGTTCCCTTGAGTGACGACTTATTAAGATTTTACTACATACAGAACTGCATTACATGCTATAACCTGAATTAAGCTGTATAAAAGATAGGTGCAGAAGTAATCTTCATCTATAGCAAATACAAAAGAATATTAGCTTTCATTAGTTGAGATAATCTTTATTGAAATTGTTATTGGGAAAAATACCTTTTAAATACTTTTGATTTCTAAAAACTAATATTTGTAATGTATGTTTACGAACAGATGATAGACAAACAGTAGTAAATGAATATCCTAAGGAGTAAAATATAAAGTAACACAGCAAATATATTTTTATGCATCATTTTTGTTAGTTCTTTAATTTGTGATTTTGGGTATTCGGTCCTTTACACTAATTACAGAACTGTTTCTCTATTCTGTTGCTCTTTTGCTTTTATCCAAATGTTATTATGTCCTTTTACAATTGTACCTTTCAGTGCGAAAATTTTAATTTCTTGACTTGAAAAATATGAATTCAGAACCTTTTCTACTTATGCACTAGTGTAAATTACTAAAATGGAAGAAATAGGAAAATAAAGAAGAGACTTTACCCTAAAAAATTTGTCTTCCGAGGAGTCATCAAAGTACTCTTTCACACTAGATGCTGAGCGGTTTTGTTTTATTCTGTGGTCAGGAGATACAACAGGTCTTCCACCAATTTGAACTCCTAAATAATAGAAAAACATTAATAGCTTAAAATGATACAAAAATAATGAGCAAGCAACATTAATGACTAACCAAACTGTGTCCTAATTCAAATCTGTGTTTGTAACTAGCTCAAATCTGATTCAAATGTTTCGTATTTGGGTAATTTCCATAGGCTCCCATAACTCAGACCCTATAAAAACTACACTCCAAAGAAAGTTTAGGATTATGAGCCAAATAGTCGACAGCTTAGAAAAATAGTTGACTAGTTGGCAGTTAAATTTTTAGACACACATAAAAACTAGCAGACCCAGACATATCATCTGCATATTGCTTATATCTATTGAAGACAAAGTGTCGTTACTCGCATTTCATTTTATTTCAATCCATTAACAATGAATACAGCATCGGTATTTACATAAATAGATTCTAACCACTAAATAAAATAAATTATCCAAAAATGTATCAGCATTTTGTTTACTTTTCTGCTGTTAATTCTCATTTCCAATAAAATGCATGGCAAAAAGCACACCTCAGTCATGTTACCACAATTGAGGTTATCAAAGCAAGAATGGCCTAACCCACCAACAAACCCAATGGAGATAAATGTGATTTTCTTTTGACACCACTTTTTATATATTTTATTTATCCACAATGATTTGAGGAGGGTTAAAATCTATATTGCAAACACATTAAATGCTAAGTGCACTGTAGGTGCCAAAAAATAATTATTTTGGCATTTTTGGGTTTTTGTGGGTTAGGTCACTATTGCTCTGATAGCCTCAAATAGATTGTGAACGTCCACTTCAATTTCATCCATTCACTTGTTAGAAGGTAATTCACCATTTTTTGACACTGAACCTATTTTCTTTCTGTGCTAATCTATATCTTCCAGACTTCTCATTGTTTTCTGAAATATTATGGAGTTCCATAGCCCAAATCAAACATATTTATATTAAACCAGTAAAATTGTGAATGAATTCCATAAAAGTCGATTTTATATTGTTTGCATCCCGCTGTTGGCATTCTACCAAAAATAAATAACATCTATTTCTGTGCCACATGTTAGTGAAATATATATAAGGTAGTTGAATTAACATCACAATATTGGCAATGGTTCTGGATCAATCACGAAGGGAAAGGTCTGAGGACAAATCTCGTAATTTTGAACAAGTCAGATGATAAGGTCACACCTGAGCTGGCTCCCTACTATCCAAACTTCCACACTATGCCAACATGAGGACATTTGAGGCCAAGACAGATTCAACATGTACCAGCCCCTATGTAAATGATGATATTTGGTTGGATAGAGTTTGAAACTCACAATCCTCCTGTTGCTATCTGCTACTCTTCCAACCTGGCTACCCCGGACCCGAAATATATATAACCTATAGTATAAGAAACTTACCTGGAGTAGGAAGTTTTGTTTTCTGAACAACTAATTCAGGAATTCGCCATTTCTGATAATCCTCATCCCAATGGCTTTCACTTTTTATTCTCTCAATGTTGGAGTAGTTGCAATCCCTTCTAATGCATGGCTGGATTTTGTCAAGAATTTGAGTCATTAGCTTGTTCTGCTGGTCTTGTTTGCGGATAGTTTCGAGGTAGTCGGTTCTTTCGGTTTCAAATTCACCTTGCAAGTCTCTCACTTCTTGATCTAGTGCTTGAATCTAGAAATTAAAATGACAAATCAAAATTAACCATCTGAGAGTCCTCAGATTTCCGGTAGTGTAGCATTATTTTCCCCCCAACCAATATATGTGATTGCAAAATGAATAAATACTCACATATATTGGTTAGGACATGTGTGTAAGTAAATATTTAATTTAATGATAGAGTTGACTGAATTCAAACATTATTACCACTTGTAGCACCTTACACTTAGTCATTCTCTTTTGAAATAAATCCATTGGTGTGTGTGGCTGGTTTATTTAAAAATTTAAGTAATTCGAAATACTTAAAGATCTAAGATTTCAGTCTCCATAAAAATTATATTTTGACATTTCTCCTTATTTTGAGACAATGAGAGGTTATAACCTTTTTATTTCTATTACAGAAGTCACTTGGAATACATTCAATTTATGATTACATAAAGTCTCTTAAAGTGTGTCCCAAGTTCATAATTTTTAGATTTAAATATATTTTTTAATGGGTTGTTTGGGTTTATATGGCACAAGGACCATATTTGGCCATACTACACAAGACAAATAATATCAAGTAATGGATATACACACAAGGAAAGTTTAACTGACACAGAAGAGAGAATATACCCAGGGAGGAACTGAATCTGTGCTGCCTACACACAACTTGCAGGTTCCTAGAACAGTGGACATACTATTGAGCCAAGACAGCCTGTTTTTAATGGTATACAAGGACATAATTTCTTTGGACATAACACACCTTAAGGTGGGTGTCAAGGTCACCATGCCACCTGCTTAGTGTTGTGACAGCAAATGCTTAGAACACTACATGTTTTTTTCAAAACTAAACTTCCCAATTACTAAGTAAATTTTTGGTTTCATTTTACTGATTAAATGAAACTTCAAAACAGTAACTTGTATAGAGTAACGAATTGTTTTGTTATATTATTCAAATGAAACTATTTATAATTAATGATTTCTTTACAAGTGCCAGTAAGAGAAATGTACATTTAATAAGAGACATGTCTCAAAAATACAGCATAAGAAAATAAACTCATACCTTTTTCTTTGCTTTCTTCAACAGAAGAGTTTTGGCTTTAAGCTCTTCATGGATATCATCGTAAACTTTTAACATTGCTCTGTCATCTTCATCAACTTTAGATAAGGCCTCTGAAATCAGACAAATGTCTATGTTAAGTGAATTCAAACTATGCATATTATAGACACAACAGCTTTATTTTTTAATTTTGGTAATGAACTTTCACAGCAAAGTCTGCTAAAAATAAGAAGTGGAAATGCTCAAAGAAAAATCTAGTCAATGTTAGGAATATCAAAAACGAAGATTCTAAAGATGTAAAAAGTGACAAATTGGATATATGCTTTTCAGTGGAATTTTTGTGTACTTGTTTTTGAAAGACATGATAACAAATCAACAAATTCATTATTTTGTGTATGATGACACTGGGTTAACTTTAAATTTAATGATTTAGAGAAATTTAGTGATCATAAATATTTTTAAACCATTCAATTACATGTACTGTGAAACAAAATAGAAAATTAACAAAAAATCATTCAAATAACTAAGTTTACAAAACTTTTTTTTGGATTAATGCCCCTTTTCAAAGATATTTTTTTGGCTTCAAACTCTATCTCAACTAATAATAAACTGCATGGCAGTGCATGTAATTTTTTAGTATCACCAAAATATTTACATAGCTGTGTGTGATTTTAGAATTTCAAAAAGCTAGTTTGGAAATAAAATTTGAAACTGAAACTCTTAAAGTTATTTATTAAAATAAAAAATTAATTACACACAAAAAACTAAATTGCTCACTATTATTAAAAAGTAATATTAATCAAATCAGTAAAATGAAAAACAATCACTAATGAGATGAGTCTGGTGTTGTGCTATTAATTTGTCTATATTATGCTGTATTGAGTGTGTATGTATAGGGTCAAGTGGATCAAGTTTGCTTAAAATATTTTTAGATGGCACATCTTTTCAGAATCTTATATCATACTCTAACTCCTCAATGCCCTCTTATTTCCCTTGGATCCAGCTTTGCTTCCTTCAGCACCCACTTTGGGAAACTGAGATAACTATTCAATTAAACACTTCTTTAGACCTAAGCACTTAGGATGACATGTGTATCATTTTAACATTGACTTAATTGTACCTACATCTTAATAATTTTTCATGGTGTTATTTATTGGCAAAATGAGATCCTCGAAAGTGAAATATGTTTTCAGCATGCACTTACCTGCAATTGATTTAATTCTTTTCTCTGCGACTTTCTTTCTCTTGGCTCTCTTTTCTTTCAGTTCTCTGTCATGTGCTTTTTCTCCACCAACCATTTGCTCCTCCAATTCTTGCAACCTTCAAATTGAAAAACATTTAAGGAAACACACTTTTTAATTTCCAGTGGGCAGGGAACAATCATAATACAGGAGAAAGATTAAGCATAACACACAAAGACAATACAAAGATTTTGTTTAAATATAACCCACATTGGTGGGTCATTTGGGGTTTTATGGTGCAAGGTACAGTAACGTACAAGCTCCTCCCATATAACACACATTAAAAAACAAAGAAAAGATCAAAGTCATTGCCCTAAAAGTTATCTTGCTTCCCAATATTTAGACACATGAGAAATGCTATGGATTGGTTGGTTATTTTAAGGTTTTATGGCGCAACAGTCATACTTGGCTAAGCAGCATGAAACACAAGCCAGACAACACAATGAGATGAAATAAAAGCAGAAGGGTAGGTGAGGGCAAAAATAAAAGGAAAGCAAGATCACTTGGCTATCTTGGGGTTATGATGTCCATCACACCTAAAGATGTGCCCCTGAGGGCAGAAAGTCAGTGGAGGGTTCTACATCGAAGCACACGGTTTCTGTTCATTACTTCTCCAGAATTAAAGTGATCAGCAAGGCTCAGTGAAGATATCTAAGCAATGCAAATGAGAGGCAACAGTCATGTCCTGTTATCAGGTTTAAAGCCTCAACTGCCTCTTGTCAAGGCTTTTCAGGTACATTCTTGAAACATTTGCTTTCTCAGCATTTGGTATTTGTTCTGTCTTTGAGATCATGCTGGCATTTAGATGTCATGGAGTGTTTTAGAAACAGTTTTATTTTCCCAAATGAAAATCTCACCATTTTAAAAACAAACTACACATTTTAAAAAGTGGAAACCAAAGCTGCAAAATGACAGCTTTGATTTACTTTTACAATCTAATTCAAAGTGAACAAGTTTTTTAATTTTCTATTCGTTGCCAAAATATTTATTTTGAAAAGTGCACTATACTTTGAAAGAATGAGTAGAAACACTACCTTTCCAGAGCTTGAGCTTGTATTTGAGCCATAACTTGAGGAGACCTGAATAAGAGAGATCAATGTAAAGTAAATTCAAAATAGCTTCAAACTAATACCAGGTCCCCAGAAAGATATAACAATATAAAACATATTACCCAGCTGGTATTGGAGTCTTGCTTACTCCATTTGGCACAGATAAACGACCATTTTGGGTTAAAACTCCATTCTTGGGAGAACTTGGAACCTCAATGGTTTCAACATCATCCTAAAACACGTGAATGTAAAATTTCAAAAAAGCAAGGGACAAATACATCATTTTTCAAGAAAAAAATAACAGAATGGAGAATAAAGACAAATCTAAGAATTATTAGATATAACTGTCTACAAATCAAACAATAAATTTGTATTATGTACTGAAAACATTCTTCTATTCATCCAAAAAAAAATTTAATGGTCCCGCTACCAAATTATGGAAAGGTATTGAACTAGTGAAAGGTATTGTTGTGAACTAGCGGTTTGGCGACATTGGGTGGTTTGCCGTAGTGCCCAACACATTATGATATACTGAACTAAGAACTTCTTTGTTGTATCTTACTCATGGCATGGTTCATAGCGTACTTTCATTTTGTTAACTAGCATCAGTTCATGGGAGCTAATTGTACCAGCTCACTGGAGCATCTTTGTTATATTTCTAAATAAATAGAAAAACTAATTTGATCTTGTTGACTATTATAAAAAGCTAGGTGAATACAAAATAACTTAATGTAATAACCAAATAACATAATAACTGTTAGCTCTGATATCACGGTGCCTTTTATGTACATGAAATGCAATGGTGATAAAATGACAATTGGATAAAATAGACATAACAGTGTAAATTCTTGTCAAACAAAGAAATTAAGCATCTACTTGAACTTAGTGATTTCAGTTTCAGAACACATCGTGTCAAAAATGCCTACCTCAGTTGACAGCTGTTTTGTATTAAGCTTGGCAAGCTCTTGCTCATAATATGCTTTCAGTCTATCAACATCACTCTGGAGTCTGGCATTGTTTTCTTGCTCTTTCTGGTACTTGTCGATAAGATCTTGCATTTTATCATCATATTCCTAAAAAAATTAATGCAACATTTAAATTTATAATATAAATAAAACAAAAACCACCACAAGGACCTGGATTTTGCTGATATAAAAAGTATATGACCAAAAAATTCAATTGATGTACTTTTTATTAATAAAACATTTCCATTACAAACAAATTATTCATGAATAAAATGTTTCTGCACTCATTTATTATTGTTTTACTATCAAAATCTCACAAGTCCAAATTGTTTGGTTTATGAGGTTTTATTATTTTTATTTCCAAATATGCTTACTCAACTTATTTCCAAAGGTCACAATATCAATTATAAAGTTCCCTAAGGGCAAATTTTTAAACTTGTATCAGACAACTGGTAAGCAATTTGGTATCTAGTTTTTTGTCATTCCGGAAAAATTTAAATTCCAGATTTACGAGGTTTTGATGATAAAACGAAGAATGTTCAATATTAGGAATGTACAATATTGCCTTTTGAAATGAATTTAATAAGTATATTTGTAAATAAAGAATATTAAAACCTCATAAACCAAAAAAATTGGACTTTGATAGTAAGGCTAGTTGGAGATTTTGATGGAAAAACAGCATACCAAACATGTTTATTTAATAATTTATTATTTACTTTCGAAAGATTAATTATTTAATTTTATTGTTTTTAGTTTTCTGCAACTATAAAGCTCTCTATCGGCGATTTTAAAACCCTGTGTATCATAACTGTCCAGTTTTTATCCTTCCTGAAAAAGTTCAATTTCAAGACTTAAGAGATTTTGATAATAAAACAAAAATAAGAAGCCAGTTTCTTTCACGTCAGTGTTGCAAAAGAGTTAGTTCAATTAACAAATCCATTGATTGACCAGAAGTGACCACCGAAACAGGTAAATTCTTCATAGAGTAATAAATATGGTTTATATTACCACAACAATCAATCTTGGTTGACATAGAACATTTTTGTACAAAAAATCCACACCTTTCTAATATTTTTGGAGGACTGAAGCTGTATTTTTGGTCAATAGAAATCTATACCAAGACAAGTTTGGGAAATGCTTCATTAGCTGTTTTATATTTTAACGTTATTACACATTTTCATTGACAACTTTAATATTCAAAAGCAATTGAATTTGATTGACAACTTGAAACAGCAAATACCCTCACTCTTTCCACTATCCTGATTCACCCACCAATAGAAAACTACAAATTTTTATATCATGCTGATGTGTAGATCAGACTGTTTGGTGCCAGAAGCAGGCAAATGAGTCATTTGTAATGCATTTTGAAGTAAAATCAAAATCGCGAATGAAAGATGTTTTAACAAAAAATGTATTAAAACGCAGGACATAACTAAAGCATTATGCTCTATAAATCTATAAAATGACCTAAAAATAAAAAATACCTTAAGTAACAACAAACTGTATATTTCTAGAATCAAGACATTGAGAATGGAATTTCTATTTAAGCGGGCAAAGGGCTTCCAAAAAGATGATATGTCAACACAATCCAGGCAAAAGACGTTTTCATGAAATGCTTTGAAAGAAAATGATGAATTTTATAGTTACCTTTTGGATTTTCATAACAGTATTATCCTCACCATTCACTACATTATCTAAAAATTAAAACAATGACATTAGAAGAAATAAGCTGAGTGGTTTTTAGAACAAAAATTTCTACACCAAATAAAGTATATTAAGATTAATTTTTTAATTTACAACTTAAACAATTTTTTTTATCTACATAAATTACAAACCAATAAAAATATGATAAATACAAAAAGAAATAACATTTAACTAATCATTTCCAATTTAAAATAGTGATCAAGAAACCCAAATTAAATTCACTCATTTGGGTAGATTTTCAGTCTGTCATTTTAAATTTGTGAGCTTGAACACTTTATACTTTATTTTTACTCTTTGAATAAATGTTTCACAACCATACTGCTTTCTCCCAACCATTTCTTGAAAATTAACCCTTGTAGCGCATCAGCCCCTTAACGTGTGTCTCAGCGATATGCGCCTTGATTGGCGATGGCGGACCACGTGACACACTCTCCGCGAAAGAGAATGAACCCTTTTTCTCTAGTTGTTTCCCAAGGCGAGCGTAGAACTGACGCGCTGAAGTTTTGTTCCCCCGAGATGTTACTTTTTATGTTTGTTTATTCTTGTAATTGTTTTGTCTTGTGCTTAGTGTTAATTAAAATTGCTCTTTTGGCCAATTCTTGCATTAGTCATTGGATTCAGCTCTAAAATTGACGCCCAATCTTGTGGCCCGAATTAAAGCCTTTGGGAACAACTCGTTTTTTGTTCAGGAATCTAGGTCCAATACTGTTGGTATTGAAAGAAAAACACACCCTGTGTTTCATTGATGTTTAGAAACTCATCCCGAGTTAGCATACTGGTAGGAAAAGCCATGGTTTTAGTGTTCTGCAGCGGCGTCGAACTCACTATTTTTGGAAGCCTCATCCCAGGTGTATCCTATTGAATATAGGTGGAAATCCCTTCCACGGATCATCCTTATGCTCGTATCCCCAAGTGGTGATGAAGAATGAGATAAGTTTATTTTAATTTGTTTAAAATCATTCTTGTCTAGCAGTACTTTCGATTTGGCCAACCCGTGTCCAGCAACAGAATTTTGAAGTTTCGTTTTGTGTTCAAACAGTATTCTTGTTTAAAATATAGTGTGAAATCACTTTAAATGTTATTATTCCTTTGGTTCACAAGTGCAAAGTATTTGTGTTTTGTGAAAAGTATTTGTGTTTTATGAAAAGTTTTGTTCTTAAAGTAAAAGTGCAAAGTAGTATTGTTTTGATTAAGTGTACTGCTAGAATAAGTTTTTTTGAAAATACGTTATGTGTATTCATTTTGTAATAATATTAAGTGGTGTGAATTAATTGTGTTCAAAAAACGAAAGCTACAGCGTTATTTCGTTTTAAAAGTGCAAGAACCGATCGCATTCTGATTCGGTCATGTTCATGAGTCATAACTCAATAGATTCAAGGTCTGTTTTCTGTCAGCTGCATTAAAAAAAAAAACCTTTCTAGATGTTTAAAGCGATTTTTTTCTTTATTTTGTGTTTGAGCTACATTGTGCGATTTCCTTTTGAGAGTTATTGGTTTTGTTAATCTATGTATGAAACAAGTGCAACGTGCGCAGAAATGTGTTTATATTATGCCTTTAAGGATTAGATATTAGGAAATATGGATTCATTTTGTTTAAGCATTGGTATTCTTTTGGAATTTTGAAATATTACGAGAATTTATCATTTCTTTTGAAGTATTATTGAAATAAGACTAACTCACGAGTGGAATGTTATCTAATGTTTTGGTTTTGAATATTTAAAAGTGTTTTGGAATTTAATGTTCATAAATAACATGTGTTTAAGTGTTATTGGACAAATGTTAATGTTTTAAAAGTAATTTGTTTAACAATGCTGAACAAGTAGTACCTATAAGAAGTGGTCATTAATTTAATTTTTTTTCTTCTTGAAAACAAACTGTGTGGGATATATTTAAAAATTTTTTTACTGAACTTGTTTACTTTCGTATTCAAAATTATTTGTACACTTCGTAACCTAAAGATGTCTTATTTGGCAAGAGCTCTTAAATGTGACCTGATAGAGTTGGCGAATGAACTCGGCATCGAAATACCTGCTGATGCTAGAGTAGTTGATATAAAAAGATTTATCACTGGAGATGAAAGTTATGATGAAGACTTCACGAAAAATCTGCTTCTGTCTATAAGCGAAAACCGTGCAAAAGAGAAAGCAGAAGAAAAAGAAAGAATAGCACGTGAAAATGAAAGAATAGAACGGGAAAAGGCTGAGGAAAAGGAAAGAATAGAACGGGAAAAGGCTGAGGAAAAGGAAAGAATAGAACGGGAAAATGAAAGAATAGAACGGGAAAGAGCGTACGAGTTGGAAAGACTCCGTCTGCAGGTAGAATCACAGAAATTGGAGCAGGTCTCTGGTTTTAATCCTCTGTCTGCAGACCATCAACCCAACTTTAACTTGAAAAAGTTGCTACCTGATTTTGATCCGAATGATGGTGATATGACATTGTTTCTTCAGTTATTCGAGCGACAGAAAGTTCTTAAAGTAGGGAGACATAACTGGGTTGCCTATCTCCTGGGCCTATTACCTAATAGCGTGGCACAACTCATCGCCAGAGAACCAGAACAGAAGGCTCATGATTTTGATCACATTAGAACAATGCTGCTTCAGAGATTTAAATTAAGTGCTGAGAGAATGCGACAGCTCTTCGCAACTCACAAGAAAAGTCCTGAGAGCACTTGGAAGGACTTCCATTTTGAACTGCGTAGCTATTTTGAAGCATGGCTAGCAGAATTGAACATAACGGATTTTGAGAAATTGAAAGACCTCATGATCCTGGATCAAATGAAGAGACGTGTTCCTTCAGAGGTTAAAAACCATTTCTTGGACGTATGGAGCGAATGGGTCACCCCAAGTGACCTAGTGGAGAAGATGGACAGTTACGACAACTTACGTACTGTCAACCCGAAGCTTCCACCGAAGCAACATGAAACAAAACCCGTGTTCCAAAAAAGAAATTACTATAGAACCCAACAATCACAATTGGAACAAAGAGATAATAGACAAAGTCTGCCAGGGATTCCCAGTAACAGTAGGCGGGATCCCGGGGTCCTCAGTCAAAGTAGGAGGGACTCCTTTTCACAAGGCAGAATTACACCAAGGGGTATTGAAGAGAAGAAAGAAATATCGTGCTACGGATGTGGAGCACCAGGAACCATCAAATCAAAATGCAAAAACTGTTCGTCATCGACAAGAAGGGAGCCATTCCATGCGAACTCTATCCGCATGTATACCTGTCACACCGATGCATCCCCGTTAGCGCTAATAGATATCTGTATATCGGGAGTAAGAGCCAGGGTTTGTGTTGATAGTGGTGCCAGCAGAACAGTCGCTGGAGAGATCATGTACCACCAATTAAAAAAGAGAGGAGTAGAGTTCCAAAGAGAAGTAGTAACAATGACTTTGGCAAATGGTTGTCAAACAACTGAAGAGGCTTGCACCACCATGGTGAAAATAGAGATTGAAGGAAAATCAGTTTCGCTGAATTTGCTGGCATTACCAAATGCAAAAAAGAATCGTACTCTACTAGGAACCGACTTTTTGGAAAAGTCCGGAATTGTTCTAGACATGAAGAACAAAAATTGGCATTTCTCTGACAATCCCTGTCGGAAGATTGGTTTCAAGAAAGATATCCCTGTAAAATATCTGTTATCTGTTGAAGACCCACCAGTAAAGAGTCAACAGCCTGTCGACAACTGTAGCAACAAAGGAAATTTTCATGAAGAAGATGAACGTTCAAGTTGCAACCAGCAACTCTCATACAGCCAAGCTATATCACCAAGCTCACTGCGTTCTGATGAAGGAGAACATTTAACGTCCGATCAGCGCAGAAAGATGAATGGTTTGTTGGAAAAATTTGAGTCTACCTTCAAGCTAGGGGGAGAGCCTACCCCTTTTATAGAACATCGGATCAATACCGGTGATCACGTTCCAGTAGCGGTGCCACCCTACCGGATGAATCCTGCTAAGAAAGAAATCTTAAAACAAGAATTGGACAAGCTTTTAGCAGAGGGAATAATTGAAGAATGTGAGTCCCCTTATGCGTCTCCAGTGGTTCTCATCCCGAAACCCAATGGTGCGATGCGTGTCTGCATAGATTACAGAAAGCTTAATGCTGTCACGGTTGCTGATACTTACCCACTACCTAGAATGGACGATCTCCTAAATGAAGCAAAGCCAACTGCTTATATGTCCACGATCGATCTTCGATCCGGTTACCACCAAGTTAAGGTCCATCCTGATGATCAAGATAAGACGGCTTTTGTGTGTCCATTTGGAACATACCGTTTCTTGAGAATGCCGTTCGGATTACGGAACGCTCCCGCAACATTCCAGAGGTTAATTGATCGTTTCCGAAACGGTCTTGATGATGTATTGACTCTCACTTACCTAGATGATATAATCGTACTGTCAGAGTCATTCGAGAAGCATCTCTTGGATCTCCAGTCTATCTTTGAACGATTGTTACTCTTTAAGCTTAGAGCCAACCGAGAAAAGTGTCACTTTGTGTCTTCTCGAGTGAAGTATTTGGGTTTTTGGATCACGCCAGAAGGAGTTGAAGTGGATCCAGAAAAGGTCTCTTCTGTCCGGAACATCCCATCACCCAAAAATGTGAAAGAAGTGCAATCCTTTCTGCAAACATGTTCATGGTTTCGTAGATATATTCAAAATTTTGCTGACATTTCACGTCCTCTCAGTGAATTGACAAAAAAGAAGAAGCCATGGGAATGGGGATTCGACCAACAACAGGCATTTGAAACCCTTAAAACTTGCCTTGTCACATCTCCTGTGTTAAAGCAAGCAGATGGAACTAAACCCTATACGCTACGAACTGATGCCAGTAGTTATGCTTTGGGTGCTGTGCTTCTTCAGGGAGAGGGATCAAAGGAACATCCAATAGAGTATGCAAGCAGACTACTTAGTCAAGCGGAGCGCAATTATTCTACTACAGAAAGGGAAGCCCTTGCTGTCGTTTGGGCTTTAAGGAAGTTCCGTGGATATTTGGAAGGAGCCGAGGTCACAGTAGCCTCTAAGATGGTTGCTAAGTTTAAAGTCCCCTACCGGACGCCTTGCAAGATGGGCTCTTGAAATCCAATCATACAACGTAAAAGTGCAGTATATTTCCGGCAAATCTAATGTTATAGCCGATATGCTTTCCCGACCAGTCTGTGAAAACGAGGGTGTTCCTGACTGTGAAGTTAATACTCTCGTTGTGGTCAACATGCCAAACAGAAGCCCGAAAGACATGCGTGAGTCACAGCTTAAAGATGAAAGTTTAAAGAGGATCATAGACATTTTCGAATCAACCCAAAAGACAGAAGATTATGCTAATTGGACAGAGCGTGGTTTTTTAATGAACAAAGGAATATTATACCGATACGCTCCTGACTCTGACTCGGAGGAAGCTCAGTTGGTTGTCCCAACACATGAACGAAACCACATCCTTGAAGAATACCACGATGCTCCTACCGCGGGACACTACGGTGAAGAGGGTACGTATCATCGTATTGCACAAAGATATTACTGGACTGGTATGCGAAAATTCATATCAGAATACATAAAAAATTGTGAAGACTGTGCAAGATACAAAGCTTCAAACCAGAAACCTACTGGACTTCTTAGAACACCTGTGTACAATCAACGGTTTGAAACACTTACTATTGATTTATTCGGTCCCCTTCCGGAAACAAGTGACGGTAAACGCTGGATCTTCATTGTCGAAGACTGCTGTACAAGATGGGTCGAACTGTTTTCTCTCTGCAACGCATCTGCCAAGGAGTGTGCTGTCACTCGTTGAGGAAGTCTTTTTAAGATTCGGACTTCCGAGAAGCGTTATAAGCGACAATGGCACTCAATTTGTAAGTCACACAATGCAAGCTGTTTGTGAGATTCTTGGTGTTAAGCAAGAACTGATACCTGTATATCATCCTCAAGCAAACCCCGTTGAAAGAAAAAATAGGGACTTGAAGCCTCGCTTAGCGATCCTCGTAGGAAATGACCATACGTCATGGTATGAAAAGCTACCAGTGATCCGTTTTGCCATGAATACTGTAAAGTGTTCTTCAACTGGGCAAAGTGCTTCTTTTCTTCAGTTCGGCAGAGAACTTAGAACTGTAGACGACGTACATCGGGACATTCGAGAAATTGCGTCAAATGAAAATTTTATACCGGAGATCACTCCTTACCTAAAAAGATTTGCGGAAAATTGTAAACGGGTACAACTCTTGATCGAAAGAAAACAGGATCAGCGAAAAGTTTGCGCAGACAAGCAGGACCTACCTTCAGTCCTGGTGATCACGTTTGGGTCACCATGCACCCTGTGAGTAACGCAGAAAAGAAAAGGACTGCCAAATTCATGCCTCGACGTGACGGACCTTACGTGGTGCTCACTCAACGGTCACCTACAACTTATGAAATTGCAGATCCCAAAAATCCGACCACACCTATAGGAGTTTATCACTCTTCAGCTCTCAAGGCATGTAAAGCTACTGACAGTACTCCTGTGGTCCCACTAAGAAAGAGAGGACGCCCTCCTAAAGCACGTAATGCTGACTCCTCGTCGGGACGTCGTCGGAGCCAGAGGGGGAGGTTGTAGCGCATCAGCCCCTTAACGTGTGTCTCAGCGATATGCGCCTTGATTGGCGATGGCGGACCACGTGACACACTCTCCGCGAAAGAGAATGAACCCTTTTTCTCTAGTTGTTTCCCAAGGCGAGCGTAGAACTGACGCGCTGAAGTTTTGTTCCCCCGAGATGTTACTTTTTATGTTTGTTTATTCTTGTAATTGTTTTGTCTTGTGCTTAGTGTTAATTAAAATTGCTCTTTTGGCCAATTCTTGCATTAGTCATTGGATTCAGCTCTAAACCCTTTACTTTTCGTAATCATTTATGAGGCATTATCTGTCCAGCTACATGTAGGTGGTAGTAGTGTTCCTGCAGCATAACATGTTTCCTTCACATGAAGTCACTTGGCTTGTTTTTCGAATACAATTCAGCAGGTTGCCAATAAAAATACTTAAGAGTGAATTCCTAATTGATTTATGACATTTGATTCATTAGCATCAATTAGATTAAATGCCTAACATAGTCAAAATGGTGATGAATTACATTTTAAATTAATCCCATAAATGAAGCATGCAAAAGCATTTGGGGAGTGGAAGTAAAATGTTTGCATTCCATCTGGTTTGTTTTCCTGACAATTCTGACTTATAATCCTCAGTAAATCTTTTATGTACATAATTTTAAAGAAAAATTGCTCAGTCATTAGTGCAATGAAGCCCTGCTGCAAGTTAACTGCAAGCAACTCTAATTAGAAAATTTGCTTAAAGGAGCTAAAATTGAGTAATGAAGTTTTTAAGTAAATTGGATCAATATCTATGACTTAAAAGTGTATCTTGAATGCAAAAAAAGTCATTTCATAGTACTGCTTGCAAAATAGATTGACATGTATACTTGTAATATCAGTGCATATAGGTTTGTGCATTGTTAGAAGACTTTAACGATTCAATTTGGAAAGGGCAGCAGTAGATAGCAACAAGGACACAACAAAATCATAAAAATTGATAAAACCTGAAGCAAAGCCACAATTTTTTAAAGTAAATCTGAGTGAGACCAAAGGTCAAGGCTGTTGTGCAACCCTTTCAGCCTCTAATGGTTTCTTACTATAATTGGATAATGGTGTTTGTCATGCATAAGAGGTTGGTTGTTTTTATGTTTTATGGCACAAGGGCCATATTTGGCCAAGCTGTCCCAAACACGAGACAATATAACAAAATATGGTGAAAGGGAAAAAGAATGATTCAGAATAGAGTAGGTGGAATGAAAGCAGAAAAAGATTGGTTGGGTTATCCTGAGAGTGTGACCCCTGTGTTTACTAAAGACAGTAAACCCCATGGGAAAAAGAGGATCACTAGGGTATCTCAGGATCATGAAGCCCATTCACACCTAAAGGAGATGTGCCCATGAAAAAGCACAATGGGTACCTTCAGCAGTTTGTTCTCTACAACATGCTTCTTATATTGAGGCTAGCATTCAGTTCAGATAACATTGTGCAATGGATCCTTGGACATGATCTATTAGTCTCTCATTTTCCCACTTTTATGAGACTGATATCAAACTAAGAGTATTTAGATCATTCAAATAAAATGGCCATGATTGGGCGAAATTGCACCTTTTGCACTCCTATTTCCACAGGAATAAAAATGATTTGTATTGTATTCTTTGCAGAAAAGAAATAATTTGACTTTAAGATCGTAGATTTTTTTTGCTTCCATTTATATCCTCAGCTATCAATGTTACATTAGACAGTGTTTTTGTAAAAACCAAGGCGTTTTTAAATTTAAAAAACCCTAGCAAATATTAAGGTTTTCAACAAATATCAAGGCTCTTTACGGGTTCTTAATGCAAAAATGAAAAATCAGGCCTGTGCAGGCACCCCTTCATAAAATTATTGACTAGCCAAAACGATTCTGTCCCCTAGGACTTGTGCTCATTATGTTTCATATTTAAGATTCTAAATATGGATATATAAGGATAATATAAAATGACTGCTACTTGTGTTTAGATTTCAATATATAAAATATTTTCACATTTCTATAGGACAATCCTTCCTTAAATTTCAGTCTATACTCACTAGTAGTTAGTCATGTGGACTCTGAAGATTTAAATTTATTGTCAGACCCCAAAATAAATGCTATGTTTTGTTTCTACTCCAGGTGTCCGGTGACTTTTGTCAATAGTGTCTGTTCCCAAAACTTGATCATGTCTTTTACATGCACACACAATTCACCATACATTTAAAAAACTTACTTCTATACTCCGAATCCTCTTCCATATTTTCAGACGGCATCTGACCACTAAGCATATCTTTCAACCTATTGATCTCCTCTTGATATTCTCGAAGCAAAGCATCTTTGGGATCTTCATTGACTTTCGGTTTGTTTTGGATATTCTTAGCTCTATTTGCATAACGTAAAGTGCTGAGTGTCTCGTCGTAATTATTGTCTGCTGGGGAGAGGCAGGCAACCATTAATGTTTTTGTGTTGCCGCCAAGTGAATCCTGAAGCAGCCTGGTGAGTTTTGAGTCTCTGTATGGAATGTGCTTCGATTTACCATCGACTAAGGCAGAAATGACATTTCCTAGGGCTGAGAGTGAGAGGTTGATTTTGGTGGCTTCTTTCAGACGATCACCAGTAGCACCTGATGGGAAAGAGTAGGATTTAGCAAACTGACATTTTTCTCATACAGAAACATTACATACATTTTCAAATAAGAATATTAAAACATCTGGTCCATGTAGAACCATTTATTTCAAAATATGCTACAAATTTGCATCCTTGATGTAATTAAAATGTTTTAATGATTTCAAGAAAAAATATACTTATCCCCCATAGGTAGGTGTCTAATTAGCATCACACTAGAGCAACACAACGAGCTAGTGACAGCAGTCCGGGATCAAACTCGAAGGGAAAGATCAGAGGACAATACCATGTAATTTTGAACCAAGGTCAGATGACAAGGTCACACATGAGTTGGCACCCCACTATCCAAACTTCTACACCATGCCAACTTGAGGACATTTGAGGCCATGACAGATTTAATGTGCACGAGACCCCCTGTGTACAAGACGGTCTTTGGTTGGATTCAAACTCACAACCCTCCGGTTGCCAGTCTGTTACTCTTCCAACTGGGCTACATGACCCCATTTATCTCCCATGATGTAGTTTCAAATAAGTGGAATGTATAGTAAAAACTAATTTATTTTTAAAATTCTATGTACATGAACAGAGTGGCTCTAAAATAATGATTGTAGTCATGTTTAGAATCAGCTTCTGATTGTTCACTTCAATTACATCTCATCCACTTGTTCAAAGGCGATTCAGTACTTCTTGACATTTAAACCTATTTCCGAGTTGGCTCAGATTTTCTCTTTTGCACGAATTTCCATCTGCCAGATTTCTCATTGCTTTCTATAAACAGACTGATGAAAAATTTCATCAGAGTGGTAAGAGGTTCAGTCCTAGCAATATTATGCAACTCCAAGCTCAAAGTAAGCATATTTGAACTTTGCAGTACAATTGGCGAATTAATGTCAGAGATCACTTAAATTATATATTTATTACATCCTTTTGTTGCCATTTGCCAATATGCAAATGATTATTTCCATGCCACATACATCAGTGAAATGTATATATGTAAAAATGGAAGATGTCCAAATTCAATGATTTTGAGATATGTCCACAAATCACTTTAAGGTAATGAATGTTATAATAGAAAAAGTGTGTCCTTCTGTCAATAGTGAGAAAGAATCAAAACATCGAAAAGTCTTTTGTATACTGTATTAAATATTTGAAAAATAAAATCAAGTGCTATCAAAAGCTTGCAAAGTGGACATTGGCTCCTTTAATACAAAGGAATATATATATTTATTTATAAACACAAAAAGTAATGTACCAGTTTTGGCCTGTCTTTCACTTCCTGCAAGATCCACCAAGTTGAGTTTCCCTTGCTTTATGTGTTCACCTGAATTTTCCATCTCTAGCATTTCTAAATGAATGGTGAATATGGAGTGGCTACGAGATGAGTCGGCATTCATGAGTGTTGCACCTACGGAGCGATTTTTCCACCCTATCTCCATCACCTCTTCGCATTCACGAGTGTTGTGAACACGATGCAAAGAGAGGCCTGAAATTGACAACTTACTTTTAAACCAGACTTCGGGAAAATAAATTACATTTCTCAATATAACATTGATGAACATTTTTTATGAACTCGTCATTGCCCATGGGTTTCAACAAATTGCCAGTATACGTAGTTGTATCATAAAATCGCATAACAGCACTGAGTAAAAGACTAAAATTAAACTTTAAATTGGGTAACATTTTGCAAAGATTTGATACCCAGTCTTCTGATTTGTTTGCATTTTACTAGCTTCAAGGCTGATTGAAAGCTAGTTAAAATGATAAAAGTTCCCACAAGTTAAAATTTGTTGTCAAGCAAAGTACATCATTTTAATTAATAGGTGAAGTACCACACTGATCAGTAACAAATG
The DNA here is from genome assembly GCA_933210815.1 of Meta bourneti. Lineage (NCBI taxonomy): Eukaryota > Metazoa > Arthropoda > Arachnida > Araneae > Tetragnathidae > Meta > Meta bourneti. Next base: position 31,373,180 of record OW119930.1, read on the forward strand.
ATAAACTTTCTATTCAAGTCATGTCGGTCATGGGTGCCCAACAATGCCCAGCTAATCGAAAATTATTCATTACAACACTACAGAGGCAGATTTGTGAACCACCTTACGTTACCCAGGTGCACTACAGGAGGTGGGTCATGTTACACTTCACATGCATACTACATATTCTAGACACAACCAGTTTATAGAGAGGCCACACATTCCTTACTGACGAACAAACATGTATGCCTTGCACCGGATTCAAAACAGGAACCTTTCAACCCAGCATCATGACCATTAAATCGATAGGTAAGCTTGATCGTCAGAATAAAATATGAACAAAAAATACCTTAATATGAATTTTTTTAAATACCTTTATATTTAAAAATAAAACTGTAATATCAATACAATAGTTATGTTTGTTCAAACATTTCAAGCATAAAGATGAGGATTTTCATTGTAACCATCACTAAATGTTAATTTTGTAGTGCATTTTTTAGCACTCCTCCTTCCACATCATCTGTTGTCTTCGTAACAATTTTTGCAAAACTTGTCATTGCATGGCAATAACAGATGAATATGCAGCACAAATAGATAAACCCAGTTATTATCTGTCTAACACGATAACTATTCCAGACACCAAGATAAGGGTGATGGTTGCCATAGATACAGAGCTCATTCATTTTGAGTAAAGTAGGGATCAAAAATCTTTTCCTCTTTAATTATGTCCACCATAGTTCTACCGATCATCAGGTACCTTGCAGTCCAATATAATAATGAAACTGCTCTGAAGTGGAGGATGTGTCTTGAAATTAACAGAATAAACAAGCCGACAAAAAGATGCTCGCCTGTCAAGTTTAAGTTACCAGAGTGGGCATTCTGGAGAGTCAGAAAATTCAATGGGAAATAAATGAGACTTTAGATGTGAAATTAGAACCCTAAAACAAGCAAACCCCTAGAACTGTAATGGTCACTTATTTTAAGGTCATAACTGTCCCAAAAAATCAAATATATTAACAATTTGTCAACAAGTGTGCCAATTATTGATTTGGGTTTTATGGCCCCAGAGTCATATTTGGCAAAGCTAAGCCAAACACAGCAGACAACGTCAAATAAATGGACATACACACACAAGGTTGGTTGTTTTGCAGTTTTATGGCACAAGGGCCACATTTGGCCAAGCTGCACCAAACACAAGACACACAATTTCAAGTAAAAAATGTTGTGAAAGGGAAAAGAGGGATTGGGGAATGCAATAATGAGAGGAAAGCAGAAAAAGATAACTTGGGTATACCGGGTTTACAAACCCAGTGTTTACTGAAGACAACCAACGCAATGGGAAACGAAAAGATCACTAGAGTACCTTGGGTCAGTGAAATCCGTACAAACCTAAAGGAGATGTGCCGTTGAGGGCTATGTACACAAGAAAAATTTTACTGACACAGAAGAGAGAAATACACCCAGGGAGGAATCGAACCTGCACCACTCAACACTCACAGGTTGCTAGTGCAGTGGAAAAACCCATTATGTCGCACTGACCCCACCAATGTAACAAACTTTAATATATTTCTTGAAGCATCCTTATGGAAAATAGGATAGTCTATTTCTATGACAACAGATAGCGGAAGACTTTGTGTCAGGAGCAATTCAGTAACTTGGCACAATGTATTAATGTAAACTTGAAAGAGTAAATATAAAATAAATACCAGCCACATAAACTCCTTTGTCTGGATGTTCTTTAAGCTCTAGCTTTTTCTTGCATTCTTTCCCTAGCAAATCCCGGATCTCTTCATTATAAATTTCTAAATAGGAAGCATGCACTAAGAATTTTGTGTTTTCTGTGGTTGAGATGGCTTCAAAAATGTGCTCAAAGGCTCTTGGGATGATTCCTTTCTGGCTAGCTGGATGGGTGATGCCTTGCATGGTGAAGGACTTTCCGCAGCCAGTCTGGCCATAGGCGAATACAGTCCCATTATAGCCTTCGGTCACACTCTGGAAAACAATTCATTTAAATTATTTGAAAATTCCTCATTTGTCAAATTTTTTTAATGAAACATGTAGCATAATCTAATATAGATACCTGCCAACCTCCAAGTAAAAAATCCCAAAGATTTTTGCAACATAAAAACCAACGAGTGCAACTGTCAGAAATGAAAAATGCCTAAAAAGAATTCTTAAAATAAAAATAATTAAAATGCCAAATTAGGGCAGTTGTGCCAAATTGGACTTTATGAAAGCAATTCTAAACAGAAAAAGTAACCCATCTCTCAACTACTGTTATATGCTTGGCAGCAGTTAGAACTCGGTGAAACCGTTTTGGTAATATTTTACAGACTGGCATCAAATGTACTCAAAATTGAGCAATTTAACGTTTTCTTGGGTGTTTTAGAAGTAGATTTGTTGGATTTTCTTAAAAAATAGTGTCAAAGAAGATTTTTATGACAGTCTAGCAATCACCTATTCCAATGTTTTCCTTTCACGATTGCCAAGACTTGGAACCAAAATTTTGAAATTGGCATCACTTGAAAGAAAAATCTAAAAACTATAGTATTTATTTTTCGTCCTGGAAGACCAGAAAACCAAGTGTTGTTCTGGAAGAGGTAAGTAGTTGAATTAGAGTCGCACTGGAGCAACACAACTGGCTATTGGCGACGGTAAGGGATCAAACCCAGAGAAAGATCCGAGGACAAGTAATTTTGAACTAAGGTTAGATGACGAGGTCAACACCTGAGCTGGCAACCCTCTCTCCAAACATCCACACCATCCCAACATGAGGACATTTGCAACCATGGCATATTTAACGTGTACCAGCCCCAGCTTCATGACGGTCTTTAGTTGAATCGAATTTCAAACTCTTCTAGAAGACTTCTGGGAAATCCAGAAAAGTTGGTATACATGAAAAAACATATACTTTTTCAATGCACATGCTGTTTAAATTGTATAAAATTTTGATGGTGCTGTGCTTAAAAATAAGTGTTCAAATTTTAAATTAGCAAGTCTTGTCTCAATCGGACATAGTATGTATCTGTTTCATTTGGTTGTTTTGAATTTCTTATAGCATAAGGGTCATATGGCAACTACAAGTAAAAAATGTCATGGAAGAGAAAAAAGAGGGATTGGGGAATAGAATAATGGGATACAAATGCAGGGAAAACAGAAGTTTACTCAAACTAACTAGATAATTTCTTCCTACATAGAGGTAAGCTACACTTTAAACAAAATGTACAAAATAAAGCATATGTAGGATTTACATATGCAAAATGCAACCTATATAACTCTAAATGTATCTATCAGAAGATATATTTTAATACATATTAGAAACATTATATCTAATAATATAGTGATATATTGACACATAAAGTAAACATGAGAGAATACTGAATACAGATATAATGCTGGAAGAGGCAAAGATACTTTTACTGTCAAGAATGGCACAAATATATTCATCTTCACAATTAAGCACAAATAAATCTTCATAGATAATTGATCACTTACTTCTACTATTGGATATACTATTTCATTATAAATTTGTTCTGTAGTGGAATCTATGAAGTAAGCACCATCGAAGGTAAAGCTTTTCGGAGGAGCTGCATGGTCAGCCGGGTTGACAATAGAGCACAGACCACACGAAGAATCCATGCTTATTATCACCTGGATACAGAAATAAATCAAGTTAAATCAACTTTTTATTTACACTTAAGAATTTATGATGTTATTTTGAATCCCTTCTTATCATACAGTAAAATAGTAACTAAATGCAATGGTTTGCAAAAATACACAAAAATGTCGTGCACTCTTTAATGATCGTTTTATTATCAAAACCTTGTAAGTCTTGAAATAAAATTGTTCAGAAAGAATAAAAAAACTAGATGCTAAACTGTACACCAGTCATAAGAAATTAGATTTAAAAATTCGTCGATGAAGGCTCTATAACTGATGTAGACTCAGGAGCTTTTGATAGTTTAGTGAGCTTATTTGTAATCAAATGTTACAGCCTCATAAACCAAAAAAAGGTGGACTTTTTGGTATTTAATTAACGTAGCAAGGTAGCAACACAACAGGCTATTGGCGGCGGTCTGGGATCAAACCCTAAGGGAAAGATCCAAGAACACCACATAATTTAGAACCATGGTCAGATGACGAGGTCACACCTGAGCTGGCACCCCACTCTCCAAACTTCCACACAAGCAAACAAGCCAATGCAAGGACATTTGAGACCACGACAGAATTAACGTGAACTAGCTCCCTTTGTACACGGCAGTCTGGTTGAATTCGAACTCGCAACCCTCCGGTTGCTTATCCATTACTCTCCCAACAAGGCTACCATGGACCGCTGGACTTTTTGGACGAGGTTTTGATAATAAAACGACAATATGTATTTTTACCATGATCATTTGTACTCAAGCTTGGGAATGACCAACATGTAACGTTCTGTAATCTAGCTTAGCTTATTTTTCATTGTGATCAGTGTCTTTCTTGCAATAAAGCAATGCAGAGCTATTTGAACAATTGTGGCATCACCTTTGTGTTCAATTAGATATGTTTGTATTCTATTAGTATAGACAATTTTAGTACTCTAGTGGCAGAAGTACAATTAAATGTGGAATTCAGCATAACAGACACTGTATATGTTCTCTTCAGTTAACTCACCCAGTGTACATTTTTAAGCACAAGATTCTCTTGCTGCCCCACCTCAATATATATTTACTCTTTAAGAATACATATAATTTTGCACTGTAGTTCATGGCATCCCAAATATGCTTTGTATGCAAAAAATATCAAAACCTTTTTTAAGTCTTAAATTCAACATTTCAAATACAAACATTCTAGGGATTAAATAGCAAGTTATGTTATCAAATTCTAATGAATAGATAAAATTTTAGTATTTTTACACATAATTAAAGGAAGATAAATCCTTCTTAACAACGTTAACATTTGAATGTTTTTTATTAAGCAGGACACAAATCCGCATTTTCAGTTGCACTCACCTAAATCCATTTTCTACTGTTATTTTATGTTTTATATTATGTCAAAGGCACTAACTGATTTGTTATGTCAATTGATACCTCCACTTCAATATGACAAAGCCTTAAATGCTTTTTTTAATCAAAACTACGGTTTTGGAAAATTGTGTCATGGTGCTGATATGATGCAAATAACAAAAATTACTAATACAGTACAATAAAGAAATGTTTTAACAAGTTGTTAATACAGTGACATCTTTGAAAAATTTGAAATGCATAAGTAAATGTAATTTTGTGTAACTGGAATATCTTCCATATAAATATATTTGTAGATGAAAAGTTAAAAGCAAAACATATACCTTTTCATTCCGATAATTTAGAACCTCAATAGCTATTCCCTGTTATTTTAAATAATTAAAGGGGCAAGGATTGTAAATGCCAAATTAAATGTATCCCTAGAGCCTATTGGAACATATTACACCAGTCTTTGAAACAATACATAAAATAAATTTTTCATGAACACATTATGAAAACATTAATTTTTAATGTGTATCTGAATTAACTGCAGATTAAAATATGTACGAAAATAACATGGTATTTGCTCTCCTGCATTAATATAAATGTAATACAGGAAGAATTAAAAATTCTTAAATTGTATGACATAATTGCTGCAATATTAAAATTATGACAATAAACAATTTATTTAACATGGTAATAAAAATTATCTTTGCTGATACATAGGTAAAGTAAATGTTCTTATATTTTCAATACAATGTAGAAAATTATTTTAATATCTAACATGTTTAGTATATTGAAATATGTAAATATACATTCCATGACCTCAAAAGATTGAAGTTTTGTAAAATCCATATTAAATACACAAAAAGGTAAAATTTGTTACTGATGTGAGTATATATCATACCTTGCTTCCTAAATCTCTTTCTCTCTGATTGATAGGGCGACATCTTACAATGACCTTGACCGTTTCTGATGCCATGGAAGTACTGAATTTTTTGCAAATTCACCGGTTGAATCACCTGCAAAAAACAGAATGCAGTTGCTATCAAGTTAGTTATTCATACACAATACGACACATGAATTACTACTACCATTAAAATGAAAAAATGTATTTCAGGGTTACGGATTTTTGAAAAATTAGTTTCACTAAACGTTTTTGAACATCTGCCATAACACATTTCTCAAAAATTAGAACATATGGGCTCAAGAATTAAACTCAATTAGTTAGTAATGTTACATTAATTATTATTCAGAAAAACAAACATGTCATAAAATCTTGCCATTGAAATACACAATTTTAGAAATAGGGACACTTGAAGATGGTTCTTACAAAAACAAGGTACAACAAGCAATAAAGATACATTATAGGGGACATTCTGATGGCCTGTGAAATTTTGTCGCCAATTCCAATGCATTGCCATACTGAAAGCCATAAAATGTGTAACCAGAAACAGGACAACAGTAGAATTTGTCAAACTGCTCATAGAACTGAACATTCTCCGCAACACATCTTTACACAACAAATGAAAAAATTCTTGCTTTGTCACTCTGCAGTCATTTTTTACTACATGAGGGACTACATTTTTTTACTATTAGACTGGAACCTATGACTTAAAGTAAATTAAGAAAATGCCCAGACTGGGATTCTAACACAAGCCACAATGCTAATCATTCACCTGCTATATACATACAAAGGCAATAGAATAACAGGTTATGATACATTAATGGGTTAGGATATTACACTTTTAGTCAACACAGCAGTATTTACAAATTTACATTTAGATATTAATACAGGGTTTCGGCAACACGTTAGTGTTTTGGAGACGAAATTCTTAAAACAAAAATAATTGAATAAATTATACGTGAAAAAATTCATTTCCACAATAGAAGTTTTTTATAGTTTTGCAATTTTCCTATTCATTATTTTTATTGTTACATTTTTAATAAAAAAAGATAACCAAATTGAAGATACAATTTTGTAAGTTATACTTAAATAGGCTTGAAAATAAATTCAAATTTCTACCATAGACATTTAATTTTTCTTGGAAAAAGTGTATGCATTCAGCTTTTAAAAAGGACCAATTATTTTTGCACATAGGTCCTTAGAACTTGACTCTCCCTCATGCTACAAACAAGTTTTGATTAGTGAAACAACGTTATACTTCACAGAAAAGGAAGAGTGCGCACAAGCAGTGTTTCCATCCAAATATAAAGTACTTGCTTATATATACTTCATTGGATTGTAGACATTTACAGTATCAGAAAAACATTTCGTCACCATACATTTCTATCTTCATGTGTTTTAAAAAGATGTCATTAAAATAACTTAAAATTTAGACACATAAAAGCTGTCTCTCTCTTTCAGTCCACCATCAAAATAACAGAAAAATTATGAAAATATTTGCTATTTAAAATGTAATAGAACATATGAAATCAGATACACAAAAGTATTTGGCCATCATTAAGTATGAAAAATTACTACAGAATCAAATGGTAGTGTCGTCACTACACAAGTTTGAAGTCGTGTTTATGAAAATTGACTTTGGTGGTTTGATAAAATTTAGTACTTTAAGTTAATACACGCAAATGGCAGGTGGGCCGAATACTTTTGCAAGTCACAGTAGGAATTTACTTGATGTAATGTATGATGATTTACCTAATACAGTACTTTTGCTTATACATTTACATACACACAATTTCTTATTGTGAAGATTTTAATCTCACCAAACCAATAGAAGATAATGAAACTCAATGGCTTCTCAATATTATAAATTATGAAATTTCACAATGGTGAATATGTATGTCCATATAGCCTCAGCCACAAGATGAAATAAACAATAAAGTTTAATTTGTACTGTAGCTCTCTTCTTGTACCCAGTTGGGAAGAAACCTTTAATGCAGGGTTTTTGGTGTGTGTTTATACGTTTAGTACCTTAAATGTAAATATTTTCTGTTTTTGTAAAAAAAAACTATTACAAACATCCCCTTTCTTGTCTTTCTGCCAATGTTTATGTCCAGTGTCATATGTATAGCCTGATCTATATCATGTTAAACATGAAAGATTTGTAATCCCACTTTTATTTCAAGTCTTTTGTAGGATCATTTGTTTCGTGTATTGTCTTGTGTCTCCTCTTGCCCTACCTTGAGCCTTTTTGATGACAGGCTAAGCAGCATAGGTCGTAAATAAGTAAATAAATACACACAATTCAAACAGCTTCACAACTGGTGAAATGAATTTTAAGTAATGAAAGTTTTGTATAAATTTTTCAGACACGGAAGAAGTGATGAGCTTGGGAATAGGTATAATTTTCTTCAAATCGTGATTATTAATTGAAAGATTTCAATCAAGGCTCAGACCATCTGTTGGATGTAAGTAATCCTAGTAATACCAATACTAAGTGCCAAATTATTTTGATAATTGCATCACTAAAATTACCAATTTTTTTATTAAAAAATCAAAATATTTGTAATGAATGAAAGAACATTAGCTGCTGTGCAAGAGATGCAATCATATATTGCAGGGACATTCCACTGCTAAAGAACTAATATCAAGGTGTCACGTGCGGAACATATCTGGCCTTATTGAGATGTCCTATATATGACAGCTTGATATCAGATCTCTTTTAAAAAAAGAGATATATCTAAAAATTTGGGATCAGTTTCTTTTAAGTTCAGTTTAAATTCAAAAAAGTTTTTGATTAACAATGAATGATAAATGATGCAGTCATTATCATGACTAACATCTGTGTGATTATCCTATAGTAGAATGTCCATGTGTTCTATCTGCGGTCAAAACAACAAATACTGATAACAATATTTCAATCAAGAGTTCTATAGATTATTTAAAGCAGTTAAATGCTTAGAAGGAAATGATTTTCTCGATCTAATTTTAGATACTTTTTATAGATCAGGGCACTTAATCTTGCAACCTCTATAATTGTATCAATAGCAAAATTCGTTTTACAAATAAGGTAATAAAGTACAATTAGATATTCGACAAATTATGAAGATGCAGTCAATCCATAAGAAGTATCAAGCACGAGAATTTCTTTCCGTCTTTTTAATACTAAAATTTCAGAAAATACAAAGTATGTCACCCATCATTTTAAAGCCAATCGATGAAAAATATTTAAACATAAGGCAAAATCGTCCGTCAGTGAATAAACACAACTGTACATTAAACCAGCAACATAAGTGATACAGAAAACATGAAATCCACAGCTTTTTGTTCATACATACAGTTTTTGTTTCATAAACATAACAAAAGAACATTATTGATTTACTGTAAAGATGTTACAGAAACGTGTACAAATTTTATTGACTGAAATTTAAAATGGATTTCAATTGAGGGAGTCGATTCAAGAGGGGTAAATTCTTATTCAAAATTTTGAGTGAAATTGGGTTTTTAGTAAACTTAAACTATTACCGTTAAAGAACTCACCTTCCGAATCAACATTTCTTCATCATATTTCGTAAACAACACTTAATGCAAAACGTCCTCACGTGAAGGCAGCACCATTACGTATTTTGAAGAACCATTATCGTCCGTGAACAAATAGTTTTAATAATATTTAAAGCATGCCTCTAGCCGGTACGGTATTTTCATCGTTGCCCCTACAATCACCAAACAGTGCATGCGACACCTTCGCGCGCCGTGGATACAAAAGGAAAACAAACTCTGTTGTCAGGCAAAAGCGCCCTCTGACGGAGAGGTATTTCAACATCGTTTGAATTTGTTTATTTGATTGTGGCGTGTTTAGGTAGAGCACATTTAATAATTTATTTCCTTTAATGAAACCTTGATTTTGGGATGGCTGTTTTCAATGCTACGGTGGCTCTCGAAGCATTTCGCTCTTTACTTATTTTGGTTTACATTTTATTGAAAGATAAATAATGGCATGCGATCAGTTAAAATAGTCAGTAATTTCGGAATGTGAAAGTGTTAATTCAAGGTGATTTAGTATATTACATGGGGGGGTATTTCAATTAACGTCACACTGGAGCAACACAACGGGCTATTGGTGACGGTCCGGGATCAATCCCAAAGGGAAAGATCCGAGGACAACACCACGTAATTTTGAACCACGGTCAGATGACGAGGCAACACCTGAGCTGGCACCCCACTCTCCAAACTTCCACACCACGCCAACGTGAGGACATTTGAGGCTACGACAGATTTAACGTGCACCAGCCCCCTTTGTACACGACGGTGTTTGGCTGGGTTCGAACTCGCAACCCTTCGGTTGCAAGTCCGTTACTCTTCCAACCGGGCCACCGCGGCCCTATATTACATGGAATTCCAAATAATTTAATAAGTTTACTTGTTTATCTTACACATGTTAAAAATGGTTGTTAAAACAAATGCATAATCATGAATTGTTAAAACAATGCGATAGTTTTCAAGTTTCAGTCATAGAACAGATATTTTTAAATTTTTACTTACTGCGAAATATTTATCATAAGGAAAGAGTACCTATTGACTCGAAAAGAAATGACAAATTTGTAATTTTTCAAAAAAATCGAATCCAATCATCTATCTATTTGGTGTAGAGAAGTTTTTTGTGATGCTAATGGAGGCAGCTGGTCATCTGACCGTGGTTCAAAATGACGAAGTATGGTCATCGGATCTTCCTAAACTGATCCCGGACCGTCGCCAATAGCCCGTTGTGTCGCTCCTGTGCGACGATGCTAATTCAACTACCTACCGCTAAGGAGAGACAGCCATGTTTGCAAATGTTTGTTTCGTAGACCTGGAATCGATGAAGGTAAGTATTCTAATAAACGTCGCACTGGGGCACACAACGGGTACACAACACACTGGGCCACACAACGGGCTATTGGAGACGGTCCGGCATCATCCCCCGAAGTGAAAGATCCAAGGACAACACCAGGTAATTTTGAACCACGGTCAGATGACGAGGTCACACCTGAGCTGGCATCCCACTCTCCAACGATTCGGGTAGGTCTGAACTTGGTAGGAGACAGCTTATTATTTTCTCGTTCCATATTATCTGCATTTTTGTAATTTTATCTCTCAGTTTTAGTTAAAACTGAGATCTAAAAAGAACAAAAATGCCAAAGAAAAGGGCCACAAGAGCAGAGCCGTTCATGAGATATTAGTTGCCCACACGTTCAACTCACAACAAACAACTCCTTCTCAAAAACATTTAATTTCCTAAATGAACACCTTTCATTAAGCATGGATTCCGAAAATAATTTGGGATGGCCCAAAGCTTTTAGATTCCAAAATCATTTGGAAGAATTCGAGCCCCGTCGGCACTCTTCCCGTGAATATATCCCTACTCTTCACGAGTGCTTTTTGAAAATTCTAGTGTAAGTTAAAACCAAAATATGCACATTCATAAGTATCTCCAAAAAGAACCCACAAAAAACGAATAAGTATAAAATTGATAGTATAGGAAAACTCATAGTTGAGCATGTTTATTTAAAATTGCAGGCATACTACGCCTGCCTTTCCGTCGTCCAATTTTTTCTGACTAGGTGCAAGTGCACCCGGCACACCACTTAGGAACATCCCTGGTCAAGAGATCGGTTTCTGAGATGTCAGTCTGAACAAGCTCTGTTTATAGTCCGGATGAAGAGTTGCCTTCCTTACTTCTTAGTTATAAGTTGAATGACTCTATGATTCACATGGTAATTCTCTTCGAAGAACCACCTTTATCTGTCCCACCAGTTTATTTTTATCATGTTTTCATATTGGAAATCAAATATGAAATCATTCGTCGATCTATAAGTTTGATTGAATCACTTGAGACATTTTCTCATTTCCCCAAGAAAGACTAGAATTGCTTCTGTTCTTGGTGGTTTAACGTCTTGAACATTATCTAACCTGATGCGTAAGTCGGATTCATGATCTTTTCAATTTTAGGCAGTTCTCTAAAAATTCAGTACTAGTAATTTGTAAAATAATAACTTCTAAAAAATAACTATTAGCAACCGGAATGTTGCGATTTCGAAACTCGATCTAATCCAAGAAGGTCGGTAGGCGTAATGTGGAAGTTCGGAAAGTGGGAGGCCGGTGTGACATCTTAGCGCCTAGGAGTCTAGAATGGCCGGCTGCAGACCCGGAAGTTTCCTGTTAAAAAGTCCTTCAATACTGCGCTTGCGCATGTGAGGAGAATGAGAAACAGTTAGCTCACGGACTCCGTCTAGTTGAGACGTCTTCGTAGCAATTCGTAAATTTTAATATGAAAATAAGCATTTTTGTTTCGCGCGTCCATTGTAAACCCATTGTTTTGTCTGTGTTAAAATAAATGTTATTTTTTAATGTCCAACAAAAGTTCGGATTAATTCGTCACACCGGCTCTCACACACACACACACACAGGTATTGATCTTGTCATCTGGCTGTGGTTCAAAATGACGAGGTGTTGTCCTCGGATCTTTCCCTTCGGAATTGATTTCGGATCGTCACCAATAGTCCGTTGTTTCTACCTGTGCGACGTAAATTCAATTATATACCTTCAATAAATAACAAAAAAACCAGATGCTACAGAATTATATAATGAGTTCGTTGAGGCTATCATTATTCGATCAATTAATGACGCTCTCTAATACCCCGGTGTAATTTGCGAGTTATTATTTAACGCGAAATATGTTGAAAAGCAAAATGAGCTTAATAGCTGAACGCTCTAGTGACCAAATTTAACGTCCTAACAGCTCATCTGAAACCGATCACTCAGAAGGCAAGAGGGGAAAAAACGGCGATGTTGCCCTGGCAACGATTGAAGTAACATCACCGGTGGTTGACCGAATAGAGAAAGGGGGAAACGGAAAAGAAGAAAAAAAAAGAGTATCGGAACACATGAACAAGAATTCGGTGGCAAACTAAACAAGAGATGTTCGATACTTCCAAAGAAAAAGTGTCGTCGCAAATCGACCTTCACCTTGTTCTCTTCGACATAAAAAGGTGCGACGTTACATCCGTTTTGGCTGAAAGTCAATACTTCATCGAACATTCTTTCTGCTCGAAATAATATATCCCGAGCTTTTGAAACGTAATATACAAATTTAATAATATAATTGTGGACTTGCAATTTAATGGGCTGCTGTTTACAAATACCGGGCATTAGCTCTCACGCCATTAGTCCATGAGCTATCCAATACTTCGAATCGACACAAGTAAAACCTTTAAGTGCAGTGCACAAGTCTGTGTTTAGCTCGTCATAGGTTGTCCAGATTCATATAAATGACTGGCTTGGTTTGATGCCACAAGGGCCGAATTTGGCCAAGCTGTGCCAAACAATTCCAAGTGATCGACATACAAAAGGGAAGTTTTACTGACACAGACGCGAGAAATACATCCAAGGTAAGTTATAGGAGTCAAACTTGCGTCTCCTAGTTCAGTGGATAAACCCACTGATCCATGGTGGCCCCGGGTCATATTTGGCCAAGCTGCGCCAAACACAAGACAGACTGAGTCACGACGGCCCCACAGAGCACATAAATCACTGATTGGTGAATTTGCAACTTCAATTTAACCCGTCTCGTGGTTTATCTTTGCATGGAAGTAGTGGTCAGCTTCTGGTGCAAAAGCCTATCCCAAGCCGTCACCACTTCTGGGTAAGGGACAATTTGTTTTTCCTACTTGGATCTTCATTCCTTTGGAGAAAAAGGGCAATTTTGTCTCGACGAGGTACATTAGCAAAATGGACCAGATCTTGAACGAGATATCTCGTCAAAGTACTCGGAGAGGAATAAATCGTATGCTTAGCCTTAGACAACCTTTTTTGTCAGCTCCATTCGTAGCTGTTCCTTTTCCGCAAAGACAATTTAATACAAATAGTTTTTCCTAAAGTTAAAAAAGAACCCAGAAGGTGGCTTTGCGCCCAATCAGGTCAACTCTATAGATTATCCAAACGCTATCTTAACCTTCCGATGGTTGTCTCGACGAGGTATCTCGTCATTATAAAAAGTGACCAGATCTTGACCTCGTCATCATGAAAAATCGGCAATACCTTGATGACGAGATATTTCGCCATTAGTAAAATTGGTCAGACCTTGATGGACGAGATATCTCGTCAAAACCACTTGGAGGGATAAGCTTGAGACAGTCTTTTACAAAAGCGGGAAAATAAGGAAAGGAGGATAGACCATGGGATAGGACCAATTGTGCACAGTATCTCGACTGGGTGCTAGCATTCATCGGAGATCGGACCGTCACTAATATCCCGTTGTGTGCTCCAGTACGATGTTAATTCAACTATCTACCACCGGAGGCATGGGGTTGGTGGGGTTGGATTTATGAAGCAAGGGCCTAATTTGGGCAAGCTGTGCCAAACAACATGAAGTAAATGGACGTACACAAGGAAAGTTTTACTGACACAGAAGACAGAAAAACACACAGGGAGGAATCGAGCCAATGCCACCTACAACACGTATGCTGCAAGCGCAGTGGGAAAACACACCGAAGACAGAGGGAAGAGAGGAAGCGTTGGTGCTGAAGATACACATTGCGCATGACAAACACCATTAACCAATCATAGTAAGAAACCACAAGCTGAAATGATCGGGTGTCTGTAGTTGGCTTCTATAATGTTAATATCAAGCACGTTGAAAACCAAAACTGACATCTTAATCAGATTTACATTAAAAATCATCGATTTTACACTAGGTTTAATCTTAATGAAGATAAAGAACTATCAACACCTCTCCGTATTTAACCCTCCATGTAGTTTATAGATATATCGTCCATCAAGATATTGCCGACTATTTGATGATGACGAGATCAAGATCTGGTTAGTTTTCTAATGACGAAAAACGACGAGAGCTTGATGGATTAAATATCTCGTTCATCAAGATCTTGCCAATTTTGGTAATGAAGATATACCTCAACGAGACAACCACCATTAGGGTTAAGGCTGAACTAATAATCATCTATGAAGCTCTCAAGGATCTTCCCAAAACCAGTCCATCTAAAGTAAATTTTTCTGTCGATTCCCAAGCAGCTATCCATGCTGTTAAGGGATGCTTCACCAGCTACGATCCACTCGTACATAGAATTGCTAATATCCTAATAAGCTTCCATATAGAATCCAATATTACATTTCAATGGATTCCTTCTCACATTGGCATCCTAGGGAACGAAACAGCTGACGATTTGCAAAACCTGGGGGTAAACGATCTACTTGGAACCAAAAAAAGAGGCATTGCCCTTTCAGAGGATGACTATCTGTCCAGCTTAAAATCCAACCTTTATAGGAAAACTATATTTTCCGCCCATTGGCAAATCTCAGGGTGAGCTTTTAGATCTCAACATGTTTGAGAGCTTTTTTACATGTTGACAACATTGCACACAGGACATCTAAAGCATATGATCTTCGTCGATGATACAAATGTCTTTCCCACAGTACATCAAATGTAAAAAAGAGCCACCTCTCCACATCACATCCTACATTGTATCAACGTCAATAGCCAAGAAATCTCCAATCCCACTATAATAGCTGAAAAATTAACTTTGCACAATTTCCATGTCTTGGCGAATAACTTATCTAGCACCATGGATAAGCAACAACCAAGAAGTCTAACCTTCCTAGTGGTTGTCTCGAAGAGGTATCTCGTCATTAGCAAAACTAACCTGATCTTGATGAACGAGATATCTCGTCATTAAAAGAAAACTGACCAAATCTTGATCTCGTCATCATAAAAAATCTGCAATATCTTTATGGTGAGTTATCTCGCCATTAGCAAAATTGGTACGATCTTGATTTACGAGATATCTCGTCAAAACCACTTGGAGAATTAATGAATTTAAATTCTTTTTCAGGCGAATTACGGGCATCTGGGCTTGAATGGACGCTATGTCAATGGGTAGTATTTAAGTTTTGACGAGGCACATTAAATAGGAATAAAAAAAGGCAAAACCTGAAACAGGAATAAAAGAATTATAGCAACAAGCCATAAAACAGCCGATATTAACAAGCCACCAATTAGGCAGAACGACTGATTTTATGGGGAAATACAACAAAAATAAAATATTCAGCCCGAAATTCTTAGAACAGAGGAAGTGATAAAATAACCCCATAGAACCGTTAGCGAAAAATAGAACACCGTAGCCTTCACTTTCTTTATGGTTCCTTTCTTGGCATTCACTGTCATTTCTTGCACCTGAATATTCGAATGTGGAACAAAGAATTATTTTTTGGACTCATTAACTGTTGGATAATGGATCAAGGCGTTATTTCAGTGACGGCAAAACAACGAAAAATTCCAGAGTTCGGCAAATGGAAATTATATGATCAGCGAACAATTACGACTGTTAGTCCTTTCCGAAAAAAATTGTCGGATAATCGTCCTCCATCACGAAGGTTTTGATTATTGGTGATGCGATTATTCTGTCTTGTGTCAAGAATATACTTCATGAAGATATGAGAGCTGTAAGATACTCTGAAATATTGTTTTTATTTTCTTTTTAATAGTTATATATATATATATAACGTCTGTCTACCAGAACTACTCCAGACACGAAGTCTAGGTATTGGCAGTCGCGATAGAAACAGGTCTCGTATATTTTGTTGAACTTGTCTGAGAGTGGGTTTGGCGACAGGTCGGTGAGTGATATAATCATATTTCACGAACTCTTAGAAAGTCAATTGTCACTAAGTGCGCCAATGTGACAAACTCGAATACTTCATGAATTCCCTACAGAAAATGAGTTAAAGCTCGTTTCTACGGCAACAGATCGGTAGACTTTTTGTCTGGAGTAATTCTCGTAGTAGACAGAGAGTAGTAGATATTCGAATAAAACTTGAATCAATGTTATCGAAATATCTTATTTTTATTTTAGAAAAATAAAATTCTGCTTACAGCAGGGATGCACAGACCGCGGCCCTCCGTTTATTTGGCTGCCTCACCATGCATTATTTCAGCTTTAACTAGTCACGTAAAACTTCGTTGCGAGATAATGCAAGAAAATGCACAATTCTGTTTGGGTCAGCATATATCTGTGAACAAACTTTTTCAGTCATGAATATTAACAAATCGAAAAATAGGAACCGCTTGACTTATGAAAATTTAGAATCAATTTTGCGCTTGACTACTGCAAAAATCGAACCGGATATTAAAACAATTGTTAAATCAATGCAATGTCACACATCAAACTGAATTCTTCATTTACCATTCCTTTTTGTAACAATGTAAATATAAATATAAAATATAAATATAAATATAAAATATAAATAACCAATTTTTCAGCCCTATGGGGAGCCCTATCAGTTCCGTGTATAAGTATCATACACGGCACTGATAATATCTTTTGTGAAGAATATTAGAAACGTTTAAACTTGATGAGATTGAGTCAGTGTTTCATTTTCAGCAATCAACTAACTATTGAAATCACATATCAATTGTTATCTTGTTTTTATTGTTTCTTAAATATCTTTAAAAATGAATGCCTTGCACTGTTGGGAATTTAACTGCAGGAATAATGAAAAGATAACAATATGCACACCCATAACAATGCTTTATCTCTCAACCAGTGTTACAAATCAGATCAGACAAACAATTCATTTTCTTGTGAGCAAATATTGCGATTTCTTATGCGACATTGTGAAACGAATTAAATATGAATACACCTGCGTTTATTGGATGGTTAGTTTTATGTCCTTGGATTTGCGGACTTTTTGAGCTTATTATCATCGGTAATGTAGCTTCTATTTTACCGCTGACGGCATGCTTTATGATGATCATGGCTTTCATCAATAATAAGGTAGAAGAGTTAGATACAGACTCAGTTGAAAAGCGGAATATTGAAGCAATGGCGACAGAAAAAGCGATAAAACAATGGTTTTATCGCTTTTCAATGGTTCAATGAAAGATATCTTAGAAGCGAACAGGTCGAATCAAGTTGTAAACGAAAACTTCGAAATGACGCTATCGACCACAAAAGAGAACAATAACAAATGAGAATGTGAATCCATCCAAAGAACAAGCAAAAGCAAATTCGTTTGCGGAGATTCACTAAATGCCTCACTGAAACCAGATGAGAGAGGAATGCTTGTGGATACGCTTAAAGAACCGAAAAAAGTAAACAGCTTTGCCAGTGGAGATTCGCAGAATGCTTTTGTTGAACCAAACGGGATAGTGAAACCTTTCAAAGGACCAAAAAGATTTGTTAGATTTGAAAGTGGAAATTCCCTGAATGCATCTGCGAAAACAAGGTACACAAATTACGAAACATATTCAGCCAAGAAAGAGCAGACCTGTGCTTGGATTAACAGGCCTGTATAGGCATCGAAGAGCAGAACTAAAACTGTGGACAACTGAGGGTAATGAAGTAATACTTGGCCCGGATTTCTTCTTGAACTGGCACTTTTACGTTCAACATCGCTCGAAATGGCGCAATCGGAAGGAAAGGATGAAGCATGTTCCTAGTTTGAGTTGCATTGAAGAAGGAAATGAGATGAAGAGAGACATTGTACCAACGTTGAAGTCGTTAGGTGCGACTCGATTTGCCTATCCAGAACAGGGAACTTAACACCTCCATCAAGAAATGGAAATGGACGCAAACTGAAAAGATAAACTGTTCCAAAGAATCAAGAAAAAACTTTTTTAAAACAAATATAGTTGTTTTCGTTAGCAGTAAATTATCTAACCTTAACTATTAATGGGTATAGTATGTATCGTATAAAAACATCATTAAAAACAGCCATTTTCAGGGCCATCTTATAAAAATGGTCCTTTTCAGGGCCATAATAATTTAAAAAAATAGGAATTATCACACGCAAGCACACATAAATGCAAGCATACACATATAAAAGCATACATATACACTTCTAAGCATGCATACTCACGCATGAATAACATACATGAATACATGCGCACGCATGTCTATGTTCAATCATTCTTGAACCCTAGCAAAAGTTCCTTCAGAACCTTTGCTTTTATCTCAACAGAACATCTTGATTCAAATGACAGATTATCAAGCAAAAACCTAACTGATTTTACTGGGCAAATAGAATAAAGAATATTAGAAGGTAATAAGAATTTGATAGCCCGAGTAAGAACATCAAAGTAGAATATAAACACCCTCCAAGAATGACAGTTCAATCCGAACACATTCCATGCTACCCTATGAACTGCTAACTCTGAATTCTTTTCTGATAATTCTAACAAAATACGAAAAAACAGTTAACAGGTAGCGAATTCTAATTCGATTTTTTTAACTCTGAATTTCAATCTGATTGTATTCAGATTTTAAGGTAGGTATTTTAATTAACGTCGTACTAGGAGCAAAACAACGGGCTATTAGCGACGGTCCGGGATCAATCCCGAAGGGAAAGACCCGAAGACAACACCACCTGATTTTGAATCACAGTCAGATGACGAGGTCACACTGAGATGGTACTCCACTTTCCAAGCTTCCACACTACGCCAGCATGAGAATTTTGAGACCACGACAGTTACGTGTACCCGCACCTTTTGAACACGGGGTCTTTGGTTGGATTCGAACTCGCAACCCTCCAGTTGCTTATCCGTTATTCTTCCAACCGGGCTATAATCTGATTTTAAATCTGTTGTCCCGTAATGTAAAGAACAGTTCATAATTAGACGGAGGAAAAATGGACATTCGAATAATACAGGTAATCACGACTCACAGTTCGACGTTTCGATTATCATTGATAATATCACTTGAATTCATGAAAAATTCCGTCATTTGACCATGGTGTTTTCGGATCTTTCCCTATAGGATTGATCCCGGACCGTCGTTAATAGCCGTTGTGTTGTTCCAGTGCGACGGTAATTAAAATACCAACCTACCCTGGCTTAGAGTCATCGAATAATTGGAATTGGGTAATTTGCAATACGTGACCCAAATTTGGGTTTCAACTCTGGTTTGGACACCGTCCTAAGATTTGAAAATTATTGTAAAAGTATTGAAAAAATGTAGTTCGTATAGTAAAAATTAGTTCCCCAATTTATGATTTATGTGAATGGGCACGTTATGACGACTGAACACGTTGTCGCTTGCACTGCACTTTGAGGTTTTAGTTGTGTCGTTCAAAGGTATTAGATAACGTGAAAAATTGGCTCAAAAACATTTGTGAATAACAAACATTATTAAGGGTAGATATGTATTTAATTAACGTCGCACTGGAGAAACACAACAGGTTATTGGCGACGATCCGGGATCAATACCGAGGGGAAAGATCCGAAGAAAACACCGCGTAATTTTTAACCAAGGTCAGATGACGAGGTCACACCTGAGCTGGCACCCCTCTATCCAAACTTCCACACCACGTGAACGTGAGGACATTTGGGGTCACGACAGATTTAACGTGCATCAGCCCCTTTATACACGACGGTCTTTGATTGTATTCGAACCCGCAACCCCCCGGTTGCTAATCCGGTACCCTTCCAACCGGGTTACTGCGGCCCTTAATACTTTTGTGGATTAACAAGGTTTTAAAAATGTTTTAAAAAGGTCTAAAATCCAAGTTGAAATTGACAAGTATACCAAGGCCAAATTTATAAACTTCCCTTGTTGAATCTAATCCTGTCATCCATAGAACAGACACAAAGAACAATTTTATTACGAATATGGGAGAATTTTGTTTGCGAATACTTTATGAACAGAAATAGAAGCCAAACTGTAATACACATTGTCGAGATGAGCGCATGAAATAAAAATTATGTAGAATCGAATAGAACTTTTTTATGTCGCAGTCACAGTTTTATGTCGCTCACAGTCGCTCTTTCGATCATTAGGTGCCTTGTAGTTCAATAAAACAAAGAAACAGCCTCCAAATGGACAAGGTCGGATGAACACACATTAGACAGAGTCGAGAAAGTAAAACGGTTCTCGCCAATCATATGCGCACTATTACACAGTGGGCAAATGGGAGAATAAGAAAGTCCTATTCGATGTAGGTAATCATACCCAGTAAGGACTCTGAACCATGCAACCCTGATGGTTCAAGGAAGATCATGTTGCACACATTTATGCTTATCAGTATATAGGGCAGGTTCATTTCTTTTAGAAACTTCTTCATTTATCGATTTCCTTCTAAGGCGTATGTTTTCCTTGATTAATATTTTCGAAGGACTAGTTATTTAAAAATTATAGTGTACTCAAAAAGTAAAATCCCACTATCCATCCCCTCTTTTTGTTATTAGTCCTCCAAGTGGTTTCGACGAGGTATTTAGTCCATCAAGATCTGACCCACTTTGCTAATGAGGAGATATCTCGTCATTAATCCTTCTGGTGTTTTTATCTTCGTGTCGACAACTGCCCTGTAGTGGCCAGTTTCTGTTCAGCAGCAAAACTGTCACCAGTTCTGGGCAAGGGACAATTTGTTTTTCCTACTTGGAATTTCATTCCCCTTGGAGCAATAAAACAGTTTTGTCTAGACGAGATATCTCGTCCTCAGTAAAACTGACCAATTCTTGGACGAGATATCTCGTCGAAACATTTGGAGGGTTAAGATGCTGCCAATTTTTTCTGATGACAAGATCAAAAGCATATAAGTTTTTCTGGTGGAGAGATTCGGATCTTTCTCTTCGGGATGAATCCCGGATTGTCGTTAATAACCCGCTGTGTTGCTCCGGTGCGACGTCAACTACCTACCTACCTGATAACGAGATATATCGTCCATCAAAATCTGGTCAATTTTGCTAATGACGAAGTATCCACCGTCGAGACAACTACCAGGTGGGTTAACAGATATGACGACTATAGATATTCCCGCAACAGACTACAAGAGACTTATTCTTCGTAATAAAGTTGTGAACAAGACTGTCAACACATGATGCAAAAACTAATTTTCTTATCCTAAATAGATGGCTTTCATTGCCTCTATTATTCCGGAAAATCCAGATGTTCATTTTTTTTAAATTTCAGGAAATCAATATCCGTTTTCTTTACATTCTCTTCTGAGCTGTATATAAAACGATTTCAACCCGTGCGTGTTTGAAATGTGCTGTGATTGACAATCAGTAGTTCAAAGGATGGGTGTTACAGGATGGAGGAAATATGTAGCGTCCATACTTTTATTTTCCCAGCCTATTTATGAATCTATGCCGCACCGAGGCAGCTAGATATTGAGAGCCATTTTCCATTTTGCCGTCTTCGCAATTTATTCACAGCTATATTTCACTCAGGGATTCTTTTTACTGCGCCATTCTGTTGTGCGTTGTGTTACGTTTATGCGTTACACAAACCTATTTCTGCGTGGAATGCAGACGTTGAACAGGAAGTTTCGAAACACGGCGTGGCCTTACTGTGAATGAATTTATGTGGAAAAGATGCTAATTGAATGTTCCTTGTGGCCATTTTTGGGGAATTAAATCCCGGCTGCTTTTTTGTTTTTATTTTCGCCCAAAACTGATGGAAAAGTGATTCTTTTATAACGTCGAAAATGCAGTTGGAGAAAATGTCAAATTGGGTCATTTTCTGAAACTGTGCACATGAAGTACATTGCACATATATTATAACTTTAATACTAATATTATTTTATTTTCGACCCTCGCCTCTCCGACTCACCAATAGGTATATTTTGTAAGGATCTATGTGAAGGATTTACTGTGTAAACAAATGTTACAAACGGATGCTTTTTTCTATGGCGCAAGAGCCATATTGCGCCAAACACAAGACAGATATCAAGTGGACATACACACAATGAAAGTTTTACTGACACAGAATAGCGAAATACACCCAGGGTTGGAATCAAACCTAACACATGCCAGAAGGAAGGAGTGAATTTTATTTCCTGTTACTCAAATACTTTCGCATGGCACATATCGGGGTTACCTTAAAATGCCATTTATCGCCATTTTGGCGACTTTGGCATTTAATCTAATTGGCGTGGATCAATTAACTATCTTACAGAAATTCAGAGTTCATTCTTCGGAATTTGTTGGCTACCTGCTGAAATCGTATTAAAAAGAAACCTAGCGACGTCACATTCGAAAACGTACAAGAAGCACGTTCTACCACGAAACAAAGGGAGCTGATGCAGGTTAAATCTGTCGAGGCATCAAATGTCCTCACGTTGGCGTGATGTGGAAGTTTGGAGAGTGGGGTGCCAGTTCAGGTGTTACCTCGTCATCTGAACGTGGTTCAAAATTAAGTGGTGTTGTCCTCGGATCTTTCACTTAGGGTCCGATCCCGGACCGTGACCAATAGCCCGTTGTGTTGTTCCAGTGTGACGTTAATTAAAATACCTACCCACCACCACAAAAACACTAACACCACCTGCATTTTGCTTGACAAAAAAAAGCCTCTCATATAATTAATGCCAATTCAGAATGAGAAAATGCTTATTTGAAAAATTGTGTTCTCAATCCACATACTTACGCTACCATTTCTATATGTTGTACGAGGCCATCGGGGCTCGGTTTCTTTGCCTCTACACTACCAACCTCCGAGTTGTATGCAGCGCAGCTTTTGTTCCTCCCTGGGTGTATTTCCCCTTCTGTGTCAATAAAACTTTCATTGCCTGTGTATGTCCATTACTCGACGTTGTAAGTCTTGTGTTTGGCATGACCAAATATGGCCTTTGCGCCATTTTCATTTCTCTTACCTTTATGTTGGGTTTTATCGATTGAAGACAGAGTTTTATACATTAAAAATAAATTTTATTACGTAGCCAAGTCTTATGGTTTAAAAACATACTTTTAGAAAACAACAAGAAGTCTGATCAGATCATGATCCCCAATACTCTTCACATTATCTCCTCTCTTTTATACATTTAAAGATTTACACAATTTTCCATATTGATGTGCCCCACACGGCACTATAATTGGAGGTTTGAGACCGATTCCAACATGCGGCCCCATCGGTTGTAAAACCTCAGCAGATGTATTACAATTCAATATATATATATAAATCTAACAAAATATTTTTCTAATAATATTTTTAAATTTATTTAACAATAAAGGCTTTGTTAAAAAGTCAGCCAAATTATTTTCCGATGAAATATAATTTACGTTAAATAGTTCATCTTTTATTAATTTACGAATAAATTTGTACTTGATATCAATATGTTTAGTTTTCTGATTTTCCTGACTATTTTTTGAAAAATAGATAGCAGATTGATTATCACAATATACTTGGGGTCTTATGTAATCACACAAACTTAATTCATTTATAATTCTACTAAACCAAATAACTTCTTTAGTGCAATCGGTTAGTGCAATAAATTCAGATTCCATTGAGCTAAGAGCTATGCACTTTTGTTTAGAAGATTTCCATGATATTGGGATGTTACCAAAATAAATTAAATAGCCACTGCTTGAATGTCTGTTTGTGAGACCACATCCCCAATTTGCATCAGAAAAAGCAATCAAATTTGAACTTTCTACATTGGAAAGATTAATTTTAAAATCCTTTGTAAGAAAAACATAGTTCATAATATCAACAACGTAAGACCAGTGTTTGTAAGTATAACCATTACAAAACTGAGACATTATATTAACGGCAAATGCAATATCTGGTCTGGATCTATCTGACAAAAACGATAAACATCCTATTAAGGAACGATAGGGAAATTTCCTCATTAAATCATTTTCAATTATTTCTTCCTCTTTAACCTTTTCAGGTAAGTTACAACCAATTTTAAAAGGTAAATTCACAAAACTTTTAGGAAGATCTTTGAATTTTGACATTAATTTTTCAATGTAGGTAATTTGATGTAAATAAATCGAATTTTCAATTTCTTGAAAGTTTACGCCTAACAAATATTTAGTTTTACCTAGGACTGTAAGATCCAATTTTTTGTCCAATAATTCGATTACGTCATTTATCAAATGTTCTCTTTTTGAAAACAAAACCATATCATCTACATAAACAATTAAAATTACATCTTTAAATTTGTAGACACAATTACACCAATTTAACTGAGAAAATCCTAATTTAGTTAAAATACCGTCTAATTCCAAATTCCATTCTCTACCACTTTGATGCAGACCATATATAGCCTTTTCCAATAGACATACTTTGTTTTCGGATCTTTTCAGCACAAATCCTTTTGGCTGTTTCATGTATATAGTATCCTTAAGGTGTCCATATAAATATGCACTTTTCACGTCAACTTGACAGTGATACCAACCCAACATAGAAATCAATAGTACAAACAATAATTTAACAATAGAAAAATTCACAACTGGTGAAAAAATATCTTTAAAATCAATGCCGGGTTTTTGCTTAAAACCTTGAGCAACAAGACGAGCTTTATACCTTTTAGGTATATTGTTTTCGTCCATTTTTATGCTGTACACCAACTTACTTCCAATTATGGTTGTATTTGGGGGTGTGTCCGCTAATTTCCATACTTGCCTATCCTTCATTATCTGAATTTCTTCATTCATGGCAGTATTCCATTTAATTTTATCCTTACTTGCTTGCGTTTCTTCATAACTTTTGGGGATTTCGACATTGTAACACTGATCATACATGTCGTACATCTGTTGGTCTAAAAAATTAGATTCATCACTAGAAGTAGATGGCACATTAGAAATATCCACATTAGGATGTTCAGTTTCTGGCTTAAAATTGAAATTTACAGGATCAAACCTAATCTTATTTTTAGTACAGTACTTTTTAATATCATTTAAAGATCTCATTCTCAAATTTTCAGGAGAATAATAGTATACATCTATCCTATTGCTTTTATTTCTAGGTTTTTCGATTCTTCGCCAATTTGAAATGTTAAGACTTTTTAAGTCCTCAGTTTTAACTAAATCTTTAGAATCTAAAACTTGAGTTTCACTTTCCGATTTTACTTTTATATTTTCATTTGATTGATAAATAGGAATATTAGAATTAAGATCGAAAGAAACGTACTCAAAGTTTTTACCAAATAGTACATCAACAGCTTTCTTACTTTCGTCGATATGAACATGGACTGTTTCAACTATTCTCTTCTCGTTTGGTACATATATTCTGTAACCTTTAGTTTTCAAACCATATCCTGTCAAAATACCAAGTTTAGCTCTGGGTTGTAATTTATTTCTCTGTATTTTAGGAATATGAACATATGCCAAAGAGCCAAAAATTCTAAAATGTTTTACTGATGGTTTGAAACCAGTCCATATTTCGTTAGGAGATATACCCTCAGTTAATTTGTGTTCGCATCTATTTTTAGTATGAATAAATGCTAAAAGTGCTTCTGACCAAAATTGTGGTTGTAAACCACTGTCTTGAAGCATAGCTCTGACACAATCCATGGCTGTTCTATTGAACCTTTCTGCAATGCCATTTTGTTCAGGGGTATAAGTTGAAGTTCTTTCGATTTTTATTCCTAGATCATTTAAAAACTTTTTAAATTCTTTGTGACAAAATTCTAAACCATTGTCAGTTCGGACACATTTTAACTTAACATTTAGCTGTCTTTCAGCTCTAACCAAGTATTTTTTAAAGTAATCAAAAACTTCATTCTTATTTTGAATAATATAAACAGTTACTTTACGTGAAAAATCATCAATAATAGATAAAAAGTATTTGTTTCCACCTAGAGAGTTAACTGGAGCAGGACCCCACAAATCCATATGGATCCTTTCCAAAACATTTTTAGTTTTCCTTTCGTACATATAGTTTCTTTTTAAGGATATTCTAGTGGATTTAGCAATAGCACAAATCTTACAATTTTTATCTATATTTTTACAATTAAGTTTTTCAATTCCTTTTACACAATTAATTTTACTCATATTTTCAATTAAGGGCATGTTAACATGACAAAACCTACGGTGGGCTTTTTCTAGATCTAAACCAGTTACATATGTATAATTTTTAATCTTGGGATAACCTTTTAAGATATACAATTTTCCAATTCTGGGAACAGTAAACAAATATTTATTATAACTATTATAAATAATCATTTTGTTATTTCCCCATTTAATTTGGTTTCCCACAAGGTCAATACGAGCACCACTAATTAAATTTCTTCTCATATTAGGCGAGTATAACACATCTTTTAAAGTTATATCATAATTTCTGTTTCTATCTAAAACTGTAAATTGAATATCACCCATACCTAATACTTCCGAGGTGCTGTCCTTGTCTCCGACTAGGATCTTCTGTGGTGGTAGTTTTCTGAATGTCGTAAACATATCACGTTCTTTACAGAAGTGAGCAGTTGCAGCAGAATCAATGAGAAATTCCCTCGGTCTTTCATTTGGAAAATTTGAAACTGCATAGGCACGTTGAAGATCAGTTTTTGGATTGTCCTCCATATAAAATAATTCACCACCAGGTTTCTGCCGATTGCATTTCTTGAAGCACTTCGATTCGTAATGTCCCGACTTTTTGCAGTAGTTGCAGAATGGTCGCGGCCCCATACGACAAACTGTCGACTTTCTTGGGCTTGAAGGAATTAATTCAGGGTCCAGTACGCATCTGCTGTGATCAGGAGTAGACGCCCGTGTCTCCTTGTATCTAGATGACTTGTTTCTTGTAGCATAAGCATCGGCCACGATACTTAATTTTGTGCCTTCGTCTTTCCGCTTCAGCTCGATTCGGCTGGATTCTGTTATTAAATGTTTAGACAAATTGTCTAGCGTGAACTCGTTGTCATCCATCCTGTATAGCAATTGTACCAGATTATCGTATTCGTGAGGCAAATGTCTTATTAGTTGAAAGCAAACTAAGAGGTCTGGGATTTCGAATCCACATTCTTTTATCTGTAACAGCTTCTCATGCACTCGTTTGCAGAAGAGTCCAATGGATTCGTCTTCCGGCTGGTAGCGGATTGAAAAGAACTCGTCCACAAGGCCTGCCAATCGTGCTCTAGATGCTGGTTCAAAGTTGGTCTTTAATATATCCCAGGCTTCCTTACCGTCCTCAGTAGATGAAATTAAGACTTGATATTTTCTGTCTATGCCCTGGTAGATAGTTGTATATGTCCTCTGTTTCCTATAACGATAGTCTCTTTTTTCTTGTTCTGGAGCATCTTCCAATAATTGAGGTTCCGTTTTAGTGATAAATTCGCAGCAGTTCCGGTCAATTAGCAATACCTTCATGTCCGTCTTCCACGTGGCATAGTTGAAATCCGATAACTTCGGGAAGGAAAACATGGACATTTCTTGAATACCCATCATACTGGATACCGGTAGTGGCAGAATTCAGGTTCAGCTTAAGGTCTGAGGCCCATAACCAATTGTTGGGTTTTATCGATTGAAGACAGAGTTTTATACATTAAAAATAAATTTTATTACGTAGCCAAGTCTTATGGTTTAAAAACATACTTTTAGAAAACAACAAGAAGTCTGATCAGATCATGATCCCCAATACTCTTCACATTATCTCCTCTCTTTTATACATTTAAAGGGCCGCGGTGGCCCGGTTGGAAGAGTAACGAACTAGCAACCGAAGGGTTGCGAGTTCGAATCCAGCCAAACACCGTCGTGTACAAAGGGGGCTGGTGCACGTTAAATCTGTCGTGGCCTCAAATGTCCTCACGTTGGCGTGGTGTGGAAGTTTGGAGAGTGGGGTGCCAGCTCAGGTGTTGCCTCGTCATCTGACCGTGGTTCAAAATTACGTGGTGTTGTCCTCGGATCTTTCCCTTTGGGATTGATCCCGGACCGTCACCAATAGCCCATTGTGTTGCTCCAGTGTGACGTTAATTGAAATACCCAAATACCCTTTATACATTTAAAGATTTAAGGAGAGTGGGGTGCCAGCTCAGGTGTTACCTCGTCATCTGACCGTGGTTCAAAATTACGTGGTGTTGTCCTCGGATCTTTCCCTTTGGGATTGATCCCGGACCGTCACCAATAGCCCGTTGTGTTGCTCCAGTGTGACGTTAATTGAAATAACAATAACAATAACATTAAAGATTTACACAATTTTCCATATTGATGTGCCCCACACGGCACTATAATTGGAGGTTTGAGACCGATTCCAACACTTTATGATAACCTTTAACACATCCAGGTGGCGCTGGCGGACACACATCCCGATTTAAATACAGTTTAATTTCATGTTTCTTACCTTCCCTTAAAATTTTTACATGTTCTGTAACACCCTTTATCCGCTTAATCTAATCTGAAAACTAACTTTCCAGACTGGTCGCCGAGTAGTTTGTTTTGGCTCTCGGTTGGACTTGTATTATGGTCTGGAGATGCAGATTGAAAGATAGATTTAAGATTTCGAATGCGATTTTGAACTATTTCACTAACTTGAATCAGAGTCCTCTGTCAAATAGGTTTTTAATACCGGAAAATTAAAAATAGCAACGGTGTATTCACTCTCTTAAAGTTTAATTATTTAATTGTTTGACTCAAAGTATTGGTTCATGCAAAAGTTCGTCCCGTTTTTGGCCCTAGATGGCATTGAAACGCAAAGCCGAAATGGTATCTACTTCATACGCGTAAAGTTTTGATGTTGACTTTCAGCGAGTACTTTGGAAAGGAATTGTGTTATTTGGTTGTGCTTTTAAATTTTGTTAAGCATTAAAAATGGAAGAAAACAATGAGGATTTTCGACATATTATGCTTTTTCATTTCCGAAAAGGCAAGAATGCTTCGCAGACGCAAAAGAAGATGAGTGCGGTGTATGGTGAAGGTGCCGTTGACGATTCCACGTGCCGTAAGTGGTTCAGAAAGTTTCGTCACCTGGATCAGTTCTTTAGCCAGAAACCTCAAAACTTCTAAGAGCGTGGGATTATGCAGCTACTGAAGAGAGAGAGAGAGAAAGGTCATCGAATAGAACGGCACTTACTATATTGATTAAATGTACTTTTTAGTAAATAAAATTTTTCTTCAATTTTTGTTTAAAAAAACCGGGACGAACTTTTGTATCAACCTAATAGTATGTACATTCAACGTATAATTATCAACGTGACGTTATTTATACAACGAATGCATATACTCAAGTAGTAAATGCATTCAACGAGTCCATACTATTAACTTCATACTGCCCCTTTTCCTCACGTTAGGTGTTTATAAATGTGTTTATAAATGTAAGCGTCTTACAATATTTGTTACTAATAGCACTATCTATTCCTAATACAGAGGCCGTTCGGACATTTTTTGAACGATTTTGATGAGTTGTAAAAAAATTGCATGCTACGAAAGAATTTTATTTTCACAGAAGTCAAATAGTTAAAGTATAACTTATCGTCTGCTAACTCAGAGTTTTGTTTACTTTCAAAATGGCGCTTTTAAATAAGCAATGGATGGAAGGCTATGTTTCCTCTCTTTCCGAAGAGAATTATGCTTATTCAATTATTCAAAAAGGCTGTAAAAGTCATGGTTTTTCGATATCTAAAGGTACGATAAGTAATATTAATGAGAAATGAAAAAACGTAAAAGTGGAAAAATACTTCCAAAAAAGAAAAATTTCTGAGAATATTTGTATGGTAAGATCTTTAATTTTAAAAGAGAATCCGCCAAGTCAAAGGACTATAGCAAAGTGAACGTGAGAACTTTCTCTAAGAGATTTATGATTGTTGCCGGTTTTGCATATAATGGAAAATTAAAAGTAAAAAGAGAGGAAAAAATGTAAAACTCAACACCCACATAATATCAAGACCCTATTTTATCCCCAATATTCAAAAAAGAAATACCATATCTTTACCCACAGTGCCAACAATCAGTAGAACTGCATCAGAGTAAAGCAAGCAGCCACACATCTAAATCGACTATTAAATTCCTGGAAAAAATGGAACGAGAAACTGGTATCAATACCCTTTACTGATATTCTTACTAAATCTCCAGATATTTCATCCGTGGACTTTTGTGCTTTTGGACTTTTAGAAAGGGCATTATCGAAACGTCGACTGAAAACCATTCAAGGACTGGAAAATTGAACAAGAATGGGACAAAATACCACTGTCGATACTACAAAAGTCATTATTATCATGGAAATTAAGGTGTAGAAAGATAGTTAACAATAATGGCTATCAAATGGAGCATTTAAAACACAAAAATTTCATAGTAAAAAATTTAGCTTCAGTCCATTAAAATCGTTCAAAAAATGTCCGAACAGCGTCTGTATATGAGTAGTTCAGCGGTATTAAGTTGAGAGAGTCGTGGATTAACAACAGGAGGGTTGCAAGTTCGGAACTCGATCGAACCAAAGATCGTCGTGTACGTGGGGATGGTGCACGTTAAATATGTCATGGCCTCAAATGTCTTCATGTTGGCGTGATGTGGAAGTTTGAACAGTGAGTGCCTGTTCAGGTGTTGATTCGTCATCTAATCGTGGTTCAAAATGACGAGGCGTTCTTGGTCTTTCCCTTCGGGATGGATTCCGAACCGTCGCCAATATCCCATGTTGCTATATTGTTACGTAAATTCAACTACCCATCTACCTAATGTATTAATAACTATAATTATTAAACACAAAAAAATTATTATTTAGATTTAACGGTTCGTAAACTTTTGCTAGTTTGGATGAAACACATTTTCAACAAATAACACCCAAGGATTATATAGCAATAGATAATCCTTGGGTGTTATTTGATTTAAAATTTGATTGTTTAAGATTTTATTTTTATTTGATTGTTAAAGATTTTAATGTCTGACGAACATATATATCTAATAAAAATAGGTAGTCATGCACTTAACCCTTCGAGAGGTTCACACGCATATATTCGTTCTACAACCTGCAGTCTTCACTGTGTCTTGTAATCTGTTTTAACCTTCTGAACCAATGGAATCGTTTCAAGAATTTTTTCAACCAATGGTGCCGCGGTAGCCCGTTTGGAAGAGTAACGGACTAGCAACCGGAGGGTTGCGAATTCGAATCAAACCAAAGACCGTAATGTACAAAGGGGCTTTTCCATGTTAAATCTGTCGTGGCCCCAAATGTCCTCACGTTGGCGTGGTGTGGAAGTTTGGAGAGTGGGGTGCCAGCTCAGGTGTGACCACGTCATCTGAAATACTTACCTACCTTAAACCGATCGATATGGCTATTTAGCATTATGTGTGTTGTGGGGTAAAAGCAATACTACACTACTCGGAAATATCGTGACGCCAAGGTCAATTTGCCTACACAGTTGTAGGCTATTTAAATGTTTAGTCTTTACTTCGAATTTATACTCAATAACATTTATATTCATTACTGACTGCTGTTGTCCAAAACGCTTGATCCCAAATAACAAAAAGTATTTCCAGACAACTAATCTCTCACGACTTCTGGCCAATAAGAACAAAAGAATACTGCCGCCCGGAAAAGAACAAAAGATCCCGAACGCGCAGACGATTGCCATTCGAGCTCAATATTATTTGTCCGAAAATAAAACTGAAGTGAAGCGGGCTGCTGACGTAGGGCGACCGCCGTCACGCGCGGTCAGTAGGATACGTCAAAAAGGGGGGAGAAAAATCGAAGGTCAGAGATGTCATTTTAGAGGGAACGGTATTGTGTCAGCGATTAATTTAAAGAATCGATGCGGAGGAATCGATTGGTCGATGGTGTTGCCGGTACTCATTGAACAATGGTCCGAATTTGCACCTGCCGCGTTTCCGACACCTGGGAAAGAATGGGACTGTTAACGATCGTCTGCCAAGAAGGGTGATGATTTGGATTTGAA
The DNA here is from genome assembly GCA_933210815.1 of Meta bourneti. Taxonomy (NCBI): domain Eukaryota; kingdom Metazoa; phylum Arthropoda; class Arachnida; order Araneae; family Tetragnathidae; genus Meta; species Meta bourneti. Next base: position 31,405,628 of record OW119930.1, read on the forward strand.
TTTGTATTGGAGAATATCCTGCAAACTCTAGTCATGTCGGATTTTCCAATAACGATGTGAGTGTGTCAAACAGAGGAAGAATCGAGTTTTTACATTTGACCGAGAATTTTTATCGATGCAAATTTTTAAATTAACTATTAAATTCTAAATTTTCTTATAATTCTTCGAGTGGTTTCGACGAGATATCTCGTTCATCAAGATATGACCAATTTTGTAGATGACGAGATATCTTGTCCATTAACATCTGACCAATTTTGCCAATGACGAGATACCTCGTCATAAAGATATTGCCGACTTTTTATGATGACGAGATCACGATCTGGTCAATTTCATTCTGGTGACGAGATATCTCGTCCATCAAAATCTGATCAATTTTGCTAACGACGAGATATTTCGTCGCCAAGATATTGGCGATTTTTTTAAGTTGACAAGATCAAGACATGGTCACTTTTCTTCTTATGACGAGATATGTCGTCCATCAAGATATGCTAATGATGAGATGCCTCGTAGAGACAACCACCAGGAGGGTTAAAAATAAAAGCTTTTAACACCTGAGGAGAGGTTGAAGGTTTGGCATCCCACTTCCTTGAAATGGTTTCGGATAGATATATAAATATAGGTACATTAACTCTCCAAGTGTTTCGAAGAGATATCTCGTCCATCCAGATCTGGTGAATTTTGCTAATGAAGCCAGACAAATCTGCCAAGGTGAATGGAAATCCATGTAAAAAAATTACACCCTACTAAGTATTGGTGACAGTTTTGAATAGGTTTTGACACCAGAGGCTGGCCACTATAGGATAGTTTTCGACGCGATAAAACACCAAGAGAGTTAAGGATGAGTAGTCAATGAAAGGATGAATGAGTCAAATGAAAGTAGGCCATCGCCTCTATCCGCCTTGGCGACAAAATCCTAACACTAAGCTCAATACCGTACCGGCAACTAGATTTTATCCCATGTTCTCTTCATGTACTATCCGGGCACACCTCATATTTGACTTCATTCTCTTGTTTTTATTTTGAAAAGTATTGATAACTGTACAAATCCTGCCAATTTTACTCGCCAATTCACACTCGAACGAGTAAAGAGAAGTAGTTTTTCTCATGAGAATTCTATGTTAGGGAAATATATGAGAGGTTTTCTGTATAAGCTAAATGTAGGTGGAAGTCTTGTTTTGGAGTCGGAACGTGTTTCCTGTACGTATTCCAATCGTGACGTCACTTGGCTTGTTTTTCGAACACGATTTCATCACTCCGCCAATGAAAATTCTAAAGATTGGTATATGATAGTTGATTGGTCAACGCCAATTAGATTAAACGCCGAACGTCAGTGAAAAACTACATTTTAAGGTAATATGTATCACGCGAGAGCATGAAGTAAATCTACGTTTATAGTCTGCTTTGTTTACGTTGAAAATTTCTCTCATAAATAGCATTGAAAATGCTAAAACATGTTGTCCGAACTCATATGAAACCCAGAATCACATCAGGGTTATACGAGATTTTATTAAAGACTTTAAAAGAAGACTTTAAAAGACGTTTATTAACGAAAAATCGGCAAGAGATAAACGTAGTCCTAAGACAAAATGTTATATCTAAATGCATTAAAGGACGTGTAATTTTTAAAGTGCAATCGGTAAAATTCTGCCGAGACGTTATTTAAAAGATCCTATCCCGAATTCTATAACATGCTTGAAGAGTCGATAACTTCTCAAAGCGTTTGACCGAAGCGTTTGCGGAAGCAAAGTACTTTAGTGTCTCTTGGTTATGAACTATACATGCTGACAATCCTGTGACATGCAGTTTCTCTACTCAGCTCATATGAGATTGATGAATACGCTGTAACAATGACGATGTTCCCGGAGTAACAAATGTAACATGAGCACCACGCCCATTGCTGAATACGAACGGTTGCGAAATCCTTTCTCAAATGCTGCAAATCTCAAAGGAAGATAACGAATGAAGAATGCTAAGCTTTACACACTGAACTCTGAGATTGGAGCTTTTTTACTATAGCACTCACTACAAGGAAAAAATACATTTACAGAAGGTTCAAACTGAATAAGACGACGTAAAAATCAGTTCAACGGATATTGTACAACCGTCTTATTGATTCATACTGCTTTAAAATTGTAATTTATAGGACACTTCTGTTTATCAAATTAGGTTCAGAGGAAACCATGGTTTTTCTACGGGCACGTTAGGTCTTAGAATGGTGAAGAGGTCTATTGTAAGAAAACCATTAGTGTAAGTCCTGCAATTTGCTAAATTATTATTCTACTATTACTATTTTTACTAAATTACTATTCTACTATTACTATTTTTAATAAATTACTATTCTATTACTACTATTTTTAATTAGTATTTTTACTAAATTACTATTATATTACTATTCTACTGTTACTATTTTTACTAAATTTCTATTCTACTGTTACTATTTTTACTAAATTACTATTCTTTGCATTTTTTTGCTTCTTAGAGTTTCTTATTAGATGTCATACCTTGAAACTCAATAGTAATTTGGTTGATTGGGTTGAATTTTATAGAGCTAGGGCCATATTTTCCCATGCTGGGCCAAACACAAGACAGACAACGTCAAATAATTTACATAACACCCAAAAATAAAGTTTACTGACACAGAAGAGAGAAATGCGCGTTGAGTAAGTTACAGGAATCAAACCTGCGCTGTCTTCAACTCGCAGGTTGCTAGCGCAGTGGACAAACCCATTATCTTGTTTTTGCTATTCATTTTTAATACTTATTTTATGCGAGATATAAACTTAAAAGTCCTCTTCATAGAAGATATTCCTCTCATAACGAAATGATTAATAAAATTTTCTTGAGTAAAAACTTTCATTCACTTAGATTGCTTGAAATAATTACTTTAAGCTGCTCAGTTTTTCAAGTAATATTTGACCTCTATTTCAGGAATTCTTTTAATTTACCCTTGAAACTACTCTAGTGAACTGCGTCGAATTTGAAGAAATATTTTTAAAACCAATTTTAACTACCTTCTCTCATCTTAGAAATTTTTTCTAACTTAACCTTTCTCCGAAATACTTCTTTTATATGACAATATATAGTAATAAGTAGGTAAGTGGATACAATCTGAGTCAAATATCGAAAGCTTCAAAAATAACTAATAAAGACGAAAACAAGATGGTTATGAATGTCAATAGCTATTTTGGTGGAGCAAAACGTCCTCCACCATCATCAGCACTAAAGTGACGACCTCTTTTGTCCTGATGATCGTCTACGTTTTGCCTCGCCGAAATAGCTATTGACATTTCCAATCGTCTTGTTTTCGTCTTTATTAGTTGTTTTCGAAGAATTGCTAGTAAACACAGTTTAACTAAATTTGTTATTTTGTCCAATTCCAGGGCCGCCCTGGAAGTTATATCAAGCGATAGCTTTATAACTCGAAGCGGGTTTATGACTGCAGACTATTCTTAAACTCTGGCTGATTCCTTCGTTCCACAGTGGGTTTCTGCTCAATGTGGTGTGGAAGGAAATGAAAGGGTGGACCTCTCAGCGAAGAAAGGTACTGCTGTCCTTCGAAAGCCAAACCCATTTTGCCAAGCTTCTAATTAAATTGGAGTTTGGAAAAAAATATAAATGTCCAATGAAGCTACGGGAAAGATCTGGGAGTGCCTTACTGATTCAATCTCTCCAATTCCAAGTTTTCCTCGTGATTGAACTGTTGCCTTATTTCGTCTTGTCACTGGACATGATTGCCTCAATGCTTATTGGTTGGGTGGTTGGATTGGGTTTTATGGCGCAAGGACCATATTTAGCCATGCTGCGCTAAACACAAGACACACAAGAACAAGTAACAGAAATACACACAGTGAAAGTTTTGCTTACACAGAAGTGGGCGAGGTAGCCCGGTTGGAAGAGTAACGGATTAGCAAACGGAGGGTTGCGAGTTCGAATCCAACCAAAGACCGTCATGTACAAAGGGGGCTGGTTGCACTCTAAATCTGTCATGGCCTCAAATGTCCTCACGTTGGCGTGGTGTGGAAGTTTGGAGATTGGGGTGCCAGCTCAGGTGAGACCTCGTCATCTGACCGTGGTTCGGAATTGCGTGGTGTTGCCCTCGGTTCATTCCCCTTTGAGTTTGATCTCGGACCGTCGCCAATAGCCCATTATGTTGCTCCAGTGCGACGTTATTTAATTAAATACCTACCTGCTTACAGGAGAGAAAAATACACTCAGGAAGGAATCGAACCTGCTCTACCTAGAACTCGCAGGTTGCTAGTGCAGTGGGCATATCCACTGAGCGCCGACGCACCCTCCAATTAGAATTGGATTTACGAATTCACCTAATTGTATTCTACGTCATTCCGGACGACCAATGAATAGCTAACATTTAGACATGTGCTGTGCTTAATGGTTTTAATTGTGTTGCTCAGAGATATTGGGAAGCATGAAGGCTAATGACTTAATTGGCAAACACCTGATATTTGGAAATAAATATTTTTAGTATTTGACTTGAATGTCCTGATAGTTAAAAAATCACCCATTATAGATGCTTAGAGATACCATCACATTTTAGAATTTTTATCGACATTTTGTAACTCGTGTTGGACTACATGAAAATATTTGCGGTGTTTGAAAATATTGGGTAGGCTGTGTCGGATTGGATGTTGGGGTTTTATGGCTCAAAGTCAAAAAGCGGCCAAGCTGCGCCAAACACAAGACAAAATATAACCCAATAAAGGTATAAAATATTTAAGAATAAAAAGTCCAAAGATATAAAAGGTAGATTTAAAACATGAAAAATACTGTGTCGGATCACGGCTACAAGGTTTTGTGTGGATGCGTCTCGTTAGCGCATAGCATTTATTTGGGAGTAGAAAATGAAATAAAGACAAATTCAGTGGTCAATTCAGTGTTAATCGAAAGCTGACGAGTTGCTATTCCGCTTAGACTACGTTCGATGTATTTCTGCTTGACTTTTGGACGAGTTTATGACATCGTGAAATATTTTAAATGTTCAACTGCGATTCAAAGTTTTACAAACAACACTGCATTCTATTCCAATGCTAGTGTTTACCATCGACAGATCTCCGCGTTAGCTTTCGTTTGAGACCAATTTTGACGTCGTAGCGTTTTGCAGTTCCGAGTTATACTGATTTGAAGTTTGTACGACGTAGTGTGGAAAGTCTCCGAAACGCCGTCTCTCCCACCCCGCTTAACGCGGCGCGCGAACTCAAGGTCAAGAAACAGGTCTTTGTTCCTTCAGCTATGGATTCAGCTTTGTTCCTTCAGCTATACAACGCGAACCAAACCAACTAGGTTGATTTGGTTCGCGTTGATAATATACTCGTAGAAATTATTAGACCTAACTCGATACCCAATTTTTCGCAGCGATCGAATTTCCGTACTGTCCACCCAGTACTGGTTTGATTTTAAAGACGTATCCACGACAAAACTTCTCACTTTTTAAAAAGCACGTGAGAAAACTACATTTTAAATGCAACTTCACTAACCAACACGATAAGCAGAAAACAACTACCATCGACAAATTTGCATCTATTATGTGGTACTGAGCTTAACATCAATGGCACCACTTAATTTTTAAGACTCGTAATAACTCAAAAGAACATGTTACATTCCACTAATATAACCATAAAACGTAGGACCAAACAATAAAATCAGGAGTGAAAGCCCTCAAAACATGGAAGTCTAGGAAACCGAAAAAATAAAAAACCACTTCTTCATCTTTCGCAGCTGTTGAGTCTCTTCCCAAGTAATAAGGAAGTTTTTAAAAAAGAAGTCACATAGGCTTCCGTATTTCATATGAAACATGATGGCGCCGTCAATTTCCTTCTTTGGCTTAGCGTGCGGGTTTAAAACGGCACGTGACTTACAAGAAAAATTCAGAACTTGAGGTATAAGGTTGCTGAACTTTAATCGCAGAGAGGAATTAATCATGTGGTTCTATTTTCTCCGATACTCCGCAGGTGTTTCTGTAAACAAAACCCAAACCATAGCACATCGCTTATTTGTATCTAGGTTATCGATGTGTTTATTCGATTGTATGTGTTTCTTTCTGGCTTAAGCGTTACGTCGAGCAAGGGCTCTGTGTGGTCATTGGCTCTACGGCGACCTTCGTCATTCGTGACGAAATCGTAGTCTAATCGATTAGTCTTTCCTGGAAAAAATACCTTGGCTTATGATGTATGAAAGGATTTCTTTTCTTCTGGGAAACTGTAAACATGAAGTAAATCAAAACGACCACCATATCAGAAACGAATAAATTATGCGGAGGTATATATTCGAAAAAGGATCGTGTTTGATAGCCATCATAGTGGAAACCTTGTTGGAAAACAAATATATTTTTCGATGACGTTTAGATGGAGATAGGGTCCATTAAAAGAAAGTTATTAGTTGAATAGTTTCTCCGATAATTTATGACGTCGTTTATGCGAGTATGACGTGAAGGAAAACTCCATTTTCATAAGCTTCATTGTTCATTGGATATTTTCGTAATTAGGGTTCAGATGTTTCTGATCGGAATATCTGAGAATTGATTAAAAATATGACGTAAAATAATATTTTTAGAATAATACCATTACAGATTCAAATTTAATCTTTAATCTCTTCATTCCTAGTCACAAAGAGTTCTTTCCTTGTGACGGAACACGGAAAACGCTTTAAAAATTATCGAATTCTCATCCACAAAAGTTTTTTAATTAATTTCAAATGAAATTTTTAAATGAGTGGAAAAAGGGGGAATTTGATATGCTCATCGATTCTTTAATAATCGTTTCTAGAGTTGAAGATTTTGGAAATTTTTGAGTCATGTGAGAGGCATTTCTGTCAAGCTAAATATAAGTGGCTGTAGTGTTTCTGCGATGAAACTTAAATAATTGGCTATTACTTGCTGTTTTACTGACAAATATGTCACACAGGGAATATTTAGCCCATCCATTCAATACATGAATTTCTTCTTTTGTAGTTTTCATTAACCCTCCTGTTGGTTTATCTTCGCGTCGAAAACTGCTCTGTAGTGTCCAGCCTCTGGTGCAAAAACCTGTTCCAAACTATCACCAGTTCTGAGCAAGGGACAATTTGTTTTTCCTATTTGGATCTTCATTCCGTTGGAGTTAGTCATAGGGCAGTTTTGTCTCGACTATATATCTCGTCTTTAGCAAAAAGTACCATATATTGAACAATATATCTCGTTTTTTACCGAAATTGACCATATCTTGGACAAGATGTATTGTCTTTAGCAAAATTGACCATGTCTTGGAATATATATCTCGTCTTTAGCGAAATAGATCTTATCTTGGACAAGATATCTCGTCTTTAACAAAATTGACCCTATTTTGGACAAGATATCTAGTCTTTAAAAAAATTGACCATATCTTGGACAAGATACTTATATCGTTCTTAGCAAAATTGACCCTATCTTGTATAAGATATCTCGACTTTAGCAAAATCTTGGACAAAATATCTCGTTTTTAACGAAATTGACCATGTATTGGACAAGATGTCTCGTCTTTAGAAAAATTGACTATATCTTGGAATATATATCTCGTCTTTAGTGAAATAGACCCAATCTTGGACAAGATACGTATATCGTCCTTAGCAAAATTGGCCATTATCTTGGACAAGATATATCTCCAAACACTTAGAGGGGTACGAACAAGTTTTTTTTTACTTCCTTATGCTTTGTGATGAGAAAACTTTGTTAGGCGAGATAATAAAATGAGTCACTTACGAAAATTCCGCTTTTCCAATACTAAATTATACCCAAAGAATTAACAATCGTCTGCATACAACTACAACAATCCGAATGCATGCCATTTACATCAAGACTTGAAAGGGGCCAACATTCTATTCATGCAAAACAGAAAGAACCCAATGGACATAGTGAGCTCTAAGTGACATTTAATACATTCACTTAACGCAATTTGAATACGAAACGTTTGAGACAGGCTTTCTACTTCGCAAAAGCGGACAGGCTTGTCACGGGCTTGCTATTGATCTCTGCTTGCGCTGCCTCCTTTTACAGGGTGTGTCCATCCGAAATGCAAAACTGGACAAATCATCGAGCTGTACTTAATAACCCCTTTCAGCTTTTTTTTTGTTTTGTGAAGAGTGCTTAACACCTTTATTGGAACTCGCGTGTTTAGCTGGACGAGAAAGAGGTTACTCTTCGGCTTTAAAGGGGTTGACCTTTACCTGGATAGCTGAGTGGGCGTTCATACTTTCGTAAACGTCGTCAGTGTAAATCTGATTCATGAATTAACGGAAGATTTGCTGATTATTTGTGAATGGTTTGGACTTGTTAGGAGGTGGCGGTGAATTCAATTGAACTAATAAAGTCACGGGAAGAAATGTCGTGGAAAGATTTAGTTGCCCCTAATGTTTTGCGAGCTGGGTAATAAATAACGTGCCACAAATCACACATCGTGACTGTTAAGATCTCACGTCAGTTCAGTCCACCGGATATTCTCAACATCGAGTTGTAGGTGGCGCAGGTTCAATTCCTATCAGGTCAATTTCTCCCAGGGTGTATTTCTCTCCTGTGTCCGTAAAACTTTTGTGTGTGTTATGTCAATTACATACACAAAATTACTTGGTTTTGTATGTCTTGTGTCTGGCGTAGCATGGCCAAATATGACCCATAAAACCTTGAGACCCATAAAACCTAACGACTTGAGCCATAAAACCACTAAAACCAACCAACCAATGAAATAGACAAAGCGTGTACAACTATACATAGAGGGCGGTAGTGTTGTGATTTGTATTTTGGTTTTATTCTGGAAGTGATGTAACTTGGTATGCAACTCGAATGCGACTCCAGTATTAGCTTTTTAAATTTTTATAATATAACATTTTTATTTGACCGAAAACATGCCTTATATACTTATTGCAAATGGCTGATCAGTGAATTTTGGCACTAAATGTTACACTCTAATAATGTTGTGTCGGAGAAAATTCATATCAAAATGGCGATTAGATGAATTAGTTCTAAACCGGAAATATTGTCTTCGTCCGTTGGTTTGTTTAAATTGATACACCAATACAGCTAGTGGTCGTCTAGCAATTTCTGCTAAAGCCATCGACCTTCTAATAAATAGACAGACCATGTGGGCGGATTGGATTGGATTGGATGTTAGGATTTTATGGCGCAAGGTCTAACATGTGGGCGGAGTTGCTGTCGTAAGATCTCAGAAGGGTAAATTACGTGGGCTTACGAATAGATTCAGCCGATTGTCTACGGAAGTGCAGACTAATGTTTTTAATCACTGGATAATCACTTTAGCCAATGAATAATTTTTCCCACATTAGGATTCATGCTTTTTCCTACATTCACGTGACAGATTTCAACCCGAGCGAAGAAATGGCGTGAAGCTCATCGACCTTCCAATGAAATAGACAGGCTATAGGCGGTATCGCTGTCACCTCAGAAGGGTAAACTACATGGGCTTACGAATCGACTCAGCCATTGTCTATCGAAGCGCAGACATTTCTTTGGTCACGTTGGACAATCACTTTAACCAATCAATAATTTATTCCACATTAGGATTCATGGTTTTCCCACAATCATTTGACAGATTTTCAAACCGAGCGACCAGAAAAAGTGACATGAAGCTGCTTACACATACTCTGCGTATTTCATTAGAAGATCGATGATTCTCAATGTGTTTCGTGCATCTTTGAAATGATGAGCTGTGATGCCAAAGGAATACGCAATTATTTATTCTCTTGTATTATAGTATAGCCCTGTTCTGGGAGGTTTTGAGTTAGCCTATTCGTAAAAGTAGATAGGTATTTAATTAACGTCGCACTGGAGCAATCGTAAAAGTAGGAAAGATCAGAACGCTATCAATGCATTTCCACGATTGGCGTCCTTACCACGGATTCAGGCTTCTTCGGAGCTGGAAGAGACAGCAGTGATTATGAGTAGACAAAACAATGACCATGGCGATCGTCATACGGGATATCGCGCTTGGCCGTACTTTCCTATTGACGAGATTACCACCTTTCTAGGAATGGGCTTCACCAAGGCCATTTCTCTTCTCACCTATTTATATATAGTTCTTCACCGCATTATGTATAGTTCTTAGAGAGGTTTGATTGAGTAAAACTTTCCCCAGAGATAGAACAAGTTCATGCGTCGTCGTCATGTTCGTTTAACTAAAACATTCGACGATTATCATGATTTGCTGCAGTGGTTCCACCTTATTTTAACCATACAAGTGATTTCGACGAGATATTTCGTCCATCCAGACCTGGCCAATTTTTCTAATGCCGAGATATCTCGTCATCAAGATATCGCCGATTTTTTGTGATGACACGATCAAGATTTGGTCGGTTTTCTTCTAATGACGAGATACCTCGTCCATCAAGATCTGGTCAATTTTGCTAATGGCGAGATATCTCGACATCACGACTGGTGAATACTCCCGCAGAACATCCTTTGTAACTGCTTCACAGAAACCTCAACATAAACTGCTCCGCAGGAACTAAACAGCAACAGCGAGTGAATATGAAAAATTTCATTCCACCTTTCTGTCCCGCAAGATTCGAACGCGCTGCTGTAGTTTTAGTAATTCCGTTTAAGGTAAGTTACACATTTATGTTATCTTTTCGTCGAATGTAAATTTTTATGTATTAAATTTTGTTTGTTTCATGAGCCAGTTGCCTAACTATTCTATTTCTAAATCAACCAGTTTATCAGTGTACCGAGATTTGGACATACTTTGTTTGGCCCTCCATGTACACGCCATTTTTGGTCCGTCGAGCCGGAGACAATCTTGACTCATGGAATAGATAAAATTCTTTAAATCTAATTAGAGTTTAATTTGTTAAAATGGCTGTGAAAATTACAAAATTCTAAAATTGAATTCGAACTCAACTTAAAATTGATCGAAATTAAAAGAATATGAATCCGGAATTGTAAAACAAGAACGCAATCTTGACGATTCATATTTTGAGGTATGTCAATGCGAAGTTCAGACCACGGAAGAACTAGATTCTCATTTCGAACATTATTCTAATACAAAACCTCGGATCTTTCCCTTTGGGATTGATCCCGGACCGTCACCAATAGCCCATTGTGTTGCTCCAGTGTGACGTTAATTGAAATTCCCCCCCCCCTAATACAAAAAGGCTTTTAAATCTTGCGTTAAACTTGAAGAATCGATTCATAAAAAAGGCGACAATAAGTCAAATTCTAGAATCCCCACGGAAATTTTCCCTCTAAATTCGAATGTCAATCTTCCGAAATTCGATCATCCTACATTCGATGGCACGTTGTACAGTTGGTTTAGTTTTAAACAATTGTTTGTTACCACAATTCATGAAAATAATTTAAATGACATTCAAAAATTACAATATTTGCAAGCTTTAGTAAAGGGTAAATCCAGCTAGACTAATCAAGGTTTTCCAATAATCCCTTCTAACTATGCAGCAGCGTTCGAAACATTAAATAGTAGATATGATAACAAGCGTGAATTAGCATATGCTTCGTGTACTCAATTATTTGGCATGAAACCTTTCAAAGTCGTATCATCCAAATATACGTTGCTAGATATTTGTAATGAAGCTATGCGCAATCTCAATTCATTCGGTCTAAACCTGACCCTTTATCAGAAATATTCTTAGTGCATTTTTGTATAAAGCGAATCGACTCAAACTTAATAAATGAGTGGGAACTCACTCTTGAAGATCAAGCTTTCCCTAGCTACAATTTCTTGGAAAATCAAGCTAGAATGATGCATCCAAGTAAAAATTTTCTTGGTAAAGATGTCGAATCCGGGGCATGTTTGTAGCTAAGCAATTTTTGTCGCCAAATCAAGATGGCGTCCAAAGCCAGTACGGCTTCGTTAAAAAAAACGCGCACTTTCCTACGTGAAAAACCTTTTGCATAGGGTTGCCATAAAGCTGGATCAAAACACCAAGGATACCATGTTTGGCAATAAATCGCTAGTGCCCCGGATTCGACATCTCCACCATTTTCTTCAATTAGAAGAAAAGTCAAAATTCAGTCTCTTGCATAAACGACATGCGGTAACCAAACGGTACCGAAACAAATCGGGTCAACAAGGCCACTTCCAAACCATACAAATGCGAGCTATGTAACTAAAATCATCTGTTATTTCAATGCCAATCTTTTACATCCATGAAGGTCAAAGAAAGGCTGGAATTCATTAAAAACAAGATGATGTGCAAGATGCAAGAGGCTGTGTAAATTGCCTTAGAAATCGTACTCTTCACAACTGTAAAATCCACTTTCCCTGCAAACGTTGCAGTAAAAAAATTCTTAAATTTGGAGAATAAATTTAAACGAGATCAAGTCCTACGCAATCGGTAGAGAATTCATGCAGGAATATTTGAATCTAGGTCATGGAAAAAATTCTGTATGCCTCATCATGGAATTATAAGAGAATCAAGTTTGACCAAAAAGTAGAGTCGTATTCAATGCATCAGCAAAAAGCACATTTGTCCCACATTGCATTCATACTTTTTCCTATAACCACGTGACTGATCTTCAAACCGAGCGACGGGAGAAATAGTTTGCAGCTTTGCGCACATACTCTGCCTATTTCATTAGAAGGGTCGATGACTCATTAAGAGAAGTCATTTGCTTTTCAAATATATACGATTACGATAATGTAATCTATAAATAAAAAAGGAGTGTTTGCACACTGAATATTTCCGACCCGTTTCAAGTTATTCGTTTTAGACCCTTCTAATGTAAAATTGGTGTCTTGCGTCTGTATATGTATGTGCTTGTACTACGTCCAAACGGTTGGATATATTTTCATGAAACTTTGCATACTGTGAGATTTACATTTATTTAGTTACTGAACTTGGTTGTGTTAGTCTGTGTGTCCGTCTTCCCGTTTTATGTCAGATTTTCTGTGTGCAAGTATCACAGATCTTATTCTCTCTATTTTAATACACTGCCTACTACTTATACATCATATTTTAGTTTCGTGAATACAATATTTAAATTTTCTTCGTTGATATATTTTTTGAATAAGTTGCAAGCTAAAACAATGAATAACTACTTAAATCAACCATAATTTAATAGTTTGAGAAGAGCTGGAAGGTATATTGAGCATTCCGATTAATTGGATTGTTTTACCAGTATTGTTAAAAAAGCAATTATTTGTCAAAAAAACCTATTTTTACGGAATTTAAATTCCAATATTTTATTTTGAGCCTTATTTGAGCCGAAATATAAAAGAATTCTGAATATTTGGGACAGATGATGAAAAGAATAAAACAAATAAAATTTATAGCACAAAGCCTTTTAAAATAGGATTGGTATCAAATATGACAACCTTGGTATTTTTTAAAATTACTTTTCTCATGTGCAACTAAATTAGTTCGAAAGTCATTATTAAACGCCTGCTTTTTTAAAATTTCTGTATCCATTACCTTACATTGCAGGAACCCATTCTGAAATGAAAAAAAATTCATTGCTTTTCGTTCGAAGCTTTTTTATTAATCTACGTTTTAAGATGTATCTGGATTCTTAATTTGATGTTTTTCGTTGAATATATCTGTCATCAAGGTAAATATTTAGTTAAACAAATTTTTGAATCGTATAATTTTGGGAAACGCTTTTGTTTTTAAATGACATACAAGGCATATGCATTCTCAATTACTCTGCATTCTGTGTAACGTAACATTCTAGAGCCTTTTCTTTACACTCTGACCGTGGTTCAAAATTACGTGGTGTTGTCCTCGGATCTTTACCTTTGGGATTGATCCCGGGCCGTCACCAATAGCCCGTTGTGTTGCTCCAGTGTGACGTTAATTAAAATACATATCTACCTCTTTACACAAAATTTAACATTTAAATTCTACAAAATAATTACTAAAATATTAAATTTGACATGTATTTACATTTGTAAAATGTGCATTTAAAAATTATGTACCTTTATTAGAGTGTGCGGTTATACGTGATGAATAGGAATTGCAATTAATTAACGAAAGTGGAAGTTAAAAAATTCAACCCAAGTAAGTAGGTATTTTAATTAACGTCGCACTGGAGCAACGCAACGGGCTATTGACGACGATACGGGATAAAACCTGAAGGGAAAAAGATCCAAGAACAGCACCAAATAATTTTGAACCATGATCAGATCACACCTGAGCTAGCACCCCACTTTCCAAACTTCCATACCACGCCAACGTGAGGACATTTGAGGACACGACAGATTTAACGTAATCATCCCCTTTGTACACGACGGTCTTTGGTTGGATTTGAACTCGCAACCCACCGATTGCTAGTCCGTTACTCTTCCAACCGAGCTACCACGGCACCCAACTAATGCCGGTGAAATTCTGTTATTTATATAATGTTTTGTTATCCTCAAAACTAAATTTCCACTCGTATTTTAGCAAACATACAAAATTATTTTCTTTAAAGTCCCTCAACATTTACAAGGATTTCTGTATTTCTTTCGATCAATATATTTTTGTACACCATTGCCTCAAATACTCTCGACTGTAAAAATCGATCTAATCACCCTTCAGAATAAAAGCGAACCCTGTAACTTTGGAGTGGCAGTGAAAGTTACTTTTCTTGCGAACTGAGCTATGACCGAAGTTTCGCAATGACCGAGTCTGAATATTACATCAGCACGACTGTTAGTAATAGACTGTCGCAACAGTAAATTAGCTTGCGTTTTCTGTTGCTATCACAACAGATTCAAACACTGCACGTTTCGTTCGTTTGTAGGTGAACGCGTGTACATCTGTCACGTTGTGAAAGGGAATTTGAGAATTCATATTTTTATTTTGAAATTTCTATAGGATTTCTGGAGACGCGGTAGCCTCGTTGGTAGAGTAACAGATTGGCAACCAGAGGGTTGCAAGTTCGAATCCATCCAAAGACTGTCGTGTACGAAGGGGGATGATGGACGTTAAATCTGTCGTGACCTCAAATGTCTTCACGTTATGAGGAAGGTTGGAGAGTGGAATTCCAGCTCAGGTTTTGTCTTCGACATCTGACTGGGATCAAAATAACGAGGCCTTGTCCTTGGGGATTGATCCCGGACCATTGCCAATAGCCCGTTGTGTTGTTCCAGGGAGAGGTCAATTGACTACCTTCCTACCTACCAAAGGATTCTTTTTTATGAAAAATACAAGCATAAGTGATTTACTGTCCGGAGAAAAAATCGAACCACCCCTCTTGTATCGTTCATAATAGAGCACATTCAAAGGTACCAATCAACAGGTTGGTTAGTTGGTAGCTGAATTAAATTCGCGCTGGAACAACACAACGGGCTATTGGCGACGGTTCAGGATCGATTTCATACGTAAAGATCTGAGGACAAAGGAGAGAATTTGAACCGCGGTCGGAAGACGAGGTCAACACCTGAGCTGGCAGCACCCACTCCAAACTTCCACGCCACGTCAATGTGAGGATATTTGAGGCCACGACAGATTTAACGTGCATCAGCCCAAAACGTGAACTGGTCTTTGGTTGAATCGAGTTTCGAACTCGCAACCCTCCGATGATAAACCGCTACTCTTCAAACAGAGTTAGTGGCCCGGTTGGAAGAGAACGGACTAGCAACCGAAGGATTGCGAGTTCGAATCCAGCCAAACACCGTCGTGTACAAAGGAGGCTGGTGCACGTTAAATCTGTCGTGGCCTCAAATGTACTCACGTTGGCGTGGTGTGGAAGTTTGGAGAGTGGGGTGCCAGCTCAGGTGTTGCCTCGTCATCTGACCATGGGTGAAAATTACGTGGTGTTGCTCTCGAATCTTTCCTTTTGGGGTTGATCCCGTACCATCGCCAATAGTCCGTTGTGCTCCTGTGTGACGTTAATTAAAATATTTACCTACCAATTTTGAAACTAAATTTCTAATCTAATATTGGTATTGGTATTTTCAATTAACGTCACACTGGAGCAACACAACGGGCTATTTCGAATCTAATATCAAACTTTCGAGATTCAAGTTATTTCGTTGAGTTTTTATGGCCTAAGATCCATTTGGCCAAGCCGTGCCAAACACGAGATGGATAACGTCAAGTAATGGACATACACAAACAGAAAGTTTTATTGAGAAAGAGAGGTAGGTAGATAGTTATTTTAATTAACGTCGCACTGGAGTGACACAACTATTATTTTTTAGTTGATTTTTAATATACATTAATCATGAAATTAATATTCGAAAATCATGTATTGCAATCTTCATGTATTTTGTCATAAATCAATTCAGGATTTCTTATGTAAAATTTCATCTTTCTTTCCGATAGTTTTTACACTAGAATAAAGTCATTACTTATTATTCTTAGTCTTTTATATTTACAAAAAGAAATGATTAACTTCTAGGAACGTGATAGATAGATTGTTTCGGAAGATATGAATAACAGTAAATTAATTTACTGTAAATGCTACAAATTTTCCATATTCATAATCGCCCCTCGGTAGCCCAGTTGGAAGAGCAACGGACTAGCAACCGGAGGGTTGCGATTTCGATTCCAACCAGACTCGTGTACAAAGGGACTAGTGCACGTTAACTCTGTCATGCCTTCAAATGTCCTTACATGGTGTGGAAGTTTGGTGAGTGGGGTGCCAGCTGAGGTGTGACATAGTCATCTGACCGTGGTTCAAATTTGCGTAGTTACGCTTGGCGAAGCTTGTTCTTTTTGGACCTTGCGCTATAAAACCCAACAATCAATCAATCAATCAAACCCGAACCGTCGCTAATAGCCCATTGAATGCACCGTTCCAGCTCCAGTGTGACGTTAATTAACTACCTTCGTTGATTTGCGAGGTATCCAGTCAGTAGAAAGACTGATCAGATCTTGATCTCGACCTCATAAAAAATTGGCTACATCTTAGATGACCGTGGAATTACGTGTTGTCCTCGGATATTTCCCTTGGGGATTGATCCCGGACGTTGCCAATAGCCCGTTCTGCTGCTCCAGTGCGACGTTAATTAATTACCATTATCATTGTGATAGGAAGATTGTTTTTTTGCATCATGTGTTGACAGTCTTGTGTGCTAAACTTTATTAAGAATAAATCTGCTGTAGTCTGTTCCGTACAGATCTATAGTCATAGTATCTGTTATCCACCATCGAGACAACTTCCTGGATGGCTATCTTGTCATTAGCAAAATTGACCAGGTTTTGATGAACGAGATATCTCATCGAAACCACTGGAAGGCTTAAAAACGTCAAAATAAACCTCATTAACGCATTACCTAATATCCGCACTGTCAACGTTATGTAATGTTGCTGCTTGGATGGCTATCTCGTCATTAGCAAAATTGACCAGGTCTTGATGGACGAGATATCTTGTCGAAACCACTTGAAGGCTTAAAAACGTCAAAATAAATCTCATTAACGCATTACCTAATATCCGCACTGTCAACATTATGTAATGTTGCGGCTTGGATGGCTATCTCGTCATTAGCAAAATTGACCAGGTCTTGATGGACGAGATATCTCGTCGAAACCACTTGAAGGCTAAAAAACGTCAAAATGAACCTCATTAACGCATTACCTAATATCCGCACCCACACATGAAGTATGCATCTGCCCGCCCCCATACATTTCCAGTCCAATGACTAATGCTTTCATAAACTCTAATTTGATGTCTCATGGCAACTACCAGCCAAAGACACCCTGCAATTTCCTAGAAGTCCGAAACGCGGATCTAGAATAGAATCTTAAAACTAATGGTCGTCTAGACTTTCGCATATCACGTACGGCCCTCCCCCTAAAAATACCCACCGGACAGACGTGACCGTGAAAACAGACGGTGGTCTCCACCTTCTTCATTTACGGCTTATTAATGTTCCCCAATCGATTTGCCTCACGTTGAATGCCAGAAAAAGGGTTATTTGTTGTGATCGATATGTTTCAACCGCTCGAAAGTTCATCAGAGATATTAGTGTACAGGTGAAGTTTCTCCAGTGCTGCAAACACGGGAGCCATAGGTTGGTTGGCTTGAGTTTTATGGGCCATATTTGGCCAAGCTGCGCCAAACGCAAGACAGGTAACTTCAAGTAATGGGCTTTCACACAGGGAAAGTTTTACTGATACAGAGAGCCGCGGTAGCCCAGTTGGGCAACGGATTAGCAACAGGAGGGTTGCGAGTTAGAAACTAGGTCCAGCCAAAGACCATCGTGAACATGGGGCTGAACCACATTAAATCCGTCATGGCCTCAAATGTCCTCACGTTGGCGTGGTGTGGATGTTCAGAGAGGAGTGTGACAGCTCAGGTGTGACCTCGTCATCTGACAGTGGTTCAAAATGACTAAGCGTTGTCCTTGGTTCTTTCCCTCCAGGATGGATCCCAGACCGTCGGCAGTAGTCCATCGTGTTGCTCCAGTGCAACGTTAATTACCTACCAACCTACCATATAGGGAATACTGCAGGTTGCAAGGTGGAATAATGCGCGTGAACTTCTCAGAGGGTTAAGAAACCTTGCGTCAAGGATCAACTGGAGAATTGGCAACTTCAAGTTATATGGAGAAGAGCAGAGACAACATTTTCAAGACTTCGAACTGTCTCATCAAAAGCAATGAAATACAGTAGTCTCCATTCAACGAACTTCCATTTAACGAAGTTTTCTATTTAACGAAATTTTCTAAAGAACCTCGACTTTGAACGAAATTTACATGTTATTTACTCTCCATATTACGAAAGATAATTTCTATATAACGAAGTTTTTTCTGACTAAATATGGTTTTTTTTTTGCAAATTTTCGTTTTTCTACGTTTCGCGACTTCTCATTTGTCGAAGTTCCAACAAAATCAATCAAATCGGCTGCCGTGACCTCACGCGCCCTGCTCTATTACAAGGAATTCCCACAACAAAGATAAGGGAATTGCTTCTTCCTTATCTTTGAGGGGGCACCATATGGCACGGCAAGGAGGCGATGGAGACTGCTTTAAATAGGGTAAAAAAAACTGGTTTTCGTTGTGGGCCTGACTGTGGAGGATACATTCTTTTTCAATCAGTGCGCATATCTCTCGCCTGTGTGTTAACTCGCTCAAAATGTCTAAGAAAAAGTGTTTATGTCTTTCAGGATAAAGTGAAACTTGTAGATGATGTTGATAAAGGAATGCGGAAGAAAGATGTTGCTTTTAAGTATGGTATAGCAGCGAGCAGTGTGTCCACAATTTTAAAAAATCACTCTGCAATCATTGAGCACGAAAGCAGTAGTATGAGTATGAACAGAAAAATATTTAAACAATGTTCATATGAAGACATCGATGCAGCTGTTTTAAAATGGGTAAGGATGACTCGATATAAAAATACGCCTCTCTCCGGTCCAATGATCCAACAAAAAGCTATCGATTTTGCTCAGGATTTGGGACACTCAAATTTTCAAGCTAGTGTTGGATGGCTAGATAAATTTAAAAAGAGACATGGAATATCGTATAAAACCATATCAGTGCAGATGTTTCTGAGGAGGTGTGTGAAAAATGGAAAAAAGAAGCTGTAAATCTTTTAGACGAATATGGTGCAAAAAACATCTTCAATGCTGAAGAAACGGGATTGTTTTTTAAATGTCTACCGAATAAAACTTTAACATTTAAAGACAAGTGCTTCGGAGGGAAAAATAGCAACAGAATAATTGTTTTGTTATGTGCGAATATGACTGGTGAAGAAAGATTAAAACCGTTAGTAATCGGTAAAAGTAAAAACCCAAAGATGTTTCAAAGGCATAAAATCTTTAGGGGTGGACTATCATTTCAATAAAAAGTCATGGATGACTTCTAGAATTTTTGAAGAGTGGCTTTCAAAATGTGATAACTGTCGCAAAATTGCGTTACTTATAGACAACTGTCCTGCACATCCACCAGACTGTGCTTCAAAATGCAAATTGAAGAACATAAATTTTTTTTTCTTTCGGCCAATACAACTTCAAAACTTCAGTCATTGTATCAAGGAATTATAAAAATCTTAAAGTTCATTATCGAAAAAGAATCCTACAAAAAGTTATTCCTGCCTTAGAGAGCAGCCAGTGCATAGACAATTGTATTAATTTAAGAATCTCCATATCAGAGATGACGAAAGTTTGTCAGTGTGATGTGACTGCATCTACTATAAAGAACTGTTTTGTTAAAGCCGGTTTCAAAAGTGATGCTGAATATGATGATGATGATGAATCCAAGTGCTTGGCAGATTTGAAAGAAAGATGTCAGCATCTGAAAGACATGGGAGCTGTTGAAGAAGGAATAGAGCTGTCTAATTTTCTACACGTTAATGAAGACATTGTGATTGCTGAATATCCTACAGGACATGACATATTGCAAAGTGTTAGGAAATGTACTGAAGACACTACAGTGAGTGATGAAGACGATAATGAAGAGGTTATTAAAAAACCTTCACAAGATGAAATGCTAACAGCATTTGATATAATACGAAGGGGATTAGTTTCAAGAAAATATTACAGATGAAGTGCTCCAATCTTTACAAAAGTGTGAAAATTTTTATGAAAAATATATTCTTTATAATAAACCTGTAACCAAAGTAGGATTACAGACTTTTTTACAGTTTAGGATATGTGTTAAGGTCAATAAAGCAATAAAGTGGATAAGTAAGTTTCAGTCTGTTTTTTTCTCGTTTTTATAACTTAATTTACAAATTTCTATTTAACGAATTTTCTTTATAACGAAGTTTTTAAGTGGAACGAGACTTCGTTAAATAGAGACTCGACTGTATGTTGCAGGAAAAAGATTTACCCTGACTAACAACTCTCAGGGTAATAGCATCGGTAGTCTTGACAAGTACTACAGTATTTCGGGAAGGACGTTCATGATGATCCGAGACATCTTTTGGACATTTTTTGCAGAAAAGACATCCTGGAACTGATCTGATTTTGACCAGAATAGGCAAAAAACCCTCCGGTACAGGTACTTTATTGCCTGATTCTGTGAAATGAAAATGTTTTAACCTTCGCAAGAGTTTTCGCATACATACATTTTACAAACAGCAGTCCTGCATGACTTTTTACCAGTTTTTAACTTCTTGACCAATTGAATAGTTCCTAGGATTCTTTCAGCCAATCGATGTAGTTTTGTTATTGTGTGTGTTGAGGGTTAAAAGCAACATTACTACTCGGAAATCTCGTGACGGCAGAGGATTAAGCTTTTAGATATATGTAATATAGTCACGATAACATGTTTACGAACTCATCGATTCACTTCATTTACAATGCGTTCACTCCTCAATTGTGTTATTCCGTTCTTCCTTCATTTCAAAATACGATTCTTCGAAATTAATCTGTGTTATGTGGTTAAAGCAGTACTATTTCGAAATACCGTGATGAGCTCAGAAGGATAAACCACCAACCAATTGTTCTTCCGCACTCATTTCTTCGAAAGCTCATACGGGTAGATAGTTAAAGTCGCACTGGAGAAACACAACGGGCTATTGGCGACGAACGGGGATCAATCCGAAGGGAAAAATCCAAGGACAACGCCTCGAAATTTTGAACCAAGGTCAAATGACGAGAACAACACCTGGGCTGGCACCCCATTCTCCAAACTTCCATATCACGCCAAAGTGAGGACATTTGAGGACACGACAGATTTAAGGTGCACTAACCCCCGTCGAAAGCTCATACAATTCTTCAAAACACTTCTAAAATGCCATATTTTCAATTAACCGTTATCTGTTGGTGAAATACAATTTAATGTTCGCTCGTTAACCTTATCGGTGGATGTCTCGACAGGGTATCTCGCCATCACTAAAACTGACCAGATCTTAATGGACGAGATATCTGGTCAATAGAATAAAAGTGACCAGTTCTTGATGGACGAGATATCTCGTCGAAGCTACTTGGTGGGTTAATCAAATTGTGAAACGTGAATTTACAGGCTCAACTAAGAACAAGCCTCCTGACGGATACAATGGTTATAGCTTGTCTGCCATCCAGTAAGTCAGGGTTTGAATCCCTGTTTGTAAGCGCATGGTCAACTACGAAGAACAAGCCTCCTGACTGGTACAATGGTCAGTTTTTGTCTGCCATCCAGTAGGTCCAGGGTTAGAATCCCTGTTTGTAAGCGCATGGTCAACTACGAAGAACAAGCCTCCTGACTGGTACAATGGTCAGTTTTTGTCTGCCATCCAGTAGGTCCAGGGTTAGAATCCCTGTTTGTAAGCGCATGGTCAACTACGAAGAACAAGCCTCCTGACTGGTACAATGGTCAGTTTTTGTCTGCCATCCAGTAGGTCCAGGGTTTGAATCTCTGTTTGTAAGCGCATGGATGTTTGGGTTTGTTCCTGTTAAGTGAACGGCGGCTTATTCACGAATTTCCGTCAATCCGTCCCTTTCAGTGCTGAAGATGTCAATGGTCAGTCATTAGAAATAAAAACTACGAGCAGTGAACTGTTTGGTCGGGGGTTAATTTAATTAACGCCGCACTGGAGCAACACAACAGCTATTGTTGACGGTCCGGGATCAATCCCAAAGAAAAATCCAAAATTACGTGGCGTTCTCCTCGGATCAATCCCAAAGGGAAAGATCCGAGGAGAACGCCAAGTAATTTTGAACCACGGTCAGATGACGATGTCACACCTGAGCTGACACCCCACTCAAACTTCCACACCACGCCAACGTGAGGACATCTGATGCCACGACAGATTTTATGTGCATCAGCCCCTTTGTATACGATCGTTACTCTCACACCGGGCTTCAATGGCCCCATTAGTCGAAAAAGAGTATTTCTTAAGATTCTTAACTATCGAACATAGATCAGTTAAAAGCATTAAATCAATAGCTAGTTGCGTTTGCGGTGAAATTGATCTAGAAGTTTACTATGTAATTGTCCCCTCACTTCTCAATAGCATTTAAAAAGTGGTGCTGATTTAGGTGATTGTTGTGCGAAAATTATAAGAAACAGAAAGAATAGCTAATCATAAAATCCTTAAATTATCTTCTATGCAACATAGATAATATCTGTATAACTTGTCTTCTTAATCTAGCTAAGCATTTTTGCATGGCATTCTTAAACCCTCACTCCTAGGAAAGTTACCGTACGCACAATTCAGTTTCATTAAACCTCCATGTGATTTTTTATCTGAATCATTCAATAGATTAATTAAAGCATGGTCACGTTTCTTTTAACCCTTCTGGTGGTTCTTTTGACGAGGTCTCTCATTAGGAAAACAGATACGATCTTGATGGACGAGATATCTCGCCCATCAAGATCTCGTCGTCTCGTCATTTGAAGAAAATGGACTAAATCTTGATCTCGTCATCATAAAAAGAATCGGCAATACCTTGATGACGAGATACCTCCTTGAAACAGAATCTGACCAATTTTTCTATCTCATTGAGATAGAAAAGTTGGTCAGATCTTGATGGGCGAGATATCTCATTGAAACCACTTGGAAGAAAGAGCCTTAAATGAAAATATATGTTGAAAATATCCTGAAATGAGAATATGCATTGAAAAGATCCTGAAATGAGAACATGTGTTGAAAAAGGATCCTGAAATGAGAACATGTGTTGAAAGGATCCTTAAATGAGAACATGTGTTGAAAGGCTCTTTAAATGAGAACGTGTGTTGAAAAAGGATCCTGAAATGAGAATATGTGTTGAAGGGATTCTGAAATGAGAACATGTGTTGAAAGAATCCTTAAATAAGAACATGTGTTGAAAGGTTCCTAAATGAGAACATGTGTTGAAAGGTTCCTAAATGAGAACGTGTGTTGGAAGGATCCTGAAATGAGAACATGTGTTGAAAGGCTCCTGAGAAATGAGAATATTTGTTGGAAGGATCGTTAAATGAGAACATGTGTTGGAAGGATCCCTTAAATGAGAATATGTGTTGAATATATACTTAAATGAGAATATGTGTTGAATATTATCCTGAAGTAACAATATATGAAAATATCCGTAACGAGAAAGTTGTAAAAGCAAAACAATTCCCCGAAAGGGACATTAGTTAGAAATGTTATCTGCTGAGAAAGGGATAAAATCCGCCTTCTCTGAAAATTCTACCCACACAGGCACTTCCTCTCAGCCGAGGTATTTTTCCAGGTGACACAGTTTTGTTCCCGACACCGTATCGATTAACCGCCCGAGCTCGTGCGTTGTTTGGCTAAAAAGTAGGGCTGCGAGTGGCATTTTCCATTACAATAATGCACTCTTAAGTGTAGGCTGACGTGAATAGTGAGTGCGTGCCATCCCGGTGACGTCTGGGACACTTTGGCACTTCGAGAATTTGAAAGCAAAGCTGATTCGGAGCAACACTCGCTGCGGAATCGGAGTGAGGCATCGTTGATCAAATGTAAAAAATTATAGCTTTTAGGGCAGTGCTTCTCAATCTTTCTGTCGTCATCTGACCGTGATTCAAAATTACGTGGTGTTGTTCCCAGATTTTTCCCTTCGGGGTATGATCCCGGAGTATCGCCAATGGCACTTTGAGTTGCTCCAGTGCGACGTTAATTAAATACCTACCTATCTACCTCAATCTTTCCGATACCGTGATCGAAAAATTATTTCTTTTATATATGGGGCCAGACGAGGATCAATTTACACGTAAATACCTTTACAATTTTTTACAAATTCATACACTAAGCTAACAATAGAAGGTAGGTAGGTATTTAATTAACGGAACACTGGAGCAACACAAAAGGCTATAGGCGACGGTCCGGGATCAAACCTGAAGGGAAAAATACGAAGACAACATCACGTAATTTTGAACCACAAGCTAACAATAGTATTAACCCTCCTTGTGGTTAGTAATCTTAACGAAGTACCGCGTCATTTGGAAAACTGGTCAGATCTTGATGGACAAGATATCACGTCATTTGAAGAAAACTGACCAGATCTTGATCTCGTTTTCATCAAAAAATCGGCAAAATCTTGATTACTAGTTATCTCGTTAGAAAAATTCGTCCGATCGTGAAGACGAGATATCTCGTCGAAATCACTTGGAGGGTTAATAATAATGTCATAATCATAAACAGTATAATCAGGTTCGATTCCTTCCTGGGAGAATTTCTCTCTTGTGTTAGTAAAACTTTCCTTGTATGTGTATGTCCATTACTTGATATTGTATGTCTTGTGTCAGGCGTAGCATGATCAAATATGGCCCTTGCTCCTTAAAACCCAACGCAATCCAACAACTATAAAGAGTTTAAGTACACATGTTTACGGTATGGCCATGTTGGCAACTATAAAACTACATTTAAATCTCCTGGTGTTGGTTGTCTCGACGATGTATCCCGTCATTATCAAAACTGACCAGATCTTGATGGACGAGATATGTCGTCATTAGAAGAAAACGGCCAAATCTCGTCATGAAAAATCGGCAATATCTTGAAAACAAAAGATATCTCGTCGTTAGCAAAATTCGTCAGATTTAGAAGGACGAGGTGTCGAAACCACCTGAAGAGTTAAATTGGAGAGTTAAGCCACTTGGAGGGTCGAGATAGGTTTTTAATTAACGTCGCACTGAAGCTATTGGCGAAGGTCTGGGATCAGTCCCAAAGAGAAAGATCGAGGACACCACGTAATTTTGAACCACGGTCAGATGATGTGGTCGCCTCAGCTGGCACCCCTCTCTACAAACTTCCACAACACAAAAACGTGAGAACAAGCCGCGACAGATTTATGTGTTCTTAGCCCCCTTTGTACACGGCGGTCTTTGGCTGGATTCGATCTCGCAACCCTCCGGTTGCTAATCCGTTACTCTTCCAACCGGGCTACCTTGGATGGTCGAATTATCAATCACTAGACCAATGAAATTTCGTAGCATATTGTTGTTTCCTCAGGCCAACATTCTCTCGAGGGTACATCTTTAGGTGTGTACAGGCTTCACGAACCTCTGATGTACCCTAGTAATATAATCGTTTCCCATGGGTTTTTTTACTGTCTCTGGTAAACATGGGGTCGCGACCCCAGGATGCCCAAGAGATCTTTCTCTACTTTATCGTCTCCCGCCCTTTTTCGTTTCTTTTCACAATTTCTTGACGGTGTGTTTTCCTGCAAAAATTTATAATTTTATTTAGTGTAATATTGATTATTGTATTATAAATTATTTTAATGATGGTATTTTGAAGAAAAAAGCGGAATAAAAAACAATTTATTCATTGTAACTCACCGTAGAAGTCAGGGTATCAGCAGAAGGATGATACCTTTGTCGGCGGACCACTTATCACATGCATACACCCTCCCATGGGGTTTACTGCCTTTAGTAAACGTGGGATTACACTCCAGGGATAGCCAAGCGATCTTTTTCTGCTTTCATCCCACTACACTGTTTCCCAGTCACTTTTTTCCCATTCACGATATATTGTATTTGACATGTGTTTGGAGTTGACTATTGTGAATGAATTGATTGTTGTTGAATGACTATTGTGTTTGGAGCAGCTTCTCCAAAAAAGATATGGCGCTTGTGCCATAAAGATCCCAAACCAACCATGCACACCAAATATTTTTATGTAAAGTGTATGTAATTTGCCAAATAAAAATGTACGAAACTCAAAATATTTATTCGTAAAAAATGCTTAGAAACTAAAATGACAAATTCCAGGAGAACCTCTCACTGTACCGTATAATAGATGCCAAGTGTGACTTAGTAAACACAGCTTGTAATGTCCATATCCTTTATGACATAATAGGGGATATACGACGCAACATTAAGGATAAAAATTTAAGGCTACATCTTTTACAAATGTTTCGTTTCTTCTCCTTTAGAAACCCCACAAAAAGAAAGGTAGGTAGGTATTTTAATTAACGTCGTACTGAAACAACACAACGGGCTATTGCCGACGGTCCGGGATCAAACCCTAAGGGAAAGATCTGAGATGTAATTTTGGTATATTCAGTATTTCTAATTCACACACACATAGGAAACCCTCAATTAATAGATCTTGGAGAAGAAAACTGCGATACATTGAGGAGAGTTATGTAAAGAGGTTTGAGGAAAAGTTTCTAATTAGGCATAAATTATGCCCTAAATTACACGTTTTTGGTAGGTAATGGAATTTACGTCCCACTGAAACAACAAAGCGGGCTATTGGCAACGTTCCGGGATTATTCCCGAATGGAAATATCCAAGGACAACACTTCGTCATTATGAACCTCTGTCAGATGACGAGGTCAACACCTAAACTGGCATCCCCTGTTCACATTTCCACACCACGGTAATAAATTCAATTAGATAGATAATTGGCGACGATCCGAGAACTATTCCGAAGGAAAAGATCTTGCAGAGAAGATCCTACTCTCCAAACTTCCTCACTACGCCAACATGAGGACATTTGAGGCCACGACAAATTTAATGCGCACCAGCCTCCAAGTACACGACGGGCTTTGGTTGGACTGAATTTCGAACTCGCAATCCTCCAGTTGCTAATTCGTTACTCTTCTAACTAGACTACCGCGGGCCATGAACCTCAAAGATTTAATACCATTTACCACTTTCGTGTATTGTAAAAGCTAGGCAAAAAATGCTAAAAATAGGGTTCTTGGTTGTTTTGGGGTATTATGGCACAAGGGCCATTTTTGGCCATGCTGCGCCATACAGGACAAACGATATCAAGTAATAGACATACATACACATGAAAGTTTTACTGACACAAGAAAAATACACCCAGGGAGGAATGTACTCGACAGGAATCGAACTTGCGCCGCCTACTGGTATTGATATATTGGTATTGGTGTATTGGTATATTGGTATTGGTATATCGGTATTGGTATATTGGTATATTTAATTAACGTCACACTGGAGCAACACAAAGGGATATTATGCGCCGCCTACAACTCGAATCGAAAGTTAGGAAACAAATTCATAATATGGCAGGTATGGTAGGTATTTTAATTAACATCGCACTGGAGCAACACAACGAGCTATTAGTGACGGTCCGGGATCAAACTCGAAGGGAAAGATGCGAGGACACCACGTAATTTTGAACCACGGCCGGATGACGAGGTAAAAATCTCAGCTGTGTGGTACCCCACTCTCCAAACTTCCACACCACGCCAACGCGAGGGTATTTGAGGCCACGACCGATTTAACGTGCGCCAGCCCCTTTTGTACGCGACGATCTTTGGTTGGATTCGAACTCGCAACTCTCCGTTTGCTAATCCGTTACTCTTCCAACCGGGCTACCGCAGCCTCTATTGCACTCATTAATTTTTAAAATTGTGCGGAACATCAAAATTATGATGGTTTTTGCCGATTATAAAAAAATCTAAAATTTTGATACACAGAAATTATTACCTACCTTTTTCACTCCAGTGGTTTATAGTCTTTTTGAAACAATTTATTTACCATACTTTGTAATAAAAACTATACTAAAAATTATTTATAGATATTAAAAATATGGATATTGCTTGAAAATGTTTGGGAGGTACAAAAAAACCGTTAGAGCGAAATAAATTTTACACAATTTAAACAGTTTCACCATCCATAAGACATACTAGTGACATTTTTGCGGCAGAGCCGTTTAAAATGGCTGGATTTTTAAATTGGTTATCTCTGTTGATGTTGGTTTGTCACTGGTTTGTTTCAACCCGTGGATTAATGAAATCGAGGCCGAAATGCAAACCCTTCTAGAAGGTTAAGTTTGAGTTAACCTTCTAGAAGGGTTTGAGCGGTATATCAACTTTGAGCGGTATAATCATCATTACTTTGAGCGGTGTATCATCATTAGCAAAATCGACCAGATCTTGATGGACGAGATATCTCGTCATTGGAAGAAAACTGATAAGTACATATTTAATTAACGTCGCACTGGAGCAACACAAATGGTTATTGGCGATGGTGAAGGGATCAAACCCAAAGAGAAAGATCGAGGACAGCACCACGTAATTTTGAACCACGGTCAGTTGACGAGGTCACACCTGAGTTGGCACACTCTCCAAACTTCCACACCACGCCAACGTGAGTAATATCTTGATGACGAGATATCTCATTAAAAGAACTGACCAGATCTTGATCTCTTCATCAAGATAGGTAATATCTCGAGATATCTCGTCATTAGCAATAGTGGTCACATCTTGATGGACGAGATATCTCGTCATTGTAAGAAAACCGATAGGTAGTTATTTAATTAACATCGCACTGGAGCAACACAAATGGTTATTGGCGATGGTTCGGGATCAAACCCAAAGGGAAAGATCGAGGACAACACCACGTAATTTTGAACCACGGTCAGTTGACGAGGTCACATCTGACTTGGCACACACTCTCCAAACTTCCACGCCAACGTGAGCAATATCTTGATGACGAGATATCTCATTAAAAGAACTGACCAGATCTTCATAAAAAAATCGGTAATATCTCGAGATATCTTGTCATTAGCAATAGTCAGATATTGATGGACGAGATATCTCATCGAAACAACTAGGAGTGTTAAAGTGGATTCCGAACCACTAAATATCCACTCCCAGTCCCGCATCCGATCAGAGGCAAAAAAACTCAAATCACAAAAACGCAACGTCCCCCGGAATGAACATGTGCATACCCCACACTCACCAAATCCATGCTTCCGAATCCTGCCACGGCGTATCCTTTATATTTTCCCTCGGACATCCCGTCTGGCGTGACATCGTTAACTACCAACTTGCCATTGACCGTGAGCGAGGGCACTTGTCCAAGCGGCGGAACGGGACGAAAGAAATCGCCCCCCGCGGCCATTGCGCGCGGCGTCGCCATGGCAACCAGCTGCTCGGTTTTCGAAGGAGACAAATGTGGCCACGGACCGCGGCATTTTCTTTTTTTTCGCTTACTCTACGAGATAATAAGATGACCTTCAATATGCATGTAGCGGAGGTTTGGGTTTTTTGTGTTTAATGTATTTTACGCTTTTGACGGTGCGGAACCCTTGAGGCAAATCACTTTGCTAAATGAAGTGAGATAATTCTAATTTCCATTGAGTAGTTGTGGGGAGATGGGACTTTATGTTGGAGGTTTTCGGTTCGGTAAAAGGGCTGTTCTTTTTTAATATCTTAATACGTTCAAAAATGTGTGGGATGATTTAAATGGGAATCCAACAGTTTTTAACGGAATTGAAAATGTTTTGCTGCTAACTGGGCTGCGATCGTGAGATATTACTTATGAATTTTATTTTCGTCGTTACAAGAATGCTAGAAATAATGGATAAGGAAAAATTTATTAATTCCGAAGAGTTTAGATTTTTATTAAATAAAAATAATTTTAAAACATAAAGTCTTTAATAATTTTAAAACATAAAGTCTTGTTCGTTTTGGTACTCTTGTTAAGTTCTACCCAGTGGGTTTCCCGTAAAGAATGACATACTGCCCCGTTGGCCATCAATCTTTTATGTAATAGACGGGGTTTTTGTTGGTTTTATGGCGCAAGGGCCATATTTGACCTATCTGAGCAAAACACTGTTGGAATCGGTCTCAGCCTCTACAGAGGACTTGAAATTATAGTGCTGTATGGTGTATATATATGAAAGTAGAAAGTTATGTTAATCTTGAGTGTATATAAAAGATAGCAGAAGAATTAAAGTAATAGACGAGACGTCTTGATTTTGAATGCATGTTATGTTTGTAAATACGAGTTGGTTTCAATAAAATTAATTCTTAATAATGTCTTTTTAATGTCCTTTGGCCCCAATCAATCAAAGCCAACAAACACAAGACGAAAAAAATGTGAAAGGGAAAAAAGAGGGATTGAGTAATATAGTGGGGTGGAAGGAGTAAAAGATCGCTTGTGTATCCCTGGAGCGCGATCCCTGTGTTTACTCAAGACAGTAAACCCCAAGGGAAAAGAAAATACCGCTAGAGTACCTCAGGGCCGTGAAACCTGCACACAACTAAAGGAGATAGGCCCCTGAGAGCGTGAAATAGATGGAACATGTGTGTTCAGTTTCTTTGTTCACCTGTCACATGGTGTTGGGCGAAAGCACGAATTCTAATGTAGAACAAATTGACGGGCATGATGAAAGACTCGCTTGCATTTCGATATCCAAGCCGATTCCCAAGACCACGTGAACTATACCTCTAAGACTTTACCACAACATCTCCGTTCACATGTTCCGTATGAGAAGGTCGATGTCATAGACGTGAAATATAAGTAAACCAAGTTTTGTTAGACAGTGTGACCGACATGTCGTCTAGTAGTCACGTGACTGCCCTTTGGGAAATTGACTTTGTTGCCCCATTTGACATCTTATCGCCTTTTTTGGCGATAAACGTTTATGAGAGGGTAAGTGTGTGAATGCGTATTTCTGTAGAGTGCCGTCAAAAGTGGTGAAGTCTACTGCTAAATCGCTAGTATCAATCAGATGATGAAGCAATCGATGGACGTTTTCTCCTGTCCTGGCCCAATCAGATGAATATCAGGTTTCACCCAGTATACAAAAGCAGTCTAAGGATCACGTTACTTCTTGTTTTGGCCACATGATCTCAGGTACATAAAAAGGTAACTATTGCTCTACATTTATATTTCCTCTATGGGCCGAATGATGGAATCAGTTAAATCAAGTGATTCTTCATATTTGGTTATTCGAAGCTTCTGTTATACTTATGTTTTCCCTGCTGGGGCGCTAAAATAAGACGCCCATCAATTGATTCATCTGATTGGTCCGCGAGACATGGTAGTAGACTGGCGAATTCACCACTTTTGTCGGTATTCTAGAAATGCGCATTCACACACCAACCCTGTCATAAGATGTTATCGCCAAACATGGTGATCAGATGTCGAATTGGCCAACCAAGTCAATTTCTCAGAGCAGTCACGTGACTACTAGTCGACATGTTGATCACTTTTTGAAGCTCCTCTATAATAAAACTTAGTTTACTTATGTTTCACGTCTATGGCATCGACCTTCTAATGAAACAGATTTGGTTGTTTTCGGGTTTTATGGCGCAAGAGCCATATTTAGCCAAACTACACAAAAGACAGACAGTACAATGAGGGAGGAAGAGAAACTGGCAACTGGTCTACAGCGACCCGTCAATACAATGAGGGAGGTAGAAAAAGCAAAAAAGCAGGATGGCGAGGGATAAAATGGAACAGTGGAAGTATCACTCAGGTACCTCGCGGTTGTGATGCACACCTAAAGATGTGCTCCTGAGGGCTGCCACTCTAAGCATGCGCATTCATACACTTATGCTGTTATATCGCCAAACGAGGCGATAAGATGTTAAATTGGCGAACCAAGTCAATTTTTCAGAGACGTCACGTGACTACTAGTCGACATGTTGGTCGCACTTTTTAAAGCTCCTTTCAATAGCAATGTTTGGAGAGTGGGATGCCAGCTCATGTGTTGCCTCCTCATCTGACCGTGGTTCAAAATTACGTTACGCTGTTCTCGGATCCTTCCATTCGGGTTTGATCCCGGACCGTCCCCAATAGCCCTTTGTGTTGCTCCAATGTGACGTTAATTAAAATAACTACCTACCTACTTATCATAAATATATACGTTTTACCTCATAGTACCACAAAAGGTTGCCATTTTTCAATCTTAAAAGAAAAGGTTTGTATTTTTGTTCAGTGCCACTATCTTATTGCATATACAAGTGAAAAACCACAAAACTTCACAGAAGCTTAAAAATTGTTCTTTATTCCAAAAAAAGAGGATTCTTAAGTTTGAAATCCGAAAGAACACGAATATCCATGAAATCGGGTAGGTAGGTATTTTAAATAGCGTTGCACTGGAGCAACACAACGGGCTATTAGAAATCTATCCCGAAGAGAAAATCCAAGGACAACACCACGTAATTTTGAACCACGGTCAGATGACGAGGCAACACCTGAGCTGGCACCTCACTCTCCAAACTTCCATACTATGTCAACGTGAGGACATTTGAGGCCACGTCATATTTAACGTGCACCAGACCCCACTTACACGACGGTATTCATGCAAGAGCATAGTATCGGTCATTTAACCATTCATATTACATAACATAGGCAATTCTTTGATCTCGTACATATTTGCATGAAGATAATATCGATTTGAAAAAATTACCTCTATTATTCCTTTCCAACAATACTACACGTCTTCTAAGCATTGCACTTTCTGAACACAAATTATTTACATATAAGCAACACTTTAGCATTTACAGCCGAATTCTCGTTTAAGACTGCGGGGTGAGCATCGATCCATTGTTCGATAATTTCAGTAATTGGTGTTTATTTAGCCAACTCCTACACACTTGTTTACGAACCGTTGTATTACTCCGAATGTCATTAACCCAATTCAGGGCCGATCGATCTCTGGATAATTCGTGTTTACGCTTCTCATGAAACTCAAATGCGAGGATAATCAATGTTTATGTTGCGAGACACAATTCGGCAGGGTAATGATTCGAGATAGATGTAGAGTGGACTATCACAATTAAACCAAACAATTGAGCTTTCTATCAATACACGAGTTCGAACAGTAATGGAAGAATAACAACAATAACATAATCAAGTGTAGACAAAACAGAAAATAGCAATTAGTATCAGAATGCGCCATGTTTGAATCAACATGCAAAAATGCAATGTGTACATATTGAATTCGAAATTATATTCTTCAAGGTCATCAAGGATTCCTTTTAGCCCTCGCGTAGAAAATGACAAAGCGAGAAACCAAACCAAATCAAGGATCCTCTTAAAGTCGATGGTTTAGTTTATCACTCGAAAGTCATTTTTTGCTTCACGAGGCTAATTAGACCATAGATGTGTTTCTCGATAGACTAAACATTGCTATTGTGAGTAGCTTCGAGTTGTGGGACCAACATGTCGACTAGTACTCACGTGACTGCTAGTGAAAAATCGACTTGATTGGCTGATTTGGTATCTTATCACCTCTCGTTTGGCGATATAAAATCATATTAAAGGGTAGGTGTGTGAGGTAGGTATGTATCTTAATTAACGGAGCACTGGAGCAACACACGGGCTATTGGCGTCGGTCCGGGATCAAACCCGAAGGGAAAGATCGAAGGCACCCTGTAATTTCGGTAACCTTGCAACCACAGTCAGATGACGAGGTCAATACCTGAACTGGCACCCCACTCTCCAAATTTACACCCCATATCAACTGGAGGACATTCGAGGCCACGACAGATTGAACGTACACGAGCCCCGACGTACACGACGATCTTTGGTTATATCGAATTTCGAGCTCGCAACCCTCCGTTTGCTAATCCATTACTCTTGGGAAGGGAAGGATTGTTGGTATGTATCTTAATTAATGTCGCACTGGAGCAACACAATGAGCTACTGGTGACGGTCCGGTATCAAACCCGAGGACAACACCTCGTAATTTTGAACGATGGTCAGATGACGGGAACAACACCTGAGCGTTCACCTCACTCTCCAAATTTGCACACCACGCCAACTTGAGGACATTTAAGGCTACGCAGATCTAACATTCACCAGCTCCCTTTCCACACGACGGTTTTTGGCAGTGGTGTAGTCGTAAATTAAGCAGTGCCGGAACTCTCTGACCTGGGTGGTATTATTGGGAAGGGGTTGAGGGACAGAATGGAACGGGTGATAGGGAGGGTAAGCTGGTGATCACTTCACAATAAAATATTTTTTATATTTTAAATATATAATTGTTT
Source organism: Meta bourneti (assembly GCA_933210815.1). Classification (NCBI taxonomy): domain Eukaryota; kingdom Metazoa; phylum Arthropoda; class Arachnida; order Araneae; family Tetragnathidae; genus Meta; species Meta bourneti. Next base: position 31,440,117 of record OW119930.1, read on the forward strand.
TATCTAGGTATTGGAATCGTGAAATAATAAAATATCAACAATGAAACAATGTATTTTGCAATTATTATTTTATATTTGATCAAACATTAGCATAATGCGTAATGTAGTTCAAAATATGAATATAATGGAAATGTTAAAGAATAATTTCTTAAAATTTATGCTAATTTCAAGTTATACTAAAATTAAATAATTTCAACGTAAAGTCATGACAAGGGCAAGTAATATAGAAAATATTATGGGTTTTCAGAATCAAAACATAAAATACATTTAAAGGTTTGTAAATTTCAATATTACTTACAAAACTTTGCAAAAATATTGTCCTCGTCACTTCCTTTTGATTGTGCTTCACGTGTTCTTGTGTCATGAGCAGAACGATGTTTTCTGAGCCAGGTTTTGATGTATGGTTCTGCATTCCAATCTCTCAGGTCTGGTCCGTGGAGTTTTACAAACATAAGTGATGAAACGTGTGCCGTTGTTAATCTTGTCGGAGATATCAGGTTCATCTGGCTGAAACCCCTCTCACACTCAGATGAACTACAAGGAATAAGTTTTGTGCAATTGAGCAAATTGTTTAAGTATTTTGGAACACGCGAGCTGTCCTCCAAGTAATCGCGATACGTATCTTTTGTTTTGGAGACGCTAAGTTTGAATCTCCGGCAAACTTTCAATTTCACTCTTCAAAACCAGGGGGCCTTTCCCGAAGGCCACTGATCACTTTCAAGCACTTTTAGTTCATCCATCAGTGAGTTATACTCTTGTTTTTCTTTGGTCTCCACTACCGTAGATTTCTTTTCGTTGCTTAAAATTGTGGTTAACAGCCTCCTTTTCAAATTGTTAATTACGCTTGTCAACAGTTGTTGCTGGTTGATTACTGATGTCTTACTGTTTTCAACTAGCGCAACTCTACAAAAATTACCTCTTTAATAGCAATTTCAGCTTCAAGACACTTAGTTCGGGGGTTTCTTTAAGATTTCCTATGAATCTGATACTTCGGATTAATTTGTCAGCATAAAAAAACTCATGTTTCTGCTCTGCAAGCTTTCTGAGAGCATTGAAAGTTCTGCTAAAATATATATAATGGTCCTTTAAAAATTGAGGGGATGAGAACCGCTTAATTAATCCACTGCACATAGCTCGATCAGTCGACGTTCTACTTGTATCATGTTCAGACGAGGTAAAATAGTTAAATAATGAGTTGTATCCATACCAAACAGCCGAAGCAATTCTAAATGAGCTAGCGACCCATCTTGTGCTTAGTGTTCTTCCAATTTTATTTATTTGTTGGTCTAACGCCAAAGAACACACTGCAGTTCACGTTGGTTCTTAGGTGATTTACTGTAGAGAGTAACTTATCCATAAATGTCTGAAAATGATTCAAACCACTTACCTCGTCAACTGCGTCACTCAATGCTAGCTCCAACCTGTGATTCATACAGTGCCACACAAAAAAGTTCGGATATTTATTAGTGAGTTTTTTGCAACCCCGGATTTTTTCCCAACATTACATTTATACCATCACTTGCAAATGAAACTAAATGATCTTTTAAATAATCATCGCGAAAATCATGCCTGTGTCTAAGCAATTTAACAAAAGTTCAAACACTGTCTCAGAATTTTGATCGGGTAATTCAATTAGGACCCAAGACAGAAAATGTGGAGGGAATTCTTTGCTCACTTCCCACTTTAAATACACAATCAAAGTAGATTTGGCCCCTAAAGTTGTGGATTCGTTGATGACAGAAATATTCCCCGAAATTTCCAAAACCTGTTGTATTATTTTATTAATTTCTTTGGAAATATGATCAATAATTTCTACAGCACTGTATCTTGAATGCAGCCCGACACCAATGTCTATACCATTTAATTTTTGCAATTCCAAATGTCAAAAATGGTCAGAATAAGGTCTCACTTTTAGCGATATAATACGCGGTCCTAAATATTGATTTTGTTGAAGCCAGATGGATGGGAGGGGCATTCATTGAATCACTTTTTCAACAGTTTGTAGTTTTGCTTCAGAAATTATCTTTTCTGCAGTTAAGAGAGCAGTAGACTGTTTATGCTCTAAATTTTTTTCGAAAGGAAGTGAGGCTGGGAGGGCCTTGACGATCCATAAAATGTAACACTGTATGAAAGCCACTCTTTTGAAATAGCAATTCGCTCTTTTTTAAAAGCGCCTAGATGGGGAAACGCCACTACATATTTTACAACCGTTTCCCATTTTTACAGTATTCATGTAAAAGTTGATTTTTTTTATTCCACATTTCTTCAGTCCACACAGAAGCGTCTGGGAATCCCTTTCTAAGGAGCACGAATTTGTGAACTAGGTAATCACACCAAACCACTATTTAAGACCTCCATTTCGTGGTTTTTTTACGTTTTCGTCGACTTTCAAATCTGGCACTGAACAGTTTTTGGTAGTTTTAGTTTCACTTACTTGAGCTATCAGTTTTCCATGATTATCATCTTTTGTAGCTGGAATTGTCGCACGTGGAAAGGAAGATAACGTTTTTTGCCTTTTATTAGGTTCCATTACTTTGTAAAGAGCCACAAACAGAACAGTTTAATAGAATAAATGAATATTAAAACGAAAACGAAATAAAAATCCTTTGAAGTAAACGACATAAAAAAAACTAGCTAGGATGCTAGGAACTACGTCTACGTCTAAATTCTCATGGCCTTGATAGGATTCCGAGCGCGAAACTATTTCCTTCCCTCCAGGCCCGCCAGTGTCTTATTACTTATATCAATTTGAAATACCAATCATACACTCATGTCCAAAATTATCTTTACATGCGTAAAATCACGGATTTCTCAGAAACTGTGAACTATAATTTTATGAATTTGTGTGAAATGATACATAACATCATAACACATAAATACAAAGAAAAAATTTAAGAGCACTGCATATGATATAAAACTGTAGCATGAAACAATAAAAATGGCAATAATATGCGACAAGGAGAGTTCAGAAAAAAAAAGAATAACTCAGAAAAAAATTAAGGCTTATGAATTTAATATGGAATGTGATCTCCCCTGACGTGTACACACATATCACAACGTGTTTTAATGCTGGCAATAATGTTGTTAACCACAGTTTGGGGAATTAAGTTCCACTCCTCCAGCAATTTCCGGTCTTCAGGGCATTTATATCTCTAGGAGGAGGATGTCTCCGTGCAACTGCTTTTCCAAGGTAGTCCCATAAGTTCTCTATCGGATCCAGATCAGGAGGTTTTGCTAGACACGGTATTCGCTCAATGGATTCACTTTCAAGGAATTCGTCAACGAGGTTTGCTCGATGTGGACGAGCATTATCGTCCATAAATAAAAAGTCAGATCCATATGCACCTCTGAAAAGTCTTACATAATGTTCTAAGACCTCATCCCGATATCTCTGGCCGGTCACAGATCCGCTGTTGAAAACGTATATGGGCGTACGTCCATCGATCATTATTCCTCTCCATACCATCACATTTGCACTACCGAAACGGTCACGTTCCATTATGTTCAAAGGAAGATTTCACGTTCCTGTAATTCACGTTGTAATTCGTTTACGACCTTGTCCAGGCCTCCTTACAACAGTTCCAGAGTTCTGAAATTGTTTCCATAGCGTAGAGACTGACTGTCTTGAAATATTCACACATTTCGCTGCTTCCATGATTGTCTGCCCTGCTTCTAAACGGCCGATAATTCGCCACTTCACAGATTCTTCCAAATGATACTTTGGAGCCGAAACAAACCGTTTTGAGTCCTTACACACTGAAATCAAACGCTGTATTGCAGAAATTCACTCAGATATTCACTTTGCGCAAAGCGCTTGATTCACCTTCGGATGACGTAACGCCTTGATTTGCATATCAGAAACAGTTTGATCACTTTTGATTGGATAATACCAATTAGGCTTGTCCTTTCATTGCAAAAATGGATTACATCGATTGGATATTTTATGGAATATTATTTTTGGGTATGCAAAGATAAATTTGAGTGTATTTTCGAGGGTAAGGATAAGACGAAGATCGCGCTGTTTTAAGGAGGTATTTTAGAATTTTTTCTTATTTATTTCTCGTAAAAAAATAAGCAGTGCCGGAACGGCGTTCCGGCTCCACCACACCCCTGGTTTTTGGTTGGATTCGAACGCGCCACCCTCAGGTTGCTAAACCGTTACTCTTCCAACCGGGCTACCGCTGCCCCGGGAATGGTTGTGATCAGGCAAGAAAAACAGCTTTTTGCTTGGCTTCTTGTCGAAGTCTTGGGGACACTTTTAAGGGGTGTGCTTACGAGGGTCGATCTATTCCGAAATATATTTTGTTATAGACAGTTAAATCTTTATTTAGTAATTTAATCTTTATTTAGTAATAACAAATTAAGATTACATTAATAACAGGAGTGAAGAATTTTATGAAGTCTAAGATTCGTGGAAAAGTAAACAGATCCTGTCATCAAAAAGAGAAAAAATTTTAACTTGTCATATGCTTGAGTTTCTGATCAGGATTGTAAACTTTCAACTTTGCAAAAGGGGGAGTGGTGGCAGTTACAAGGAAATTTAGTACGAGACAGATTATTATTACAACAAACAACGAATTTATTTGAAAACTCTTACTCAACGAACACAGCGCTATAGGAATAAAACTGATTCTTGAATATTCGCACTGTGAAGTCTATTTTCTTATTCGGATACGTTGCAACTTGAGTTTTTAGAAACTTAGTATGTTTTACTTTCATAATAATTAATAATTGTACATAAATTATGAACCTTACATTGCTAATTGTAAATCTACTCAATAGATGTCGCCACAAATCACTTTAAAGAGAAATCTTAAGAAATGTGATATAGCTGCATTAGCGTTTAACTATTTGAAGTAATGTGGTGGATGGCAAGTGAGGGCGGCGAATGTTTTGTTGAAACAAATTCCTTAATTGCCAATATTTTCATTACTTTGCATACTCTTTCATTTCTTCTGTCTGAATAGGATTCTGCGTCCATAGTGAAAATACACAGTACATGTGGTCTTTGCTTTGACCAAGTGATCGACCTATTGCTTGACCAAAAATAGCAAAACGTTGATAAAATTACACATTTTTTCTACGTAAATCGTCCCCACCCATAAAAATATTAGGAAGGGACAAGGACTCCTCGGGGTCATAGGTCCCTTAATTACTGTAAAAACTAATTCTAATAGGTAATAAAAAAATACAAAATAAGTTTATTTCAGTTAAAAAGAAAAGAAATAAAGTTTTGTGTTAAAGGACACTAAAATACCAATTCTCTTTGTCACGCACACTCGTAAAAAGGTTGGGGTTTCGGTTATTTCTTTTTATTGGCGCAAGGGACATATCTGGCCATGCTGCATCAAACACACAGACATCAAGGAATGGACATTCACAAGGGAAGTTTTTACCAACACAGAAGTGAGAAAATGCATCCAGAGATTAATCCAACCAGCGCCGGCTACGAATTTCGCTGCTCAACAAAACTACTCATGAATAAATTTTCAAACCTGTAATGGTTAGCTGAACAGCAAAATTTTATAAATCCAGAGTCGAAGAAACAGTAAAATTTCCAAAACTATGTTTGTGATGGGAAGATTTGATGTTTTTGACAAAAGCCTACGTAGATTGTAGGAGCAGCCATTTTAACTCCATCCATGCAATATTTCTGAATAAGAAACGACTATTTTGTGCCGTACAAATGTAAAAAGAAGTCTAAGTTCACAAAAGTGTTCACTTAGAGTAATTATAGAAACGAAAATAGCCAAGGAGGCCAAAGCTGTTACAGATTTTAGGAAAATTTAGTAAACGATAAACACGTATGTGAAAACAGGACTAATCCTGTTTCTGATCTTCCTAGATCAGACGTGTTTAATATCTTTTTACTAATTCTTACGGTTTGCGAAAGAGTTCATTTGTTGGCATCTGGGTGATATTGTCCTTTTTATTTGCATGTGGCATCTTGGAGCCAACTACCGGGAGTCTTGTATCCCTGTTTCAGTTCACCCATTTTTTGTAACGAAAAAAACATTTTGTTTCAATTTCAGCCAATATTTTCTAGTCGGAAGTCCCTTTGAAAATTTCAGTGATATTTGTGTTTTCAACCATTCAATTGCCCAATGTGATAATTGTGGCGCCATCTACCGGTAGTCTCGTATACCCTTTCGTTGAATCAATGTTTTGTTTAACCATAAATAATTTTGGAATTCCAAATAAGCCTTTTGTGGTTTGACTGTGCTTTATAAGGATTTTTCTGTTTACTGGGCGACGCTTCCACTACAATTGGTGCTATGGAACATCCGTGGCGCCATCTGCCGGTATTCTTGTGACGTGTTTCGTTAAATCAGTTATTCAGTGCAAGTATTTTCATTTCACATTAAACCATCGACACAATTAAGGTTTTGAGGCAGTTTTGGAAAAATTTTGTGACACTCGAAAAAGGAATTTCAATACATCCAACTTTTATATAAATGGATAAATAGATGGGAAAATTAAATCACGCCACAATGAGGAAGATGTACAAAACAGCTTAATATAAACTAATTTTATATTGCTGCTTGCTCTGGTTATGCGTTAAAAATGTGTTTTTTTTCCAAGAAAATTTTTTGACAAATATTTAGAATATTTTTAAGTTATTGAAAATTAAATTTTAAATAAAAGAGGTGGGTAGGTAGTTGATTTAACGTCACACTGAAGCAACAAGATGGGCTATTGGCGAGGGTATGACCGATCCGGAAAGATCCGAGGGCAACACCTCAACTGACCGCGGTTCAAAATTACGTAGTGTCATCAATAGCCCATTGTGTTGCTCCAGAGCGACGTTAATTAAATTACCTACCTGACCTGGCACCCCAAACTTCCACACCACGCCAACGTGAGGACACTGCAGATTTAACGTACACCAGTCCCCACTTACAAGACGGTATTTGGTTGGATATAGTTTTGAACTCGCAACCCTCCGGTTGTAAATCAGCTACTCTTCCAACCGGGCTACCGGTAGAATTCACCCTCCTTTTACAAGAACTGTTTTTTAACTTAAGTGTTTCACATGTAAGCCGACGGTATACTGAAATGACTTCAGTATTTATTTAAAAAATGTCCCTTGTTTTAAGTATTATTTGAATATATTCCTGCTGAACACATGGTTGAAGCAGAGCTCCACAGGCCTGCCATCTGAACGTGGTTCAAAATTACGAGGTGTTGTCCTCGGGTCTTTCCCGTCGGGAAAGATCCCGGACGCGTCGCCAATACCCCGCTGTGTGGCCTAATTTCTTAGTTGTTTGTATGGGAGCCTTAATATTTTCTTAATGTTCCTAAAAAATTTTGAAAGCCCCTATTTTTACAAAAACATCTAATTTCGCCTGCATTTTTAAGCAATGATCAAAGATATTTGATCTTGATAAGTAATTTGACAATTTAAGACAAGTAATTTGGTTTCATTCAATATACATTTCCTTAGACCTGCTAAAACCAATATCAATGACATTTGACCAACCGTGAGTTTCTTCACTTGTATGGGTTAATCGATTGTTAAATGTAGAATAAAAATAAAATTGCCGCTAGAAGATGCTTGGTTGCATTGAGTTTTATGACCCACGGGTCATATTTGGCCAAGCTGCGCCAAACTCACCGAACCTACGCCGCCAGCATCTCAAGTTACTAAAGCAGTGGACAAACCCAAAGAACCACGGTGGCCTAAGAAGGAAAACTGAAGAAAATCATGAAAATTGGAATCGGATTTACACTTGTTTTACCCTCCAAGTGGTTTCGATGAGATATCTAGGTCAAGATGTGACCGATTTTGCTAATGACGAGATATCTCGTCTTCAAGATGTTGCCGCTTTTTTGAGATCTGGTCAGTTTTTTAATGACAAGATATTTCATCCAAGATCTGACCAATTTTGCCGAGATATCGCGTCAAGGTATTGTCGATTTTTTTATGAAGAAATCAAGATCTGATTCAATGAGATATCTCGTCCATCAAGATCTGACCAATTTTGCTCTTATGACAAGATATCTCGTTATTAAGACATTAACGTTTTTTAATGATGAGGATATCAAGATCTGGTAATTTTTCTTTTAATAGCGAGATGTTTCGTCCGAGATCTGACCATTTTTGCCAATGACGAAGTATCTCATCCATCAAGATCTGACCACTTTTGCCAATGACGAATTATCTCATCCATCGAGATCTGACCACTTTTGCCAATGACGAAGTATCTCGTCAAGATATTGCCATATTTTTTATAAGATCAAGATCTCCTCAGTTTTCTTCAAAGACAAAATCGGGTCAGTTTTGCTAATGACGTGACACCTCATCGAGACAACCACTAGGAGGGTGAAGCTGAATTCAAACAGGAAGCGCAAAGCGACACGCGCAGATCAATCAGGTGCCTGAGCGAGCCCTTTTCCTCTTCAAGTTGAAATTATTTGAACTTTATTGGTCTGTCGCTTTTCACTTCCTATTTGCATTCAGCTTTAAAGTTACATAGTGAGTGTAATAAGCAAAAAGAGAGACACAACACGAGTTCATTTTACTATCTTTATTTGTTTTAATTCACCTCTAGCAAGAAAGAGAAAGACCAGGTGGTGGGGGGGCTCACATCAAAAGAATCCTCCGCAGTCCTCCCCCGGTCAGGCCACACACCCCTATCACAATTCGTGCGTCCTTACGCAGAGAAACAGAGAATATATATATAAGGAGAAAAATACAGCCTGAGACAGACGAGACGGTCAGGCAGAGTTCAAGGCACCGATTGATACGAAATGTTTCACTCTTCCACATGCAGAAGAGTCTGGAGTCACTTCCAAGTGGGGGCTGGGAGAGGTCAAAGCCTTGCTTTCCGAGCACTAAGGTGCGTCTTACAAGGTTCGAAAGACTCGAGTCCGTAAAAACAATGTTAATGAGTCTTTTTTTTATGAAATTACAGTAGAAATTCTGGGTGATGTTAATGGTAAGAATGAGCTGATGAGATATAATTGACCAATATTTGTATTGGGAATTGTTTTAAATATAAAAGGTTAAATACAGAAAAAAAAATATTTTTAAAGTCAAAATTATAAAAATCAATTGCTTAATCAATCAAAAATCAAAATTATGATTGAAAACTTGGTTGATGTTAGTGGTAAGAATGAGCTGATGAAAATATAATTGACCGATATCGAATTAACTTTAGTTCACTCGATTTATTAGAATGTAAATTAATACGTAGCTAATTGCTTTAAATTATGTATAACTAGTTAAATTTAAAAGCATATTTGCATTGAAAATTGTCTTAATTAAAAGGTAAAACAGAATTTTTTTAAAAAAGTGGAAATTCGAAATTAAAAATAAATTATTTAATCAATCAAAAATCAAAATTACGATATAAATTCCGGGTGGTGTTAGTGATAAGAATGAACTGATGAAACCAATTTAACCAATACATTTTATAAAATAACTCCAGTCCCTCTCAATTTATTATGCTGTGAATTCATATATAACTAATCAAAAAATAAATAATGCTTTTTGTTGCATCTTAAAGCATATTTGTATTATAATTGTTTTAAACAAAAGGCTAAATGAAAAAAAATCAAAGAATACATTTTTATGAATAAAAAAAAAGTTTAAATTGAATTGACTTTTTCACTTTCATTAACACATTTAAGTGTCACAAAAAAGATTTTTTATTAGAGCAAAAAAACCTTCCAATATAATTTTGGTTAGCATATAAAACAAAAAGTACTATCAAAAAGAAAATAAATACCTAACCATTTTTCCAATTTTTGTTAAAGTCATTTAAAACGTGCTTATAAACTTTTTTACCATTACAAAAATTCAATGTGCTTTAAAATACACCCAGCAAGAGTTTTGCGAAGCTTTGAAAAAAAAACCAATTTAATTCCACTTTTAGATTTACAATAGCTACTTTGATAAACAAATCCAGAAACTAGTCATTTTATCGTCAATTAAAAAGCGTAATCATATCATTCTTTGCTTAACGCTAAAGCTTTTTCATATTACTTTCTCGTACATAAAAGTTCATAACACTAATTTGGAAACTAATGTGACAATTTTCCGTTCAAATCATGGATTTTACTTGAGCGATTACATTTACTATTTCACACCCAAAATTCACAAACCTCAACATTCGACTCCTCAACTGAAGTGGAAAATCATTTTCATCAGGAAAGTAAATACAGAATTTATACAAATGACAATAAACAAACATAAAATACTTACAGATTTTTTACCAAGAGTTAAAAAAATTTTCACGCAAGGAATTTAAAGTTATCTCATGGTAAACAAAAATTACAAAATGCAGCAGGATGGAAATCAAACAGAAATAGCAATTATTAGATAATCATTTAACAAAATGAATGAATAATTAAAATCTTCTAATAAATCTAATATTAGGTAATCATCTATTTATTCTCCTTTGATAGTAACTTGATATATTGCTCAAGGACTACAACGCGGGCATAATTCAAAATACTCTGAGATAAATGTGTTTAAAAGTTTCCATTGTTATAGAAATATATAGAGCGTGAAATAGATAAGCGATTTTCAATAGGTGTGCCACAAGAATGACATGTGTCATGCGGATGGTGAAACGGTTCAAATTGTGTAAGATTTATTTAATTTCAATGGTTTAGTTTTGAACTTCTGACAAGTGTTCACAAATAATTTCAAGCAATTCCCGTATTAACCAACTTTGAGTAGTATTTTTATTACTGTTAACAAAAAAGATTTTGTTGAAACCCACCTGCAGGGCTTCCACAGCCAAAGCAATAATGAAATAGTGTCATTAGTAAGATAAATTCTTAAAAATAGTAGCCAAACGTCTTCTTAAACCCTATTTTAGTACAGATACAAAATGAGTCGGCTAAAACTAAAACACACCACGGCTTGGTTGGTCAAAACTTCCAAATTAGCGTTACTTGGAAAATTTTCTCTAAAGAAAAATCCGCAAAATATTTTTTCCGTCACTATTAGTTAAAAAAAGACTAAATTTTCGTTGAGCTTTGGTAAATTTTCGAAAAAAGTCCCCAAATTTTTCGAGAAATAGCCAAAATTTTTAAATTAGTAGCTTTTGAAACAATTTTGATTGGATACCCCTAGTCGGCTAGGTTGAAAAAAGTCGCCTGTGCCAGATCTGTTACATGCGTGTAAGTCCCTTAGAGGGTTATCCAATGACATCTATTAAAGCTCTGAATAATTATACATAAATTTTGGGAACAAGAGAATGAGACTTGCATTCCAAATAGTATTTTTGAATTCAGCCAGAATTGTAGCCCATGACCAACATAACTAAAGACATTCAAAATATATATATTATCAGCTTAACATATAATACATTAAATAGTATAATAGCATGTGTATGAAAATATGCAGTACAATTTTTAACTACAAAAACAAAAATTCGTGAATATCACAAAAAAAGGAACATTTCAAAAAGGATCTAGTTTAATCAATAGTTTGATAATTTTGAAAACGTGTGATGAAAAAAAGCAACAACCATCCATGCTATTAAATTAAAAGCAACTAATTACTTTTCGACTTCATTAATATATATCGAAATTATTAATTAAAAGTTAATGTCATTGTAGGAAGATTTAATACTTTTAAAATTTCCTATATTTAGATTTAGGAACATAGATCAGCACAAGAATAAGCCTATAAATTAATATAGGAGGGCATAAAATGTGAGGAAAATAGGATTGTATTAGTGGAAAAGGTGAGAATGAGTTTTAAAATTAAAATGGCTTATGTCACACAACAGAATTAATCCAGCCCCCCAAATTTAAACAAAACATTCACCACTTCCAAAAGTTTCACAGAAGTAATTTTTTAGGAAACATTTTCAGTCACGAATTCCTGCAAACAATATTATAATACAATTCTCAAAACACAAATTAAACATACATATATATATACACTCACAACACTGGACCAAGGAAATATTTGGAAGGTTCTTCCCATCATTGCTGCCATTTAATACAAAGAAAACCAGAATGAAAATCCAATACTGGCCTTGCATGATACAATGCAAATCAAGAGTTCAGAGGTTTGGTAGCTACCTAAAGGAATCAAGCTACCACAGATAAACAGAAGGCAACGTTGTTTTGTATGTCCTTGTGGTGTGAGAGCACCACAGAAGAAAAATAACACCAAAATCAAACTACATTTTGGAGCAACTCTAGTAACCCAGTAAGCTTATTTTTCACCAATAATCAACACTTTACAGGATCATAATGATTGCATAACTGCCAACAGTTGTGTCCATAGCATCGCACGTATCATAATGTTCCCTCTGGGAAATGATGTGGTATTATGGTTAGTTGAAAGCATTTAATTTCACTACCAAATTACTTATTTTCACACATTAAGAAAACTAATAGGATTTGTATTTCTACGTTTATATTTATACAAATATTTTACAAAGTTTAATTGTAATACAAAGTTTAATTGCATTTGCTTAACCTACCAAGTGATTTCGACGAGATATCTCGTCCATCAAGATCTGACAAATTTTGCTAATGACGAGGTATCTCGTCATCAGGATATTGGCGATTTTTATGATAATCAGATCAAGATAATTAGATCAATTTTTTTCTCCAGTGACGAGATATCTCCAAGTCCATCAAGATCTGGTCAGTTTTGCTAAAGGTGAGATACCTCGTCGAGACAACCGCCAGGAAGGTTAACAGAAGTGATACCAACTTAGAGAGAAGCTGTTTAGTTCCCAATCGCGATTTTTTTTTATGACGACGAGATCAAGATTTTGTCAGTTTTTTACCAATGACGAGATATCTATCAAGACCTCGTCAAGATAATCAACCACCAGGAAGGTTAACAGCAGTGATACCAACTTGGGAGGCTAGTTAGTTCCCAATGGCTTCATCTTGCTTATCCACAAAGCCCATCCAATTTATACATTTCATTCCTATAGTAATTTTGCTTGTTTATGCTTAACTGAAGGGTGCAAAATAAAAACATTAGCAGGCTAAAAGGGTTCTGGCCATTAGTTAGTGCCTCTGCTTAACAATCAACAAGCCATGAAATATTTTCAAATATATATATATATAGGAACAACATGAGATTGTATCTAATGACAAAAGTTCAAGTAAACAGGAAATTCTTGGTTTCATGCCACAAAACGAAATAGTCACAACCTGAAAGTGTTTATTTTACCCTCCTGGTGATTTTCTCGACGATATATCACGTCATTAGAACCGACCAGATAGTGATGGACGAGATACCTCGCCTTTGAATAAACTGTTCAGATCTTGATCTCACCATCAAAAACGGCAATATCTTCATCACTTTTGATGACGAGATATCTCGTTCATCAATTTTTCTAGTGACGAGATATCTCGTCGAAACTGCTTGGAGGGTTGATGATTTGGCAATTTTATTGAAGTAACAATCCAGCGATAGCCCCTTCCCCAGAAAAATTATAAATATTTTCCTAGTAGATTGAGCAATGGTTACAATCACAGTCACACAAATAATCCAAGCACCAGAATCAAGGACAGCTATGGGCACCGTTTCGGTTGGCAGATATGTGATTGTCCTGGCATCCGAAGGAATATGCAGCATGCGACATACAAACACAGTCAAAAATAAAAGTAACACATTCTATGGAATATAACACAGAACAAGGGAATCATCTTGGAGCTTCATCAACAACACAGACCAGAGATATGAGCTGAAGGCTTTGTGTAACAACTTCTCTTTCATAAACAACAGAGACTCTCTTCTGCATTATATAGAATAATAGTAATTATATATATAACAAACGTGAAAAACTGTGGGACTCATCATTTTTATCTAAATTATAATAAAAAAAATTTTAAGTTCCCACATTTCATTTAGTTTGAAGGCTTGGCTTTCTGAGCAAAAAAGTGTAGGATTCCTCCACAGTGTTCCTATACGTCAAGGTGGATCGTATCCACGCGTACACGCGGCAGTCACTGAATCCTTTGCGTGTACTGTACGTGGAGATTCGATTGTACAGTTGTGAAGTCGTCCAGGAGTAGTTTCGGATGCTGTATTATCACCGTAAGCTGAAGACTGTGACAGCGGTTGCGGATAGAACGGACAGCACTGTTGTGAAGAGACTGTAGTGGAGGACTGTGGCAGCTGCGGTAGTTGGACAGTAGCCTGCAACAGAGGTCAGATAGTAAATATATAAAATGTAAACTACTACCACTTGCCATTTAAGATATAAAAGTTTGCCTAACTATAAAAGTAATTTCGACGAGATATCTCGTCTATTAAGATCTGACCAATTTTGATGATGACGAGATATTTCGTAATCAAGATATTGCTGAATTTTCGATGATGACGAGATATTTCGTCATCAAGATATTGCTGAATTTTCGATGATGACGAAATCAAGATCTGGTCAGTTTTCTTTTAATGATCGTGTTTTCTTCTAATGACGAGATATCTCGTCCAACAAGATCTGGTCAATTTTACAAATGACGAGATACCTCGTCAAGACGTCCAGCAGGAGGGTTAACAGAATATATTAGAATAATCAAACTAGTATACACAAACCAGTAGCGTGGCTTAACATTGATGGCTAGGGATGCAGACTGGATTGAAAGCAAAAAAACATGCTTCGCTTTAGACAACCTTACAAGCATGGTTGGGTTTTTATGGCGCAAGGGCCATATTTAGCCATGCTGCCCCTGACACAAGACAATGTCAAGTAATGGACAAAGTTTTACTGACATACAAGGCACACCCAGGGAGGAATCGAACCTAACAGGAATCAAACATGATAGGAATCGAACCTGCGCTGCCTACAAGTTGCTAGCGCATTGGGCATACCCATTGAGCCACGACGGCCACAAACAATCAAAAAGTATGTCAATTCGATCCGATGTTGTTTCTTTAATGCAAAGACAATAAAACAAAAATATGTTTTAGCCCCATGCTAAAAGAGCCAAAATGGTGCAATCGTGCCAATCCTGGCAACTCAGCATGCTTGTACTAGAGCTGGATGGCAGTTTTATTAAAGCGGGAAACAGAACGATAGATTATGTGCTAAGACCCACTGAGCATATTATCTTAATTGTATTCTAGCTTTGGTAGGAAGTATGGAATGCTGTGATGAGTCTTCTAAAGATACTCATTGTACATGACAAACACCATAAACCAATCAGTTATACATGATTCTTATTTGTTTATTTTGTAGTGTACTGTTTCATCGAAAGTATTTAAACTATTCTTTAAAAAATGTTTGGCGACTAACCGGCCTCCTAACTCTGAGTGGTTCACATGCATAATTCCACCTTGCAACCTGCAGTCTTCCCTGCATGACTCCTAACGATTTTTGATTTTCTCGACCAATAAAAACTTTCCATAGAAATCTATTCCAAGGAAAGGATCAATATAATCTTTCCAAGGGATTATTTTCCAAGGAAAATATCAATATAATCTTTCCAAAGAAAGGACCAATGCAATCTTTTCAAAGGAATATTGTAAGGGTGAAATGTTCCTCCACCATTGTGTAGTAAAAGGTCTGTTCAGAATTGAAATGAAACATTGGTCCCAAAATAATTGACTTGTAGGAATAGTTCCTTCTATGAAAGTATGATCTGAATAGTTGTGACAGTTCATAACATTGAAGACATGAAGCAGAGAGGTAGAAATAATGTAAAAAGGTCATGAATAGTAAAATGAAGCATTGGTCCCAGAATAGTTGACTTATAGAGGAAAGGACCACTATAATCGAACCAAAGGATTCTAATCTAAGGAAAGAACCAATAGAATCTTTCTAAAGGCTGAAAGAATCCATTAATTCTTTCAACCAATGGATGTGGTTATTCAGTCATGATGTGTGTTGTGGTGGTAAAAGCAATATTACACTACTCGGAAATCTTGTAACTCAGAGGGCTAAAAGCCCAAGTTTCTTGGGAATTTTTCAATTTCTTGTTGGACCTGTGAGTCAGTTTCAGACACAGGAACTTAAAACCAACATTCACAACGCAATAGAATTTCAGTCAAAAAGAAAGCAAGAACATGTCCAAGAATATACCTCTGCTGGTTCCATTGATTGCTATGAGACCTTCCCTGCCAATCTGAACATTTCTTAAGCATTCTTCCATGCTGCCCGAGAAATGAATCATCTCGTCATTCACTGTATATGCCTGAAAGATAAGAATTAATCTGGCTTAAATTATAAAGGGTAGAAGGGCGCAAAATAAACATTTTTGTCAAAAAATGTGTCCGGAAGCTTTTTAGGCCAGTCGATAACATCGTTTCAGAGGCGTAAGGCGTTATTCCCCTCTCGGATTTTCAACGGCAAGCTCCGAATTCGTGTAGCGATATATGTCATTGAAAATTTGAGAAGGGAATGATGCCTTGGCCTTTATACGTATGCGTGTATTTTAATGTATCACAAAGAAATCAGTTAAATAGTTTGATTTAAATACATAAGCAGATGTAAAATGTAAAAAAATGTTTAATCTTAAGGGTGTTTTTGGTTAATTGACTGTCTAGATAATAAATAAAACATTTTTTCAAATTACTAAGCCAATTAATGGACATGGTAAGGTATGCATTCAACTCTGAATTAAAAAAACTAGATTGTATTGCACATACCAAACAAAGATGTTTCCTTGTTCCAACTGCAGTAGCGATAACGTAACTGATTCCATTTTCTTCCCAGCTACCTCGACATTGAAAGGCTGAAACATAAGAAATATTGATCGTAAACAAATTTGTATAAGGACACATTTTTAAAAATTTAAACTATTTACTAACTTCCAGAAGCAAATAACTAATAATTAACATCGGTTGGTTTTATGGCACAAGGACCATATTTGGCCAAGCTGCGCCAACATACGACAGAAGACGAAGCAATATTTGACAGGAAAGAAATGAAAAAATGGTAGGTTGTGTCGAGGACACAAACCGTAGTTTTGACGTGAATACTCGGGTCTGAGGTTGGATTGTGGAATGAATGAAGCAGACATAGGAAGTTTGAACGATTGTTTATTGCGAATATTCAACAATTAATTGAGTTTCAACGATTAAAGTGCAGTTTGATATTAATATTGAAGGGTAATTTTATTAAGGGCCTGTGATTGTAGCGAAGTTCGGTAGCTTGCTAATAAGACTACTTAAGCGAAGTCCTCACTTCAACACAATCCAAAGTTACACTCGCCCAGTGTAGGGCTCGACGTTTCATGCATGCCCTCCAGAACTGTTCCAATTTTAAAGAACGTATATAGGTAAAAAAAACTATGAATCAATGTATCAAAATTTTTTTTTATATTTTTCAATGCCTGACCACTGACATTCGGCAATACAATGGGTAAAAAACGGCTACATTGTGAAGGAGCACCCAGTGAGTGAGTCAACAGGGACAATGACCAGCATGCATGCGCTTACAAATCGAGATTCGAACCTGGTACGAACTCCGATTTTAAAAACGTATTCACCTCAAAAATTGGTCGGAAAGCTTGTTTTTCCAATGTTTTCATCGAATGGAAAAATTACAAATTTTGCATTTTTTTATTCATAAATTTAATTAAATATGTCGTCCTATTTGTGCTCCAATTATTGTCCCACATTGAATTGTCCACTTCTTCCTCATACTCAGTCTGCCTTACCAACTTCCTTAGCATTACTGTAATAAGCCATCATCTGTAAGTAACCTTACTTGTAAGTAATGTCTCATCAACCGTGTAATAAGTATTTCTGAAACAAGTAAGCCTTGAATCTTGCATTAAAACAATTCAAGGATGCCAAAGGAATGGAATAATGTGCTCACATTTAGCTTTCCTCTCCGTGGCACAGTCCTGCAGAAGTTCCATTTTGTCCACTGCCGAGCAGCCAGAGGTCAGCGTCGTGGTTCCCACACAAGGCCAGTGTTCTTCAGTGCTCAAGGATATCAGCCTGGACAAGTGCCGAGAGTTGCCTTCCAAGGAGTAGATACCAGCGATCGGACATTCCAGAGATCCGTAAGATTGAGCTGAAGCAGAAAGCAACGGTTATTCTTTATTTCAACAACAGTGACAACAGTTGGATTTTGCACGTAAGTGTTGCTCAATTGAAATGTTTTCAATAAGTCGTCGGCTAACGAGTGAAACACTAAGTCAGTTCTTGAGATGAGTTTTGTTTTAGCTTTCCAAGAGACCAGAATCGATTTTTAGACTGATGAAGTCCACTAAGTGATTTTTATTTGCATGAAGGTCAAATTTCTGCGAGAAAGAAACATAGTGAGTAGAAGTTTTCTCCCTTCGTTTTTCAGAACTATGCTGTTTGAACTCAATGTGTTTCATTTGTAAGTCGACAACGTAATTGTTAAAAAGTGTTTTCTTGAAAGTATATATATAAGAGTACTGTAAAACAACAAGTTTAATTATTATTACAACAAAGTTTATTGACACGATTATTGCAGAAACTATGCAAACGCTAAAAAAATATTTATTGCACAAGTACGACAGTTTAATTGAGGTTTACACTCTAAAATCTTTTGAAGAAGTTTCTTGGATTTTTCCCAGATCTATGGAATTATTTTGAGATTTAAAAGCTAATGAAACATTTTAACGTCTGTTACAAGTAGCCCTAATTTGATATTCAACGAATCTGTAATATGCTTCATCGATTATCCTAGAGATGGCGCCAGTAGTCCAACTGTGCTAAAGATTCCTGTCTTGTATAAGTTTAAGTATTATCAGCTTTGAACATAAGCATCTCCGCATGACACATCAATTTAGATAGACGGACAGGTTCCCAAAATATAGCGTGAAATTTTTTTCAACGTTCCACATCGTAAAATGAATTCACAATTATTTTTAACTGTGTTCATCACTTTTTTTAATAATTAATTACTTCAATTACATACACTAATTGTGACGCTTTTAATGCATTCAAAGCTTTTAATATCGATTTAAATCTGTTTTAATTTCCACAGGATAAAGAACTTGGTATTGTATTCTCTGAAGTTCGTGTTCCCAATTCTGAAAAGATTGCTGAGGTAATCTATATTTTTTGTTTGACAAAGCAAAAAATCCGACATGGAACGAAAAATAGGGTCAGAATGAACCAAAGAACCAACAAATGAACCGGATCCACTGGTTTTCTCAATGGTTTTGCGATTAAAAAATTTCCGTAGATATTATAGTTTTCCAAGTTATAACTAATAGCCGGAACTGGAGTCAGACTATCCATTTTCTCGATATATTTTATTTGTTGTGACTGGGAAAAGATAATATAGTTCGCAAATTTTGTTGGAAAGATATCCTTGCCTGGGACAGTTGCTTTTCTAAACTAAGATATAATCATTTATTACTTATGAAGTAATAGACGGATAGAATCGATAGATGGTCCAGACCAAGCCTTTTTGTTTGTTATGGAATCGGAAAGAATAGTTAATAGATTTTGGGATCGATAGCTGCAGGTGGTATTAGTTAAATTACTGTATAATTACGTTTGACACTGGTGGTTATCTCGACGAAATATCTCGTCATTAGCAAAACTGGCCAGATCTTGATGGACGAGATATCCCGTCCTTAGAAAAAACTGACCTGATCTTGATCTCATCATCATAAAAAATAGGCAATATCCTAATAAACGAGACATCTCGTAATTAGGAAAATGGGTCGAAGCGAGATACCTCGTCGAAACCACTGGAGGCTTGATTTGATAGGGCAGAGATATGAGATGCCTCTGTGAAAACCTCAGCTCTTCTAAAAAACACTTGATTTTCTATTAGAACACCCTTCATGAAAAGCATTCAGAAAATAATTCAAGTTCCGTCATCTTTCGGTTCCTAAATGCAGTACTGTTAAATGAGTATTGCATTTAACGATTATTTCGACTGTTTAGACTATTGACGAATTCAGACGCATATTCCACCTGTAATGTACGAAACTTCTGTTTTCCCTGATTTAATTAGCTTCAACAGGAGTTTTTGATAGCCTCTCTAATTCCAATGTCATTTTGGGAAGGATTCGAGGCCCTGCGGCCTCTCCCCTTAAATATCCCTGGCTCTTTGATGAGTGCTTTTTTAACATACTCATATAAATTAACCCTCCTGATGGTTGTCTCGACGATGTACCTCGTCGTTAGCAAAACTGACCAGATCTTGATGGACGAGATATCTGGCCACGAGAAGAAAACTGACCAGATCTTGATCTCAAGATCTTGTCATTAGCAAAATTGGTCAGATCTTGATGAACGAGATACCTTGACATTAGAAAACTGACCAGATCTTGATCTCGAGATCTGCAAAATTGGTCAGTTCTTGATGGACGAGATATCACGCCGAAACCACTCGGGGGGTTAAACAGGATGAAATCCACTGTTAGTTTGCCCATCTGTACTCTTAAACCCCCTATTTCATTAGTCCTTCAATGTAAAATCATCTTACTTGTGAGTGTGACTATCTCTGAAGGATTGAGTTCGAAGTTAATCCCTAGACATGCATCTGAAGCGAGAGGTGACAGGAGATCTAAAAGAAAGAACAAATGATTGAAATTTGATCGTTAGGTAGTAAAAGTACCATAACCGGGTCAGGGTTGATGTGAAAAATGAAAATGTGCTCCTAGTACTCACTGGTGGTCTGCAGTTCAACAACGTGAGGGGCTCGTTTGTGGATTCTCAAACAGGCATAGCCACTGTTGCTGTAAACCAATCAAAAAATATTAATTAGATATTAATTTAAATAACAAAATTCAAATATGTTATTTAAAAAAGCAAGCACATACAAGTATATTAACAAGAAATAAATTATAAAAATTTATTACCATTTTTGACGGAGTTACAGGTACAGCATCGAAGATAGTGATACGTATGTCTACTGTCTGTAATACGTGTAATACAAAAACGCGTTTTTCTGCGATTGAGATTTAGACATTCTTCTGATTTCGAAATATTCTCTGCGCATCTGGTTTAAATTGAAAAATTTGAAATGTTTTTGGATAATCCTTGAAATCTGCTGTATATATATAAGCGCAAATGAGAAATTCGTCATGATTCCAAATTTTTGTTTAAAATGTTTAACCTGTGCTTTTTTTTTTGGCAAAATTTTTGTGTTTAGTGCACGATTCTTTTCTCTACATTAGAATGATAGTTATCAAATTTAATTAATTAGATTTATATGTACAAAATATTATATAAATTAAAATTTTGACAACACACGGAAAATTAATGCACATGAAACCTTTCAATTTTTGCTAATTTAGCAAATTTTTCCCCACGTTTTATGTAGTAATGGCATAATATTTTATACCAAACCTGATACATAGGCTTTTTAGTAGAAAACACACAAATAGTATGTTCACATTTTTTAACAACATTCGGATACCTGCAAAAGTTTGTTTTGAAAGTCCACTGTCCTCCCTCCCAACAGAAAATAAAACAACACAATTTTTTTGAAGCACCAACATTTACATCAACATAAAAAAGAAAGAACACTAGCTCATGTGACAATTTCTAAATCACTCACCACCCAGAAGTGACATGCACAACGAACTGCGCGTAGTTCTTGCTGTTGCCGGCAGATGACGCCACCGTGCTAGCTCCGGGCATGGAGGGGTGGTGGTGGTGGGCAGGGGACTCCTGCGTGCATACGACCCTCTTGACCACGTCCCCCGTGGTGGCGTTGGACACCCGAAAAGAGCCGTTCTTGTGGCTGATGTCGTATGCCAGTCGATCGTCCAGGCCCCTCCAATGACGGTACAGCGTGAACCACTCGGGATAATGACACTTCGCATGAGGATGGTTGGCTGAGGACAAAATTACACGAAAAAATTCATTTTCAGAGAAAAAACAGGAATAAACACACACTTTACTGATGAAAGTCACCGGACACCTGGAGTGGAGACAAAACAGCATTTAATTTGGAGTCTGACTACAAATTTAAATTTTCAATTTCAGAATCCACATGGGTAACTACAGAGCTAACTTAACTACTAGTGAGCATAGACTGAAATTTAAGGAAGGAATGTCCTAAACAAATGTGCAAATGTTTTATATCAAAATCTAAACACTGAAATAGCAGTCATTTTACTATCCCTAAATATCGATATTTAGAATTTTAAATATGTACCATCATGGGCATAAGTCCGAGGGTACTGAACTGTGCTGGCGCGCCTTCATAAAATTATTGACTAACCAAAATGGTTCAGTCCCCTAGAAGTTGTGTTCATGTTTAGATTTTGATAATAAAACCTTTGCACATTTCTATAGGACATTCCTTCCTTCAATTTCAGTCTATACTTACTAGTAGTTAGCTCTGTGGTTACCAATATGGATGTGGACTCTGAAATTGAAAATTACACTTAGACCCCGAAATAAATGCTGATATGTTTCTTCTCCAGGTGACCGGTGACTTTTGTCAGTACAGTGTATATAAGTTACGGAGTATACGGAGAGATTGAAAAAGAAACTAAAGCAAAATAAATATAAAAGCAGTAAGAAAATTTTCCCAATACAAACAAACGATTTTTATGTGTTTTCCAGATTAATATACACTGCTGGCCACCCAAATTGCAACACCAAGAAAGGCAAGAGATATCACAACAAAATTTATTTTGTAGATAACATGTTGACCAAGTATCAAATGATTAAATTTATAGACTTCTGTGAAGTGTGGTTCCTGCCAAAATCAGTAGCCAGAGTAGCCGCCATTGTTGGAGATCACCGCTGCCACACGCCTCGGCATTGATTCAAAGAGACTTTGGATGTGTTCTTGGGGTACAGCAGACCAAGCAGCTTCCACACGTTGCCAAAGTTGATCTGGTGTGGCAGCTGGGGATGTATTCTGGGTCAATCGTTGAGCAACCATGGACCACATGTTTTCTCTCGGCGAAAGATCCGGAGAGCGAGCTGGCCAGGGAAGCAATTCAATCTGGCGATTGACGAAGAACCCTTGAACAATGCGTGCCACGTGTGGTCGCGCATTATCCTGTTGAAATATGGCTGTGGGCAAGCCCTGAAGGTAAGGAAGGACAACTGGCTCCAACACCTCGGAGATGTAGCGCTGGCTGTTTAAAGTACCGGCAATGCGTACTAGAGGAGTGCGAGAGTGATATCCAATACCGCCCCATACCATAATACCCGGTGCAGGACCAGTGTGGCGGTGCATAACGCAGCTGTTCAGCATCCTCTCTCCACGGTGTCTCCAGACTCGAATCCGACCATCGTGGTGTTGCAGACAGAAGCGTGACTCGTCAGTAAAGACAATTTCATTCCATTCTGCCGTCCACATCCTTCTTTCATCGCACCATTGGCGGCGGAAACGTCTGTGGTTCTGCGTCAAGGGTAGACGAAGCAATGGACGTCTTGCGGACAGACCACTCTGCTGTAAACGGCGTCGAATGGTACGCGCAGACACTGGATGATGCGGTACAGACTGAATGTGCTGTGCTATGGTTCGTGATGTGGCTGAGCGATCCGTCACTGCCATACGCACAATATGCCTGTCATCACGTGAAGTGGTGCACTGAGGTGGATGCGATCGAACACGTCGCTCCGTCGTACCCTCCTGCATCCAACGATCACATATAAGCATTACAGTTGTTTGGTTTCGTCCAACACGACTACCGATTTCCCTGAAAGATAATCCACAATCTCGGTAGGCCACTATCCTTCCTCTGTCGAACTCGGATACTTGATCAAAAGATGATCGCTGTTTTCTACGAGGCATAATTGATCGTTTTTTTGAAAAAACCACAAGAAAAACACAATTGCCGTACTTGAAATCGTCGAAATCTCCAAGCCTTAAATAGCGCTTTGAAGTGGCGCCACAGGCGCGCGTGATGTGCGTCTGCGCTGAAATTCTAATCATTTGCATATCTCACCTCCGCTAATGCATGTTGTAAATTTCATATTATTTGCATGCTTCCTTCAGGGTGTTGCATTTACGGTGGCCAGCAGTGTATTTATAAACACCAATTCTATATATGTTCAATTCTATGAATATATAGTTATAAAAATCAAAATGATAAAAAATATTTGGAAACGTGCTCAAGTAATAGAGGAAATATAAAAGTAGAGTGAGCAATGGTAACCTTTTTATGTGCCCAGGATCATGTAACCAAAACTAGTAACACGACCTCTAAACAGATTTTCGTCTGCGAGGTGGAAAAGAACATTCATCATCTGATTGGTAGCCAGGCCGGGAGAAGACACCCACCCATTGATTCATCATCTGATTGGTCCGCGCGACAAAGTAGAATTTGGAAATTTCATCATTTTTGCCGCCACTATAAAAATGCGTTTTCACACACTTACCCTGTCATAAGATGTTGTTATATCGCCAAAACGAGGCGATAAAATGTAAAATCGACCAGGTCGATTTTCAGAGTAGTCACGTGACTATGTCGAAATGTTAATCAACTTTTTGAAGCTCCTCTCAATAGCAATACTCAATCTACTTATATCTCACGTCTATGGGTCAAATCTCCATGTTCCCTTATGCTTTTGCATCTAGTTATCTGACAGACGAAATGGCGGTAATATGAGACATACTGTGAGGATAAATGTAGTGTAGTGTTTCTGTGTCACAACGTATTTCTTGAATGTATTCTGGACATGGCTTCCTTTTGCTTGAATTACGACTGCGATTTCAGCATGTGACCAATAGAAATTCCAAAGAATGAATTCCGAACTGATATATGATAGTCGATTGGTCAACGCTAAACATTGTCAAAACGACGATAAACTACATTTAAGTTAACGCCGTTATGTATCATACGAGAACATTTGGGTAACAGAAAGCAAAATCCTCGTCTTCCATCTGGTTTGTTCGTTTACACAAGGGGTGTCAAACTGGCGGCCCGCATGTGGCCCCGAGGTAATTTTTTGTGGCCCACGATGCTCTGAAATAAAATGAAAACAGGACAATATGTTATGAAGAAAATAGCACTTAGGGGAGATCGAGGCAATACCGTACACAATTTCGTCATGTTAAAAATGTGTGAGCAACTATTTTCGTCCATGAAATTAAATAAAACGGCCTACAGATCAAGATTAACTGATAAACATCTATCTGCCATAATGAAGATTGTCTGTTCTGTCTTTGAATCCAGATATTGGAAAACTAGTAGGATTGAAAAGCGTTGGCAAGTTTCCGGCAAAAAAAATAAATTTTAGTTTTATAAATACATTAAATTAAATAAATGTTTAAATAAAAACAATTATATAGCAATATTATAAATTATTACCCTAAATTCACTTAATTACATAATGTGTTTTAATTATCCTATCCATATTCCTAAATCCTCACTTCAATTTCAATTTCAATCCTCACTTCACAAATTTTAAGAAAATTTGTAAATGTGATGTGGCCCGCGTGAATCTTACCAGTTGCATTAAATGGCCCGTGTTTTAATTGAGTTTGACACCTCTGGTTTACACTGAAAAAAACCACCCTCATTCATTTTTATGAGGGTTTTTGAACTTAAACATTTTTTATGATGACGTATCGAGATCTGATCAGTTTTCTTCTAATGACGAGATACCTCCTGAGAATCCCAATAGGGTTAACAAGTTAGTTTTAACACTGCGAGTTCGAAAACTTAAAAATAATTGTAGAAAATCTAAAATAAAGATGAAAAGTTTTTTGAAATGTTTCCAAAGATGCATCAAAATAGATTGCAGTCTAGTGTGAAGCTCCTACCTTTGGTCAGCCGCATAGTTCTTGAGCCTTCCAGTGGCGTGAAGAGGCCGTCACAAGTGGCGTCACCCGACTGCGCCACCAGATAACCGTTGCCGTCTTCGGTCTGTTCGTACACCTGCAACACAAACGAATTCGTTAAGCCGTAGTGAGCAGAAAAACGGGTTGAGTTGGTTGGGATTTGTCGCACAAGGGCCATGTTTGGCCACGACGAAAGACAGACAAAACAAGAAAAACACACACAAGGAAAGTTTTACTAACTCAGAAGAGAGAACTTAACTCAGGGAGGAATCGATTCTGCGCCGCGTACAACTCGCAGGTTGCTAGCGAGCAACTGAGCCACGACGACCCCGTGAACAGAAAAAGAACTAAATGTGTTTGTTATACAACAAAAATATACCATAACGTTGACTATCGGAGCTATAGTCTGGCTCCCGTGCGTTGGCAGACGAGTCACGTGAAAAGAGTACGAATTAGCACAGAGAAATACGGTGATTTAACTCTTGATTACAAAAAGGAGCAATACATTTTTGTTGTGTTGTAATATCAGAAGGTTGCGTGTTCAAATCACGACCGGGTCACCATTTGGTGGTTTGCCAACATTTTAAATTGACTTAGAGATTTTTTTTACTGACCAGATTTAGTAAGGCAAAACGAAAAACATTTATAAAATTTCAATTAATTCATTATCTACGATCAGCAAATAATCTCAACAGAAAGTAGAAACAATGATAATCATCGCATATTCCGTTACAGATCTTTGTATACAAAGTTTGGGAACAGTGAAAATCAATGTAAACCCTCCAAGTGGTTTCGACGAGATATCTCGTCCATCAAGATCTGACCAATTTTGCATATGACGAGATATTTCCTCAAGATATTGCTGAATTTTGATGCTGACGAGATCAATATCTGGTCAGTTTTCTTCTAATGACGAGATATCTCGTTCATCAAGATCTGGTCAGCAATGACAAGATACTTCGTTGACACAACCACCAGGAGGGTTAAGAAAGCTGTTGGCATATAAATAATAAAGATAATATGAAAACAATTTTGCAGCTAAGTCTTTCCATTAGAAATGACAGAGCTGAAGAAATGTTTTTTCTTAGATTCTAATATAATTCTTGGGAATAAAAGAAAAAATCATTAAGCCGTATAGAATATGTTTATACAAAGTTCCACTAGAAGAATATTCGGTCTTTGGTTGGATTCGAACTCGCAACCCTACCGTTTCTAATCCGTTACTCTTGCGCAATAGGTATACCCACTGATTCACGACGCCACCGAAAATAAACAAGCGTACAAGTTGGAGTTCCAAAAAACTGACAAATCGTCTCAAAACCGTTGTATTTTAAAAGAATAACCCATATTATCGAACATTTGAATCAAGGGAAGAAAATAAAGACCTCAAAGTTGTCGATTCTATTTAAAAAGACGAAAAATAGACTTCGAAATGAAAACGAGACAAATATGAAACGAATTGGGGACAAACAAAAATGAAAAATCTTCAGATGCATTAATATTATTCGAAACATCGAATGCAATCATTCCAAGTCATGCAAATGCTGAATAATAAACACTAAAAACGCGTCAGACGGTAGTCTCAAAAGCGACAATCACTGACATGTTCAGACAACCAAATGTAATTTTAGAAGACACAAATTCAAGACCTGAATGCATTAGTTTGAGATTCGAAGTAATCAGTCAAACGGAAAACATTTCAGCTTGTTTTCTTTGTCTCCTTCGTATAGATAATTCATTACTGAATTCGGAGAAGCACAATACCATGGGTGAGGAGATAAAAAAATACAAAATATTAGTATAGCTTCCATCGGAACACGGATTTTACAGTTTAAAATGCTTCATCAATCATTTATTCATTACTTTTTTGATCCAGTACCTCCTGGTTGTGATGATTATCAAAATAAATAAAACTATTATCAGTTAAATATTTTCTCGGAAGCGAAGCTGAATAATAGTCTGTTCCATATCAATGATTTTACAGGAGCGTAAAATGCTCAATAATATTTATGATGCCAATGTTATGGGTAAATGCACCCATACGAATCTTTATTCCATTTTGCCGTTTAGTAAATTCGATTAAGTGTATTAAGGCGATTGAAGTCACAAGGAGAAAGTTTCCCCTTTCTTCTATGGCCGTGAATCATCTTAATGTAAAGAAATCAATTGGAGGACCACACCACAAGTGCGAGGTTTCATGATTCCGTAACTTTCTCGGTAAACAAATACGAGTCCGGCAGTTGCTGACGTTCCCAGATAGACCATTGTTTCTCATCCGAGCGAGCGATTTTAGATGATATTAGAAGCTGACAATCGATACCATCTTGTGGTTTCTTTGGGAATTAACTGTAGCAACCGATGTCTATACTACATAGACCATTCTTCCCCGTAAATAAATATGAGACCGGCAGTAGCGGGAGACAGGCGTTTCCACATAGACCGTTGTTCCACACCCGAGTGCGATTTCATGATATCAAATGCCGACCCACATCAAAGAGGTTTCTTTGGAAATTAATTGTAAGAATCGATGTCCAATACAACAGACTATTAGTTCATTAAAATCCCATTTTCGAAACTTTTCCACATACATATATTTGTCGAAAACTTCAATTATGTATCACCAAATTCAGATCTAGAAAAGTGTTTTCTATTATATATTTAAGCGCATTGATATGGTTAAATTCGTATAGAGAAAATTGCAACATTTGATGTGAAAAGTAGGTAGGTATTTTAATTAACGCCGCACTGGAGTAACGGGCTATTGACGAAGGTCCGGGATCAAACCCGAAGGGCAAGACCGAGGACAACACGTAATTTTGAACCACTTTGCAGCAAAGTGGATGATGGAAGAAACAACGAAAAATTTCAGAACCTTAAAATTATTTTCATGAATTCAACTTCAATTTGTTTTATCATTATTGACTTGGAAATTCTAAATTGAAACCAAAACCGCCACTTGTAAAGCAGGAACCATCATTCCTTAGATTTATGTACGAAACATTTCTTATTTTATTTTCAAGTGATTCGTCTTCAAGAGTAAGGTTTTTCAATTCTTGGAAAGGCGATTTATCTTATGAACAGACTACGGGAATAATAAAAAAATCGAAACATTCAAAGCAATTTTATTCTGGTTGTAACTAAGATTTAGAATAAGAAAAAAATTCGAATAGCTTCATTAAAGCAGACTCAACATACTAAGTGAAAACCTTTTAGTAGTAATACAGAAAGATTTCAAAGCACATTTCATATACTTCACAATTTTAAAGAATCTTTCATGAGGCATTTTTTAGAATCTCCTTTCCGTAAATAGTAATTTAAGTTTAACCGCCAGAATAAAGATGAATATAATACTAAAAAATATGGAATTGATTCTAAGTTATATTTTCGTTTAATGATCCCTTTATAGAATACTTATAGAAAGTAGAAGACTGGTTTAATTTCTTGGGCAGTTGCATTTCCATTTGTTCGTAGTAATCGAACGAAATTGTGAATAGTTCTACAAATGAAAGCATATTACGTTCCTACAGATTGCTTTTCAAATACCACTTGTCTGGAAAGTTAAAAACATATTTTTCATTCTACCTGAACTTTTAAATTTTCATCGAAGTTTTTACAGTACTTTATTCGTGCGTTTGTTTAAAAACACTCATTCCCTTTCTCCGATTTATCGAAATTCCCTTAAATTCCTACTTTTCTGTTTCCTAAATCAAAATGGAGAAGCAATAAATATTACTTCGACTACCAATTGACAATAATCGTGATATTATTTGTGTTTACGAATCTTTGGCAATTTATGTTGTGCGTTTATTTTACACCACGGTATGGCTTTGAATCGTACATGGGTAGGTAGGTATTTTAATTAACGTCGCATTGGAGCAACACAACGGTCTATTAACGACAGTCCGAGATCAAACCCGAAGGAAAAGATCCGAGGACAACACATAATTTTGAACCACGGACAGATGACGAGGTCACACCTGAGCTGGCACCCCTCTCTCCAAACTTCCACACCACGCCAACGTGAGGACATTTGAGGCCACGACAGATTTAACGTGCACCATCCCCCTTTGTACACGACGGTCTTTGGTTGGATTCGAACTCGCAACCCTCTGGTTGCTAATCCTTTATTCTTCCAAGCGGGAATCATACATGGTATGTAATGTCTTAGGTATGTCCTGTACGATGTACGGCACTTAACGTGCAACTGTTATATAAAATAATTTATGAAATTTTATGAGTCATAAGCAATATCTTATGGCACTTCATGCATGTCTGTTACATGACATAATGCATGACTGCTTATGAGTGATACATGGTGTGCAATATTCTAGGTATGCCATGTAGGACTATTACGTAGTATCACGTTTGGCATTTCATGCATGATTGTAATATGGCATCATGTCTGACTAAAAATCGTAATTATGTACGACTAATTACGTACCATCTATATGGCATTTCATGCATGAATGTTGCATCAATCACGCAGTCATGGACCTTCTGATGAAATAGTCGGAGCATGTCGCAGTTTCGTGCTATTTCTTCCGATCGTTCGGTTTGAATATCATGTGGTATGGGATAAAGCACGAATCTTAATGCAGGACTACTCATTGACAGGTTTATGCGATTATCAAGCGTGAATAATAACCCTAGTTTGGGCTCTTTTGGTTAGCCAATCGGTCTAAGCTGATCCGCAATCTCTGCGTTCTCACGAGAATAACTCCGCCCACATGATCCGCCTATTTCATCACAAACATAGAAGTTCGCATGCAATAGACGGAGCATGAGTGAGCAGCCTTTTATTTCTTCCGATCGCTCGGTGGAAATAGCAGTCACGTGTTATTGGGAGAATGGATTATTCATGTACTGGCTAATGCGATTAAAAACACTAGTTTGCACTTCGATACCAAATTAGCCCACGTCGATTCCCAATCCCACATGGCCAACACTTCAGATTACTGGACTCCGTCCAGATCTAATGAAATAAACAGAACATATGTGGGCGGAGTCGCTGTCGTAAGGTCTCAAAAGGGTTAATCACGTGGGTTTAAGAATCGACTTTGCCGATTAACTATCGAAGTGCAGACTAGTAGTTTTGATCACGCTGGATAATCACTTTAACCAACCAATAATTTGTCCCACATTGGGATTCATGCTTTTTCACGACAGATTTTCAAATCGAGCGACCAGGGGAAATAGCATGACGTTGCACGCTCATACTCTGTCTATTTCATTAGAATATCGATGATTAGAAACATCGACCTTCTAATAAAATAGAACATGTGGGCGTAGTCGCTGTCGTAAGATCTCTGAAAGGTAAATCACGTGGGGTTACGAATCGACCTGAGCCGATTGGCTATGGAAGCGCAGACTAGTGTTTTTGATAACGTTGGATAATCACTAAGCAATCAACAATTAAGGATTCAAGCTTTTCACACCACCAAGTGACAGATCTTCAAACCGAGACCGAAAGAAGTAACAAAGCTGAGCGCACATGGGGGATTCTCTCTTTCATTAGAAGGTAATTAAAACTCGTGATGTTATTACACGCTATGACCATACATGGCGTATGCACATAGCGTGTCATACATCAGCCTTATAATGAAACAGACGGAGCACGTGCACGAAGCTTCGTGTTATTTTTTTCCAGTTGCTGGGTTTGAAGGTCTGTCAAGTGGTGGGTGAAAGCATGAATCCTAAATCATTGATTGGTTAAAGTGATTATCCACCGTGATCAAAAACACTAGTCTGCGCTTCCATAACCAATCGGCTAAGTCGATTTGTGATTTACCTTTCAGAGATATTACGACAGCGACTTAGCCTATATATGCTCCGTCTATTTCACTAGAAGAGGTCGATGATAGCATATAATAGGTCCTGTATGACTCGTATCTTGCATATGTACGAGGCAAATATTTAAGCTAAAAATCTATATACATCCGAATAAATGTAGCATTATTGCTTTGAAGCAAACAGGCAGAATCAGCGAAAAGGCTCACACAACAAAATATTCCAAAACACTCGAGGCATAATTTATCTTACAAAACTTCGAAAACGAACTAAAAGAACCCTACCTAAAGAGCTCCGAAGGTCAAAACAACCTTGTGCACACTAAATATCGTCCAACAAAAGCAGCCCACCTGAACTGCCAACGAAAAATCACCAACAAAAAATAAACCTACTCCCAATTCTATCCCCAACAAAATCCGTCCAGGAAACTTAGTTGCAAAAAAAAGCTTTTGAAGTGCGAAGTTTCAAAATAAAAGGGGGGGGCATGCGAGGGGGTCTGGAACTTCGTAAAAAATAAAATTAAAGAGAAAAAGCCTCCGAAAAAATGCAATCTTACTACTACCGTAACAAAGGATAAGTACGTCGAGGAGAACTTCTCTGGCATCGGCAATCAACGAGTCGCTTTGCCTTGACTTGACCCTTTTTAAGAAGAGTAAAACACTAAAAAGAAGGACATGTACAAAGGAGAGTAGAAATTCGGATCCGGCGGGAATCTGGCATTGCTGGAGGAACGTAATCACGGAGAGGAACTTGGTGAAAGAGGAACTGCCAAGCTAATATTCGGGCAGACATTTGTGACCACATTTTGTGCCAGAGATCCTGGAATCGCATACTTTCCAAGTTCATCGTAGACGTTTGAGGAAGGTAGCACCTGCATTAGCATCACATACTGGAGCAACCCAACGGGCTATTGGTGACGGTCCGGAACCAATCCCGAAAGGAAAGATCCGAGGACAACACCTTGTAATTTTGAACGGTCAGGTGACGAGGTTAAAACCTCGGCTAAGTTGGGAGTAAGTGGTTAAAACTGGAAACCCACTCTCCAAACTACCACACCACGCCAACGTGTGTAGACACTTTTAGACTCCTAATTGTATAATTACACTAAATTTTATACTACAGAGGCTGTTCGGACATTTTTTGAACGATTTTAATGGTCTAGAGCTCAATTTTTTACATGAAATTTTTGTGTTTTAAATGTTCCATTTGATAGCCCTTATTGTTAACTATCTTTCTACACCTTAATTTCCATGATAATAATGACTTTTGTAGTATCGACAATGGTATTTTGTCCCATTCTTGTTCCACAGTTTTCCAGTCCTTCAATGGTTTCGGTCGACGTTTCCATAATGCCTTTTTTAAAAGTCCAAAAGCACAAAAGTCCATGGATGAAACAGATGTTTCATCCATGGACTTTTGTGCTTTTGTTCCGGAGATTTAGTAAGAATATCAGTAAAGGGTATTGACTTGATACCAGTTTCTTGTTCCATTTTTTTCCAATAATTTAATAGTCGATTTAGATGTGTGGTTGTTTGCTTTACCCTGATGCAGTTCTACTGATTGTTGGCACTGTGGGTT
Source organism: Meta bourneti (assembly GCA_933210815.1). Classification (NCBI taxonomy): domain Eukaryota; kingdom Metazoa; phylum Arthropoda; class Arachnida; order Araneae; family Tetragnathidae; genus Meta; species Meta bourneti. Next base: position 31,473,113 of record OW119930.1, read on the forward strand.
AAGATATGAAATTTCTTTTTTGAATATTGGGAATAAAATAGGGTCTCGATAATATGTGGGAGTTGATTTTTACATTTTTTCCCTCTTTTTACTTTTAATTTTCCATTATATGCAAAACCGGCAACAATCATAAATCTCTTAGAGAAAGTTCTCACGTTCACTTTGCTATAGTCCTTTGACTTGGCGGATTCTCTTTTAAAATTAAAGATCTTACCTTACAAATATTCTCAGAATTTTTTCTTTTTTGGAAGTATTTTTCCGCTTTTACGTTTTTTTCCTTTCTCATTAATAATATTACTTATCGTACCTTTAGATATCGAAAAACCATGATTTTTACGATGTTTTTGAATAATTGAATAAGCATAATTCTCTTCGGAAAGAGAAAACATAGCCTTCCATCCATTGCTTATTTAAAAGCGCCATTTTGAAAGTAAACACTGAGCAGACGATAAGTTATACATTATCTATTTAACTGCTGTGAAAATAAAATTCTTTCGTAGCACACAATTTTTTACAGCTCATCAAAATCGTTCAAAAAATGTCCGAACAGTCTCTATATTTTCATTCTTATTACACCCTCAGGGGCACATCTTTCAAAGTGTGTACGGGCTTCACGAACCAGAGGTACCTAAACAATCTATTTTTCCCGTGGGGTTTACGTCTCTAGTAAACATGGGTAGGTAGTTAATTAACGTCGCAATGGAGCAACACAACGGGCTACTGGCAACTGGGATTAATCCCGAAGGGAAACATCCGAGAACACTACGTAATTTCGAACCACGGTCAGATGACGAGATCAGCACCTGAGCTGGTATCCTACTCTCCAAACTTCCACACCACGTCAACGTGAGGAAATATGAGGCCACGACAGATTTAACGTGCACCAACTCCCGTCGATCTTTGGTTGGACTGAGTTTCGAACACGCAACCCTCTGGTTGCTAAACCGTTACTATTCCAAGTGGACTACAATGGCCCTTCCTAATTGTATAAATTACATAATATTCTATACTATTCCCTCAGGAGCACTTATTTAGGTTTGTATTAGCTTCACGAACCCAAGGTACCCTAATGATCTATTCTTTTCCCATGGGGTTTACTATCTCTGGTAGGCATGGGAGTCGCGACCCCAGGATACCCAAGCGATCTTTCTCTTCTCCATCCTTTCTTTTCACAATTACTTCACATTATCTGTCTTGTGTTTGGCGCAGCTTGGCCAAATTTGGCCCCTGCGCCTTAAATCCAAAACCAACCAACCATTCTTATTACATTTTACTCCCTAAGTACTTGACGTTACTGGTCTTGTAACTTTCCACTTATTTGACCAATGAATAATCAACATTCTTATTAACCCTCTAAGTGATTTCGACGAGATATCTCGTCCATCAAGATCTGACAAATTTTGCGAATAACGAGACATCTCCAAGATTTTGCGGACTTTTTGAGAATGAAGAGATCAAGTTCTGGTCAGTTTCCTTCTAATGACGAGATTTCCCGTACATCAAGATCTGGTCAGTTTTGCTAATGAGACGAGATGCCTCATCGAGACGAGGGTTAATTATGATGAGGTTCGCTGAAATTCCTTAAGTACTACGTAATTGATACGTTCGTTCCGATTAGATGCTTTTACAGCGTATCAGGTTGTTGAGAAAAATAGTTTAACCCTCCTGGCGGTTGTGTCGACGAGGTATCTCGTCATTAGCAGTCATCAATTCTACAACTAATTTTTCGTAATTTTTTTTCACTGACGAAAATTCCGGCCGCTCAACCGTATATTCTTCTCTCCAACAACTAGTACAAAATTGCTTTTTAATAGATACATCAAGATCCCGCTCTATCTCACCCTACTCTAATCTGTAACCACGATAAAGTTTACCGAGATCGATGCGCCGAAACTTTACTAAACGTACGTAATACACAGCCAGCTGTAAAACATGTCTGCCATCTAGGGATCCAGTATTGAATTAAAACTTTTGCCAGTTTGTTGCTCGAAGAAAGTATTCTCTACATTGAAATATGTACTTACTCCAAAAAATCAAATATTTTAATCCACTATTACAGCTCATGAACGATATTAAACTCGTATCTCGAATCGTCATGCTTTAAGTTTCTTCACGAATATCTGATTTTGATGACGTCCCAAAGGACTCAGACTCTAACCTTTCGTTAATAATATATTGAATACTTCATTCGTACACATTTCACTCAACACATTTGTAATACGTTCTAAACAATATCGGTAAAACTCAAGAACAAGGCACTATCCCTTAGCCAAACTGGCGACTAAAATTTTCGTCGCCAAAAGGCTATTTGAATAGGCCATATTGGATTTCTCCCATTTGTGCGAAAATGGAAGTACATGTCTCAAACCTACGACGCATTACCATACCACAAAATTAAAGCCAATTGGCGACGGCCTTTAAGATTTGCATAAAGTTAATAAAAAGATGGACATGGGTCAATCTCCGCGTAAGTATTCAATTCAGAAGGGTTCTTTAATCAAAATGAAACAAGATGACCGGAATCATAATTCGAAACTTTGAATACAAATTAAACACAAATACAACGAGAAACAAACATGATATTACAACTATGGAACATAAAAGTAGAACTGGAATGACGGTTCAAGTAATACATTAACATTCAATATCGCGGTTAAAGAGAAAATAAAATAAAAAGGAAAATACACTGCTGGCCACCGTAAATGCAACACCCTGAAGGAAGCATGCAAATAATATGAAATTTACAACATGCATTAGCGGAGGTGAGATATGCAAATGATTAGAATTTCAGCGCAGACGCACATTACGCGCGCCTGTGGCGCCACTTCAAAGCGCTATTTAAGGCTTGGAGATTTCGACGATTTCAAGTGCGGCAATTGTGTTTTTCTTGTGGTTTTTTCAAAAAAAAACGATCAATTATGCCTCGTAGAAAACAGCGATCATCTTTTGATCAAGTATCCGAGTTCGACAGAGGAAGGATAGTGGCCTACCGAGATTGTGGATTATCTTTCAGGGAAATCGGTAGTCGTGTTGGACGAAACCAAACAACTGTAATGCGGATATGTGATCGTTGGATGCAGGAGGGTACGACGGACCGACGTGTTCGATCGCATCCACCTCAGTGCACCACTTCACGTGATGACAGGCATATTGTGCGTATGGCAGGGACGGATCGCTCAGCCACATCACGAACCATAGCACAGCACATTCAGTCTGTACCGCATCATCCAGTGTCTGCGTGTACCATTCGACGCCGTTTACAGCAGAGTGGTCTGTCCGCAAGACGTCCATTGCTTCGTCTACCCTTGACGCAGAACCACAGACGTTTCCGCCGCCAATGGTGCGATGAAAGAAGGATGTGGACGGCAGAATGGAATGAAATTGTCTTTACTGACGAGTCACGCTTCTGTCTGTAACACCACGATGGTCGGATTCGAGTCTGGAGACACCGTGGAGAGAGGATGCTGAACAGCTGCGTTATGCACCGCCACACTGGTCCTGCACCGGGTATTATGGTATGGGGCGGTATTGGATATCACTCTCGCACTCCTCTAGTACGCATTGCCGGTACTTTAAACAGCCAGCGCTACATCTCCGAGGTGTTGGAGCCAGTTGTCCTTCCTTACCTTCAGGGCTTGCCCACAGCCATATTTCAACAGGATAATGCGCGACCACACGTGGCACGCATTGTCCAAGGGTTCTTCGTCAATCGCCAGATTGAATTGCTTCCCTGGCCAGCTCGCTCTCCGGATCTTTCGCCGATAGAAAACATGTGGTCCATGGTTGCTCAACGATTGACCCAGAATACATCCCCAGCTGCCACACCAGATCAACTTTGGCAACGTGTGGAAGCTGCTTGGTCTGCTGTACCCCAAGAACACATCCAAAGTCTCTTTGAATCAATGCCGAGGCGTGTGGCAGCGGTGATCTCCAACAATGGCGGCTACTCTGGCTACTGATTTTGGCAGGAACCACACTTCACAGAAGTCTATAAATTTAATCATTTGATACTTGGTCAACATGTTATCTACAAAATAAATTTTGTTGTGATATCTCTTGTCTTTCTTGGTGTTGCAATTTGGGTGGCCAGCAGTGTATTAAAAATTAACTATAAAGCCCATTGAGATAGAAAACAGCAGGCTCTAGAAATCGCTTATTGTTATTCAATTGCTTATCACCTTTTGTGGAGTAATCGAAATAATGAGTGCGCATTTGAACACATCTTTGATGATTCATTGCTCATGAATATTTAACTCAAAATAATTAGAATATTAAGTCAATTAATAAATCTCACAACTCAAAAATACATACGTCTCAATAATAATCTCGTAAAAGAACTCAGTAATACAGAACTTAATTCAACTCAAAGCACATAAAAACTACTTTTAAATTAATAATTCTAAATGGAACTGAAAAATTAAACATTACCGCTGTTGCCAAATACAGAAAATTACATGCTAATTAATAATTTAATTATACTATCGCCCCCATGCGTTAACTATCGCACTAAGTTTCTTCACATAAATATAGCTTGCGATATCTATGATTTAATATTTATTTAGTGTGCGAGAAATTGCTGGTGAAGAATTTAAATATTTTATTCAACTTTAAAAATGATAGACGATAAAGTGATCTATTTGGACGCAAATTTGCCTTTTATACAGGATGATTCGGAACTCATGGTACAAATTGAAGGAGTGTTACAGCACACTAAAAGAATCATTTTTCGTATAACAATGTATGGGCTTACGTGACGCGTTTGGGCGCAAACACAAGAAATTAAACAAAATGTTTATTTACATCATTTTACAATTATATTTACAATGAGTTTTAACAATTAACTGCTCAAAAGTGCCACCACCAACATCAATGCAAGCTAGGCAAGCTTATGAAACCCACCTTTCAACTGCCGGGTTCCTGCAAAGGAAAGCACGTTGGCGTGGTGTAGAAGTCTGGAGAGTGGGGTACCAGCTCAGGTGTTCTCGTCATCAGACCGTGATTCAAAATTACGAGGCGTTGTCCTTGAATCTTTACGTTCGGGATCGATCCCGGACCATCGCCAATAGCCCGTTGTGTTGCTCCAGTGTGACGTTAACTACCTATCTACCATGCCAGTAGTATACCGGCCCGTATATGCGGCGGAAGTGACGTCATACCACGTGACCAGAAGTGGGCGGGGCCACGTGACGTCATCCAAAAGCGGAAGTGACGTATTGTTTGTTTACATTTGGATTTTTTTTGTCATCGACTTCGTGCAGGCGTTGAGTTGTTTCAAGATGGCGTCGTTTCGTTACCAAGGTGATGAATCACTCGTAGTGTCATCTGGTGGAGAAATTCGAAACTCTATTATTTTTAATTAAAAAGGAATTTCTTGGATTCGAACCCGGGACCATAGGATCCGAAGTCAAGCGCGCTATCCGTTAGGCTGTAAGAGAGTTAACTTAAGACGGTGAATTAATGAAGTGTTGGATTTTTTCTCTCTTTTGGACTTGTATTTTTTCTTAGTATTAGGAATGCGTTATTTTTAGAAAATGGTTTGAATAATTGCATAGGGGTTTTAATAAATGCTTTTTCAAAATGACTTATAGCGCCATCTGGTGATTTTAAAAGTAATTAATCTAAGGAACGAATTGATTTCTTAATGTTTTTACTTTATTCATGATTAGTGACGTCAGTGTGTTTACGTTTGGGACTTGGATTTTTTTTCCTTCTGAGATTTCGATGTGACGTCACGATTATGTCCATCGAGCAAGTCTGAACTTGAAAAAGTCTACTCACAATTCTTTATGTTATGAGTATGGTAAATTGTTTACAGATCGTGAAGGCTAGGCATATTTCCGTCGATTGGAAAACGAATTAACGTATTAAAAAAAGACGAAATTTAGAAAGTTTAGGTCAAAAATATACTGTGCCTTGTCAACTTGTAGCATACGAAGACGAAGGAATAAGCTATACTTTTAGCGGGTCTTCTATTACAGCCAAGCCTTGATCTCCTAAAGTATTGGAAATAAAGGGAGAAATGGAGCGAATAATTGATGCAAGATTTAATTTTGAGTTGGTGAAGCGTTATAAAGATGGTAAGGACTGCATAGTTGCGCCAATAAAAACAACGAGAAGAACTTGGAACTTTATGCACCCATAGCGTCTGTTTCATTTGGACAGAAAAGGCAATTTGTGTTTTCTAGAAAGAACTACAATTCTTTAAAAATTGTTCTGGAAAATGGAAGCTTGCTTGAGATGAAGTATCAAACAAACCAATTTTGGTTTCACAGCTTGCCCCGTGCATTATGCCCTAGAATAAATTTAACGTTTCGTAAAATTCTTGTATAAAGCAGCGATAAACCACTTATGTGCCCCCGAACTAGAACTCAGTGTCGTACACTAGACGATATTTGGACAAAGTTGCAATTGATCTTTGCCTTTCAGAATAGTATTTTTATAAATGCTTACATCTCGTTTTTAAATAAATTTTTAGCGTGTCTTACCACATATACTGTATTTTGGATTATTTGGTTTTTTTATTACATGGTTTCATAAATTTTCTTTTAAAATGCAAGATCTGAAATGAAATTTTTCTTTGCTATATAGATTTATGTTTTTTTTAAGTTAGATGTATTTACTCAAAAATTAATTATACATTAGATGCTATAACACCTATTTTATAGCAGAAATTTTGTTTTAAATAATATACACTTAAGTAAGAGTAAAATTTCTGAAACTTTACGAGACAAATACTATGAATATGTTTTCTTGTACATTTGAAGAAGTTATAATAGTATAAAAAAACCTTTTATTCTATAAATCTAAATTAAAATGTTATTTTTTAATTAATCTTTCCTTGCATATTATTTTTACTTTGAATAAATCTTCATAAATTTTAGTGATTTAATTTATATTATATAGATTTACAAACCTGTTTTTGGATGAAATATAAGGATTTAATATTTTAAAAATTAATGTTTTTACTTAAAATTAATTATATATTAAATACTATTACACATATTTTTAATGTTGAAGATTTTTAGAAAACATTTTACAATTGAAACATATACATTAAATATTATGACAAACACTTAAATGCAGATCCATAAGGGAATATTGGAAATCTTTTTAATGCTTACACCTTTTCTATTCTAAATAAACTTTTGCTTGTCTTACCACATACACTGTATTTTGGATTATTTGGTTTTTTTTTATTACATGGTCTTATAAATTTTCTTTTTAAAATGCAAGATCTGAAATGAAATTTTCGTTGATTTTAAGATTTATGTTTTACTCAAAAATTAATTATACATTAGATGCTATAGCACATATTTTATTGCAGAATTTTTTAATATTATACACATAAGTGAGCGTAAAATTTTTGAAACTTTACAAGACCCATATTATGAACATGTTTCCTTACACATTTGAAGTAGTGAAAAATAGTATTAAAACCCTTTATCCTGTAAAATATAAATTAAATATTATTTTTAATTAATTTTTCCTTCCATATTATTGTTTACTTTAAATAAATTTTCATTCATTTTAGTGATTTTTAGAAAACGTTTAACAATTGAGAGAGAGAAATATATACTTTAAATATTATTACAAACATTTAAATGCAATTTGCTTTCTATTTTTTAATTTTACAATTGAGACATTTTTAAAAGTTTGGTTCTTAAAGTGCGTTTTATGCATAGTAAAAAAATTATTATAAAAAACCTGTAAGAGTAAAAAGAATTTTATACATTAATTTGAAACTTTACAAGACCCATACCATGTTTCCTTGCACATTTGAAGTAGTGAAATATAGAATTAAAAACCATTTGTCCTTGAAGATCTAAATTAAAAGTTCTTTTTCTTTAATGCTTTTGCAAACCACACATTTTACTAAATATGAACTTCCTTTTATTTATTTGAAATCCTTATGCACATCGTACAATTTAAATTGCACAGCAAAATACCAATACTGTACGAAGCTATGAAGTATTTTACAAGATACTTTGTACTGTTTTCTTAATTTTAAGTGTTCTACATTGCTATATTAAATGGATAGTAAGTGGGTTTTCTGTTTTTGAAAATAATGTGTGCACATCTGTGCTGCTAAGCAAATTAACTTTAGCCCTTTTCTTGATATTAAATGCATAATCTAAATATTTACTCACACCGCTGATAGTTTTACCTATGAGTAAAATTAAATAATAGCTGAAAATTTTAAGTATTAATGTGAATTTTAAAATGAACAAAAATTATTGAAATAATGGATTAAATCTGAATTCTGTGTATTCTTAAAACAATCTCTGCAAATCCAGCAGACAATTCTTAAACAGATTGAAGGAAGCTACATGGAAACAAGGTAAATTATAACATTTTTTAATAGTAAAAACATTATGATTAATATTTTTTACAAAAATAATACATTGTAGTAAAAAAAAAAGAACTTATTTTTACATACTTGCATTTTTTTAAGAGACACATATTTCCAACAAGCCAATTATTCAATGCCATCACCTCAGCTATGGGGCAATGCAAATTATTTTTGTGATGACCACATTATAGTTTTTGGATATCTTTGTTGCTACTTAGAGCACATAATGCATAGAATTTGGGACACCCATATTGTTCCAAGTTGATATTCGGAATATTCAATGCATCTAAGCGTTTCTTTTCCACACAACCACCTTTGTAAGCAATTAGGTACTGAGTGGCCCTCTTGGTCTGCTCGTACAATTCTAAAAGCTTAGTCTAGACTTTCTAAGGGAGCACAATTTGCTATGTCATGGAAATGAAGTGCACATACGTAATTTTCAACATATCACAGTTGTACGATTTTTGCACTAAGTTTATGCTCAGACGATAAGTGAAAACGAATACTTGAAGCTACTTGCGATTTTTACAGCATTCTATACGTATTTACATACTAAGAAACTTTTCTTGAGTCTGAAATCCATCAAAATCCACAATTGCACAAATATTAAGCATTGCTATTGAAAAGCGTTAGCTGTTCTTGGAAAAATAATTGTAAACTGGAAGCCACGAAGAACTGGACTATATAACACCATACACTTACTAATCATACTAATCAGTAAAGTTAAAATTTATCTTTTGCGTTCCATTGTTATTCACAAAAGATAAGACTAAGTGAAGAATTACATACTCAGAAAACATGTGTTTGTGATAATGCACGAAATAAAATTTTATGTTGTAATACAAGATTTTAACGAAAGGATATACTTAAATGTGCGTGTGATTTTTTTTACTCTACCACGTTTATGCGCTCTGAATGCAATTCAATTCTACGACTAAACTTGAGCAAGAAAAAAAACATAACCAAATATAATTTATAAGATAAACGTATTTTGACTTTCTTTAAAATGAGAATTTTAAAGTATACTGAATTCTCTTAATTCTGCAGTTTTATTTTTTCTAAAATTACATCAACAAATTGAATTATTTATTTGTGGGTACACACAAGTCTTTGCCTTTGTTGAAAGGAAACTAGTATCTCTGACAAGTATCAGATTTTTAAAAATTGAGTAAAAGAACCTTTTTTCATGGGATTTAACTCAATCTGCTCCATAATTTTATACTTAAAAGTAATAGAGCATAATATAGTTAAGGAAAATGAATAACCATTATGCAAATTTGAAGCCAAAAGTTCCAAGAATGTCTATGCGTCTATCTACGTTTAGAGATTGGCCAACGCACAGACGTTGACATTAGGGACCTAGCCAAAAACGGACTGTATTAAACCTGTGTCTTGGACGTGATCAGGTGCTATTGGTATGGCGAAGGGCTTGAAAAATTGGTAAAAAGAAGATGTAGTGAGATCCAAACCCAAAGTTTTATCCAAAATGTTTGGTAGCCCATAGATGAAATCAAATGTGCTGGATGAAATCAACAATAATATCAATGGTTTTATAAAAAAACGATGTATAGCTTTACCCCTTATACAACGACAAGGACGAACGACTGTAAAATTTGCAAGGAATCGGAAAATGAATGCTACTTTACAGCCTTGCGGTCATCTGGTGACATGCATGAGATGTACGAAGAGTCTTTTAACGTGTCCTATGTGCCGAACCAATATTTTACATAAAATTAAAACGTACATTTGTCACTAAACTGTCTATTTATTAGTACATGTAGTAGATGCAATTTCAAGTGATATACTGAACATGGTGAGGAAGAAAATTCAATTGTAAAAGGGTGGTATTGAGTTGAAAATTGTTAAATTGGCACAAGTTAAACAGGAAAAAAAAGTTAAACAGAAAAAAAAATTAAACAATAAAAAAAGTTAAAGAGAAAAAGTTAAACACTAAAAAAGTTAAACAGAAAGAGTTAAACAGTAAAAAAGTTAAGCAGTAAAACATAGTTCAACAGTAACAATAAAAAAAGTTAAGCAGTAAAGTAAGAAAGTTTTAAAAAATTAATAAACATTATTTTAAAATGCTTTTAACAAAAGTTTTAATAAGCCCCCTAAAAGAAAGAAACACTCAAAATGAATATTTAATTCAAGTATTCTTTCTTGCATTACAGAGTACATTTACACATCTTTCCTAAAGCATTTAGTAACTCCTGTTTAAGGCACTCTTTAAAATTCTTTAGTAAATAGGTTTAACATGTAATCCACAAACGACTAATAATTAAAATAGTCAATATATTTATAAGGTGTATAAGTCTTTCCTACACGATTTTTTTTCCTTAATAAAGAGTCTTAAGGTTTTAGAGTCTCAAACTTCCTTACTAATCTTCTTACTGAAGCACTTGTGCCAATTTAACAATTTTCAACTCAATACCACCCTTTTACAATTGAATTTTCTTCCTCACCATGTTCAGTATATCACTTGAAATTGCATCTACTACATGTACTAATAAATAGACAGTTTAGTGACAAATGTACGTTTTAATTTTATGTAAAATATTGGTTCGGCACATAGGACACGTTAAAAGACTCTTCGTACATCTCATGCATGTCACCAGATGACCGCAAGGCTGTAAAGTAGCATTCATTTTCCGATTCCTTGCAAATTTTACAGTCGTTCGTCCTTGTCGTTGTATAAGGGGTAAAGCTATACATCGTTTTTTTATAAAACCATTGATATTATTGTTGATTTCATCCAGCACATTTGATTTCATCTATGGGCTACCAAACATTTTGGATAAAACTTTGGGTTTGGATCTCACTACATCTTCTTTTTACCAATTTTTCAAGCCCTTCGCCATACCAATAGCACCTGATCACGTCCAAGACACAGGTTTAATACAGTCCGTTTTTGGCTAGGTCCCTAATGTCAACGTCTGTGCGTTGGCCAATCTCTAAACGTAGATAGACGCATAGACATTCTTGGAACTTTTGGCTTCAAATTTGCATAATGGTTATTCATTTTCCTTAACTATATTATGCTCTATTACTTTTAAGTATAAAATTATGGAGCAGATTGAGTTAAATCCCATGAAAAAAGGTTCTTTTACTCAATTTTTAAAAATCTGATACTTGTCAGAGATACTAGTTTCCTTTCAACAAAGGCAAAGACTTGTGTGTACCCACAAATAAATAATTCAATTTGTTGATGTAATTTTAGAAAAAATAAAACTGCAGAATTAAGAGAATTCAGTATACTTTAAAATTCTCATTTTAAAGAAAGTCAAAATACGTTTATCTTATAAATTATATTTGGTTATGTTTTTTTTCTTGCTCAAGTTTAGTCGTAGAATTGAATTGCATTCAGAGCGCATAAACGTGGTAGAGTAAAAAAAATCACACGCACATTTAAGTATATCCTTTCGTTAAAATCTTGTATTACAACATAAAATTTTATTTCGTGCATTATCACAAACACATGTTTTCTGAGTATGTAATTCTTCACTTAGTCTTATCTTTTGTGAATAACAATGGAACGCAAAAGATAAATTTTAACTTTACTGATTAGTATGATTAGTAAGTGTATGGTGTTATATAGTCCAGTTCTTCGTGGCTTCCAGTTTACAATTATTTTTCCAAGAACAGCTAACGCTTTTCAATAGCAATGCTTAATATTTGTGCAATTGTGGATTTTGATGGATTTCAGACTCAAGAAAAGTTTCTTAGTATGTAAATACGTATAGAATGCTGTAAAAATCGCAAGTAGCTTCAAGTATTCGTTTTCACTTATCGTCTGAGCATAAACTTAGTGCAAAAATCGTACAACTGTGATATGTTGAAAATTACGTATGTGCACTTCATTTCCATGACATAGCAAATTGTGCTCCCTTAGAAAGTCTAGACTAAGCTTTTAGAATTGTACGAGCAGACCAAGAGGGCCACTCAGTACCTAATTGCTTACAAAGGTGGTTGTGTGGAAAAGAAACGCTTAGATGCATTGAATATTCCGAATATCAACTTGGAACAATATGGGTGTCCCAAATTCTATGCATTATGTGCTCTAAGTAGCAACAAAGATATCCAAAAACTATAATGTGGTCATCACAAAAATAATTTGCATTGCCCCATAGCTGAGGTGATGGCATTGAATAATTGGCTTGTTGGAAATATGTGTCTCTTAAAAAAATGCAAGTATGTAAAAATAAGTTCTTTTTTTTTTACTACAATGTATTATTTTTGTAAAAAATATTAATCATAATGTTTTTACTATTAAAAAATGTTATAATTTACCTTGTTTCCATGTAGCTTCCTTCAATCTGTTTAAGAATTGTCTGCTGGATTTGCAGAGATTGTTTTAAGAATACACAGAATTCAGATTTAATCCATTATTTCAATAATTTTTGTTCATTTTAAAATTCACATTAATACTTAAAATTTTCAGCTATTATTTAATTTTACTCATAGGTAAAACTATCAGCGGTGTGAGTAAATATTTAGATTATGCATTTAATATCAAGAAAAGGGCTAAAGTTAATTTGCTTAGCAGCACAGATGTGCACACATTATTTTCAAAAACAGAAAACCCACTTACTATCCATTTAATATAGCAATGTAGAACACTTAAAATTAAGAAAACAGTACAAAGTATCTTGTAAAATACTTCATAGCTTCGTACAGTATTGGTATTTTGCTGTGCAATTTAAATTGTACGATGTGCATAAGGATTTCAAATAAATAAAAGGAAGTTCATATTTAGTAAAATGTGTGGTTTGCAAAAGCATTAAAGAAAAAGAACTTTTAATTTAGATCTTCAAGGACAAATGGTTTTTAATTCTATATTTCACTACTTCAAATGTGCAAGGAAACATGGTATGGGTCTTGTAAAGTTTCAAATTAATGTATAAAATTCTTTTTACTCTTACAGGTTTTTTATAATAATTTTTTTACTATGCATAAAACGCACTTTAAGAACCAAACTTTTAAAAATGTCTCAATTGTAAAATTAAAAAATAGAAAGCAAATTGCATTTAAATGTTTGTAATAATATTTAAAGTATATATTTCTCTCTCTCAATTGTTAAACGTTTTCTAAAAATCACTAAAATGAATGAAAATTTATTTAAAGTAAACAATAATATGGAAGGAAAAATTAATTAAAAATAATATTTAATTTATATTTTACAGGATAAAGGGTTTTAATACTATTTTTCACTACTTCAAATGTGTAAGGAAACATGTTCATAATATGGGTCTTGTAAAGTTTCAAAAATTTTACGCTCACTTATGTGTATAATATTAAAAAATTCTGCAATAAAATATGTGCTATAGCATCTAATGTATAATTAATTTTTGAGTAAAACATAAATCTTAAAATCAACGAAAATTTCATTTCAGATCTTGCATTTTAAAAAGAAAATTTATAAGACCATGTAATAAAAAAAAACCAAATAATCCAAAATACAGTGTATGTGGTAAGACAAGCAAAAGTTTATTTAGAATAGAAAAGGTGTAAGCATTAAAAAGATTTCCAATATTCCCTTATGGATCTGCATTTAAGTGTTTGTCATAATATTTAATGTATATGTTTCAATTGTAAAATGTTTTCTAAAAATCTTCAACATTAAAAATATGTGTAATAGTATTTAATATATAATTAATTTTAAGTAAAAACATTAATTTTTAAAATATTAAATCCTTATATTTCATCCAAAAACAGGTTTGTAAATCTATATAATATAAATTAAATCACTAAAATTTATGAAGATTTATTCAAAGTAAAAATAATATGCAAGGAAAGATTAATTAAAAAATAACATTTTAATTTAGATTTATAGAATAAAAGGTTTTTTTATACTATTATAACTTCTTCAAATGTACAAGAAAACATATTCATAGTATTTGTCTCGTAAAGTTTCAGAAATTTTACTCTTACTTAAGTGTATATTATTTAAAACAAAATTTCTGCTATAAAATAGGTGTTATAGCATCTAATGTATAATTAATTTTTGAGTAAATACATCTAACTTAAAAAAAACATAAATCTATATAGCAAAGAAAAATTTCATTTCAGATCTTGCATTTTAAAAGAAAATTTATGAAACCATGTAATAAAAAAACCAAATAATCCAAAATACAGTATATGTGGTAAGACACGCTAAAAATTTATTTAAAAACGAGATGTAAGCATTTATAAAAATACTATTCTGAAAGGCAAAGATCAATTGCAACTTTGTCCAAATATCGTCTAGTGTACGACACTGAGTTCTAGTTCGGGGGCACATAAGTGGTTTATCGCTGCTTTATACAAGAATTTTACGAAACGTTAAATTTATTCTAGGGCATAATGCACGGGGCAAGCTGTGAAACCAAAATTGGTTTGTTTGATACTTCATCTCAAGCAAGCTTCCATTTTCCAGAACAATTTTTAAAGAATTGTAGTTCTTTCTAGAAAACACAAATTGCCTTTTCTGTCCAAATGAAACAGACGCTATGGGTGCATAAAGTTCCAAGTTCTTCTCGTTGTTTTTATTGGCGCAACTATGCAGTCCTTACCATCTTTATAACGCTTCACCAACTCAAAATTAAATCTTGCATCAATTATTCGCTCCATTTCTCCCTTTATTTCCAATACTTTAGGAGATCAAGGCTTGGCTGTAATAGAAGACCCGCTAAAAGTATAGCTTATTCCTTCGTCTTCGTATGCTACAAGTTGACAAGGCACAGTATATTTTTGACCTAAACTTTCTAAATTTCGTCTTTTTTTAATACGTTAATTCGTTTTCCAATCGACGGAAATATGCCTAGCCTTCACGATCTGTAAACAATTTACCATACTCATAACATAAAGAATTGTGAGTAGACTTTTTCAAGTTCAGACTTGCTCGATGGACATAATCGTGACGTCACATCGAAATCTCAGAAGGAAAAAAAATCCAAGTCCCAAACGTAAACACACTGACGTCACTAATCATGAATAAAGTAAAAACATTAAGAAATCAATTCGTTCCTTAGATTAATTACTTTTAAAATCACCAGATGGCGCTATAAGTCATTTTGAAAAAGCATTTATTAAAACCCCTATGCAATTATTCAAACCATTTTCTAAAAATAACGCATTCCTAATACTAAGAAAAAATACAAGTCCAAAAGAGAGAAAAAATCCAACACTTCATTAATTCACCGTCTTAAGTTAACTCTCTTACAGCCTAACGGATAGCGCGCTTGACTTCGGATCCTATGGTCCCGGGTTCGAATCCAAGAAATTCCTTTTTAATTAAAAATAATAGAGTTTCGAATTTCTCCACCAGATGACACTACGAGTGATTCATCACCTTGGTAACGAAACGACGCCATCTTGAAACAACTCAACGCCTGCACGAAGTCGATGACAAAAAAAAATCCAAATGTAAACAAACAATACGTCACTTCCGCTTTTGGATGACGTCACGTGGCCCCGCCCACTTCTGGTCACGTGGTATGACGTCACTTCCGCCGCATATACGGGCCGGTATACTACTCATGCCTGTCTGGAAATATTTTTTGTTGTATTTAAGAAAGGAGGGGTTCAAGCGCGCCAAACCAAACAGTGCACTCTAGCGGCGAAAAAGTGCACCAATCCATGCATCGACGCTGCCAAGCATTAATGCTAGTGGTGGAACCTTTGAGCAGTTGTAAAAAAATCATTGTAAATAAATAATTTTAAAATAATGATGTAAATAAACATTTTGTTTCATTTCCTGCGCAATTCTTGTGTTTGCGCCTAAACGAGTCACTTGCGGCCATACATTGCTATACAAAAAATAATTCTTTTAGAGTGCTCTAACACCCCTTCAAGTTTGTCCCACAAGTTCTTAATCACCTTGTATATAGTAGGATTAATGAAGTTAATCTCTACTGTTAACTTCCCGCACAAATGCGCGTTGATATCTAAAGTGTCGCCCGGTAAATTAGCATCAGAATTCGAAGTTCGGTGCTCTCAAAGTGTCCAAACATGGCGCCCGAATACGTGCTCGTGCATCGTTACCTAAAGACGTAAAAGCGAGTGAAATTCACAACAATGGAAGAGACAGACTAAATAAAGATGGATAGTTCATCCAGAAAGACATTATTGGGGAAGAGAAAATAAAATAAAATCGGAAACAGAAAATAAAGAAAGGCAGGAAGAACACTTACGAAACACCTAAATTTGTCTTCATCGGCCTTGGCCACCCGGTGTTCCAGCTTGCCCACCAGGTACCGCGTGGAACCCTCCTTCCAAGTCGCCAGACAGACAAGTTCCTCCGCTGAAAGAGATGAAAGAAATGAATATAGCAAACATTTGGATTCCGAATGTCATGTTATCAATATTTTCAGTTTTCGAGAATGGATTTTTTATTTGAATAGTTTTTAGAAAAGATTGGCATCACGCTGAGCACGTAGCAGGCTGTCTGGTTCTAAGTGGTTTTGCATAATTATTTTGTCTGGGTTGAGCTTGTGTGCTAGGTTATGCGTGATTCATGACTGTCGAATTATTGCGTTCGAGATATTTTGAAGTAAATAAAAAATGAATTAGAATTGATGGTCGAAGTTTCCAGAGTTCAGTTAATCAATCCATTTACTTTACAGTTTAAAAGATGAATGAAATCTAGAATAGCGAGATTTTACTTCATATTAGGAGAGGTTTTCTTTATATTAGGAGAGGTTTTCTTTCTGTCAAGTTAAGAATAGATAGGGGAGAGCTCTAGTGTTTTGTAGAACGTGTTTCGTACTATTGATTTTTGAAATCTCATCTTGTTTTGGACGTAGAATACGTCTATAGTTTCGTTGCCAGTACTGGGTCCCTCGATAAAAATCCGTGTCCCAAAAAAGTATATACCAGATTCCCTTCAATAATTTGAAAACAAAAAAGTTATCAAAATATAATAACCGAAATATAATAATTTAGGTAGAGCAGGGATGCAGACTTGTTAAGACCAAAGGTCATATAGATTCAGTGATTTATGGGAGGGCCTCCAAAAAAGCCATGAGTTATCTATCATATATTATTTATTTTATTGATATCTTTTATTTATATTTTATACTGTTACAAAAAAAAGAAAGATAATTATAGAACACAAAGAATTTAATTTGATGCTTGACATTACATAGATTTAACAATTGTTTTAATATTTGGTTCGATTTTTGTAGTAGTCAAACGCAAAATTGATTCTACATTCTCGTTAATCAAGCGGTTCCAATTTGTCGCTTTGTTAATTAATATTCATGACTGAAAAAGTTTGTTCACGGTCACATGTTGACCCAAAGAGGCTTGCACATTTTAATGCATTATCTAGCAACGAAGTTTTTACCTAAATCACCTATCGTATCATATTATAAACATAAATTACCTATCGACTTGTTAAAGTTAAAATAACACATGGTGAAGCGGGCCGCCAGCAGATCGAAGGAGGGCCGTAAGAGGCCCGCGGTCTGCGCATCTCTGAGGTAGAGGAAACAAAATTTTCGTTTTCCGTCAGGTTTATAGGCATTGAAAATATCTCTAACCAACTGCAGTATTTAATTTTGATTGTTTTTCAACATCAAAAACATTTTTTTCGGGGGATCAGGTTCACGTTTGATCAGATTACGTTTAACAATGCATACTTCCTGTAAAGGTTTCTCTTTCCAATCATATTAGATCCAGAGAGAAGCGAAGTATTTCTCTCTCCAGAGTGCGTGCCTCACTTTAATGGATTAGCAGACAATATCGAAGTCTCCATAGAGATTAACTGGAAATTGCGCAGAATAATTTCTTCCCGGGCAATCTACTGAACGGGAATATATTTGGGAACAATTCAAAACACGAACGAGACAAAAAAAAACAAAAACAATTTCGATCCTTAATCGCAGAGGATCGAATAAAGACGAACAAAGCCAACTCAAAAGCGATAAAAATTCTAAAAGTCAGACAGAATGGGGACGTCTGCCACCATAAAGCTTAATGAAAGCCCTAGAGCCAGAGGAAGCCTTAAATAAAAGGCAAAAGGCTTTTCACAGCCTCATTTTAATTATTTTTTTGCACGCAACTTGCAAATAAACCTTAAACTCAACACTTCCAAGTTAATTTTTTTCAAAGATATTAATCTGGGGATTAATGGGGGATTATTCTCAAGTGTGGACGCATTAGAAGGGGGATTAAAACTTTTCCGTTCCCCCTCAGAGCCTCATTGATCACGAAGTGAAGAGGGAGGGAAAAAATGGTCTGAAAAAGCCTCATCTAAAGTTCGGCGGTTTATTTAAAAGTTGGGAGAGGAAAAAACAGGCGAAATTATCACAGCTCATTTAAATTTTTTTCTTCGGGTTGTGAAAAAATTAAAATGCAGTAATAAATTGATGCATTTTTTTTTTCAAAATATAGAATCGATGGGGAAATATACTCATTTAGTAGCAGTAATCTCCATAATACTTCACTGAGATAA
Source organism: Meta bourneti (assembly GCA_933210815.1). Classification (NCBI taxonomy): domain Eukaryota; kingdom Metazoa; phylum Arthropoda; class Arachnida; order Araneae; family Tetragnathidae; genus Meta; species Meta bourneti. Next base: position 31,491,895 of record OW119930.1, read on the forward strand.
TGGGAGGTGTTAATATTTGCTTTTAATCGAAAAGGATTTCAGGAGGCGCGATTTAAAAATGCAGTGTTTGTACATCGAACAAAAAGTGCGTGAATCGAGGGTAGGGTAGATTACTCGGGCACTTTTTTGAAGATTCATTACTGCATATTCTGTTTGCTCACCAACGTGCCCTCACTGGTTCTTGTGATAAAAACACTCGACGCGTACATGTAATTATTAATCTCGAAAAATAATTTTATTTAGATGTAAAACGCACTAGAAACTGATCATATTCAAAAACTTTTAGGTGGGTATGCTACTTAAAATGCATTTAGCTATAATTAAAGTACAGCTTAGGTATAACTAATAATCTTGCAAAATATCAAGGGGTAATACATGAAAGATTAATTAAAGAGGAAATAAATAACTCAGCATAAGATTGGTTTTTATGGCACAAGGACCACACTTGGCCATGTAGCGCCAAACACACGACAACGTCGAGTAATGGACATACACAGGCAAGAAAAGTTTTACCGACAAGAAGGGGGTAGGTATTTAATTAACGTAGCACTGAAACAACACAACGGGTTATTGGCAATGGTGCGGGATCAAACCCGAAGGAAAAGGTCCGAGGACAATACCGCGTAATTTTGAACCACGGTCAGATGACGAGGTCACACTCTTGAACTGGCACCCCTCTCTCCAAACTTCCACACCAAACCAACGTAAAGACATTTGAGGCCACGACAGATTTACATGCACCAGGCCACTTCTACACAACGGTCTTTGGTTGGATTCGAACTCGCAAACCTCCGGTTGCTAATCCGTTACTCTAACAACCGGGCTACCGCGGTCCGACACAAGAGAGAAATACACCAAGGGTAACTAACAGGAATCGAGTCAGGTTGGTTGGATGAGTTTGGTTTTTTGGCTAAGGGCTATATCTGGCCATGCTGCGCCAAACACAAGACAAAGACAAGTAATGGATCATACACACCCAAGGAACGTTTTACTGGCACAGAAGAGGGAAATACACACAGGGAGGAATCAAACACGCGCCGCCTGACTCGCAGCGTCCCAGTCAGGTGTTATTAAAATTGAAAAATTACGTAAATATTTCTATATTAATGTCGGGGTATAAAAGTAAAGGATGTTTCAAACGGGATATGAAAAAGGTAACACAAAATTGAAACGTAATCACATACGGATATGTCCCCAAGCGCCATCTGGATTTGCTAGAGGGCGCTTTTTTTGTTTGGTTTTCGACCAGGAATCGGCTGATAAGATTCTCTTTCCTTATGCTCGGCAAATTGAACATCAATCATCATAGCACTACAAGGGAGGATTTGTAAACTACTTTGCTTTACCCTGGTGCACCACAAGGTGGGTCGCAATATACCTCACATGAATACCACGCATTCTAGCTACAACCTTTTCATAGAGCCCACACATTCATGCCTTACCCTAGATTCGGACTGTTCGCACAGTGCGTATCTCCGACACAGTTGTTGGCGCCACTCTTTAATTGGCGTAATTTTTCATGCACTTGGCAAGCGCCAAGAACGTAGCCAACTTTTCACTTACGCCTTGACGCCGATACGCTTAGGGGTAGTACAGTAATTCGCAGTGTACTTAGGATAGTACAGTAATTAACTGTGTAGTTAGGATAATACATTTTCTCTGTACTTAGGATAGTACAGTAATTAACTGTGTAGTTAGGATAATACATTTTCTCTGTACTTAGGATAGTTCAGTAATTCTTTGGGTATCTAAAATAGTACAGTAATTCTCTATGTACTTAGGATAGTACATTTTCTCTGTGTACTTAGGATAACAGTAATTCTCTGTTTACTTAGGACAATACCGTAATTCTCAGTATATTTAGGATAGCACAGTAATTCTATGTGTACTTAGGATACCACAGTAATTCTCTGTACTTAGGTTAATTGGTTATGTTGTTATGGCGTAAGGACCACATTTGGCTATGCTGCACCAGACACGACATACAATATCAAGTAATAGACAAACACACACAACGAAAGTTTTTCTGACACAGAAGAAATACACCGGGAGGAATGCGCTCAATGTACTTAGGATAGTACATTAATTCTTTATGTACTCAGGACAGTAGAGCAATTTGAACTAATGCCAATAAATATAATTACAGACCACTAAAGTTTTGTATTTCTGTGTGAGCACCAACAACAAGAACCAAGAACTTTTCATTCTAGAAGTCAAGCAACCTGACCACTAGACCGATTGGTCGGCTTTGCATGATTATTACGCGGTCAATTCTGACCACATTGCATGGACAACAAACCACGGCAAAATTCACAGCACAGAATCAGTACAAGACACCGTACCCCAAAAATCCACCAGACGTGCTAGCGATGAAGACACGCAAACCTTCCGCTGTGTGATCCTATTTTCAGTAAATAAAAAATATATAAATAAATAACGAAAAAAGCAGCGCGTTCAGCGTCGCGACGCAGCGAGTGTTCTCATAACTCGCAGCCCATAAGAGTAATGGTCTCTGGCCCCGTTTTGTGTCATCTCCGAAAACATTTATGCGCCGCGTGAATTATTTAAGGCTTGTCTCTTGCTTCCGTCCACTGAATCCGTCTCGACACGTGTTTGCTGCACCGTGGAAAAAATAATTTCGGAAGAGAAGCCGTGGTGAAGTTTTAAAAAATATATATTGAGGAGGTTTATGCCTCAGTGGACCTCCTTAACCCACTTGGTGGTTGTATCGACGAATTACCTCGTCTAGTTCGCAAAACTCACCAGATCTTGATGCACGAGATATCTCGTCATTAGAAGAAAACTGACCAGATCTTGATCTCCTCATCACCAAAAAATCGACGATATCTTGATGGACGAGATATCTCGTCATTAGAAAACTGACCGGATCTTGATAGACGAGATATCTTGTCATTAGAAGAAAACTGACCAGATGTTGATCTCCTCATCACCAAAAAATCGACAGTATCTTGATGACGAGATATCCCGTCCGATTACTAATGTAAGGGGCCGCGGTAGCCTGGTTGGTTGAGTAAAGGAATAGCAACTGGATGGTTGTGAGTTCAAATCCAAAGACCGTCGTGTGCAAAGGGGACTGGTGCACGTTAAATTTGTTGTGACCTCAAATGCCCTCACGTTAGAGTGGTGTGGAAGTTTGAAGAGTGGGGTGCCAGCTCAGGTGTGACCTCGTCATCTGACAGGTTCAAAATTACGTGGTATTGGAGAGTGCGGTGCCAGCTCGAGTGTTGATCTCGTCATCTGACAGTGGTTCAAGAGGACGATGATCTTTCTCTTCGGAAATGATTGCGGACCGTCGCCTATAGCCCGCTGTATTGCTTCAGTGCAACGTAAATTCAACTACCTACCTAAGTCTAATTAATAGGGGAAGTTTTAAGCCTCGTATCTTCTAACAGGTCTACAATTTGATGTCTAGTTTTTATAGCTGCCGAAAAGTTTTTATTTCGAGATTCGCGAGGTTTTGATAGTAAAACGACCTCGCTTTATTATGAAAAGATAGGTAAGTAGGTAGGTACTAAACGTCGCAGTGGAGCAACACAACGAACTATTGTCGACAGTCCGAGATCAATCAAGGGAAAGATCAAAGGACAATTTTGAACAACGGTCATATGACGAGGACAACATTTGAGCTGGAACCCCCTGTACACGACGGTCTTCGGCTGGACCTAGTTTTTAACTCGCAACACTCCGTTGCTCTTCCAACTGGGCTACCACGGCCACCGTTATTACTTAAAAGAAATTAATGCTTTAAGCGGTAATATTTTAAATAATAAAATCAGTGTACAATTGAAAATTATTGGAAATATACTGTGCAGTAATAAACACCTTTCTTTCAAAAGTGGTAACCTTAAGCCAAAAACTAAAACCCACACAATTAATCCCCTAAGTGGATTGAAAAAGAACAAATTTCTCATCGCATAATCCTCCGCAACGCCTTCGCCCAATGGCGGATCTGCTTACACCAGACATCAGACGTCATTCCGCATATGACGTCACGTCAGTCTCTTTTTCCTCTTCCTCTGAATGGCAACACCAGATGCAATATCTCCACGGTTGATTTGTTAAGTTAGTAACATCACGTTAAATTAGATGGAGCAAATAAAAAAGGCGGATTTTATCGTTTTAAAAAGTTCTACAACGTTGGATTTGACACCCTCGAAAGCGAGAACTTAATAATATAAAAGCTGTCGGCGAAAGGGTTCTAAAGTCACGTATTTCGAATTCACAAAAACGTGAATGCAGACTTCGCTACCCTCCTCTTTTCGAGTTGATTTTATTAACTCTTCTATGCATTCTCTTTTCACTTTTTCTTTGAGAAAAAAGCGAAAACTCGAAGGGGAAATGACGTGTTTTGCTCGTAGCCAGTTTTGAGAAGTTAGAAAAACAGCCAATTTATATTTCACTCCAAAGACAACACAATACAAAAAAATAAAAGATCGAAAATGAGAGGGGAAAAAAGGTGCTAGGAAATCCTGTTGGAGCAATTTATTTTAAGCTATTGTTCTGAGAACTTTCGAAGTTTATCCAAACTACTGGTAAATTTCTGACACGGAAGATTTGAAAATGCATTCAAAAATTCCGAAGTAGTACTCGTTTTTTTTATCGGTGCTAATGCTGTTTTGTATTTGTTTGGACACGAACTTTTTTCAGTTTTCTAACACTGAATACTAAACTCTGAACGAACCGTAATAGCACAACGCGATATTGCCAAGGGAATTCTAACAGAAAAGAGCGAATTTGCGTGATTGAATTCACATTGTTAGGTGTTGTACGAGGATTTTGGGGAGGATTTTTCTATAAAGCTTAAATACAGAGGGTGCTTGTGTTTTGGTAACCTCTTGCGTAACTTGTATTGTATCTTGGCATGTTACTTGAATAGAATTGTAGTTATTTTGCTTAAATTAAAAATTAACGCCAAACATCGCCAAAATGCTAATTAAACATGAAACAGACGTCAAACGATCTCGCCAAGAAATTTAAAATTAAAACCTTAAAACACAAAATATTTTCTTAACCCCAGTGGTTTTGTTTGTGTTTGTTGACGCAATAAAGAATTCTTTTATGAGAATTATTTATTGAATACAAAAACAGTCATCCAACCCACTTGGTAAACATGATAACAAATTAAGAAAAACATGCGGTCTATCCGACCAATCTCTCGAAGAATAGAGAGAGGAACACAGACGAGTACAGAGGAAGAATAGCAGAAGAAATGGGGATTCGTCCAGACAGTAAGAGAATACATATATATATACATTCACAATCGCCACAGACAATAGGAATCGGTGGAAGGAAAACTGTCTGAAAAAGAATGACACCAGACGGCACCAAACTACTAATGCATATTGGACTGAAAACGACCGACCCTGTTTAATAGAAACCAACAGGTTTCGACGTGTTTTTTCGTCCATCAAGATCTGACCAATTTTGCTAATACTTGACGAGGTACTCCATGATGACGAGATTGAGGTCGCGTCATCATCAGTTTTCTTCTCATGACGAGATATCTCGTCCATCAAGATAGGGTCAGTTTTGCTAATGACGAGAAACCTCATCGAGACAACCACTAGGAAAGTTAATAAGGTTCGTAGGTTGGTTTTGGTGTCTTATGGAGCAAAGGCCGTATTTGGCCATGCTGAGCCAGACACAAGGTATACAATATCAAGTAATACAGACACACAATAAAAGTTTTACCGACACAGAAGAGAGAAATACACCCAGACAGGAATGCACCCAACAGGAATCGAACCTGCGCCGCCTACAACTCGAAGGTTGCTAGCGCAGTGGGCACACCCACTGAGCCATGACGGCTCCGGTAAAGCTTTTCATGACAGTTAACCAATCAGATTCCGATGATTGCCATGACCTTTCGCCAAAACTTCGAAATTGGCGTTCCTTGGAAAATTTTCTCTAGAGAAAAATCCGAAATAAAAGTTTTTTCCCATCCGCTATTAGTCAAAAAAGGGGACTAAATTTTCGTTGACCTTTGGCGAACTTTTTAAAAAAGTCGCCAAAACGTTGTAATTAGCTTTTAGAAAGCTTTTTCTTAAAAAGATATCCCTAATCTCCAAGGCAGAAAAATAGCAAAAGGAGCGGAGTTTAATTCATAGGTAGGTAGTTGAATTAACTTCGCACTAGACAACACAACGGACTATTGGAGACTGGGGTTTGAGATCAATTCCCAAAGGAAAGATCCGAGGACAAAATCTCGTAATTTTGAACCACGGTCATATGACGAGAACAAAATTTGAGCTAACACTCCACTCTCCAAACTTACACACCACGCCAACATGGGGACATTTGAGGTCATGACAGATTTAACGTACGCCAGCTCTCCAAATACACGACGGTCTTTGGTTGTATCGAGTTTCGATCCCGCACCCTGCGATCGTTAATCCGCTACTCTTCCAACCGGGCTACCACGACCCAGTTTAATTTGTAAGGCTCAAGAAATAATACCATTGTTCCTTTTTCGGAAGTCTTATTTTGATAATATATTGAAACAAAATCAGCAAAATTTAGTCATTCTTCCTTACGAATACGAATTAAGATGCTATATTTTCTTATATCGCATATAATGCAGCATAGCTTCGGTATATATTGTGTTAAGGTATCCGACTACCTTTAAAACGCGATTTTCGGCGGAAATTGCGATTTTCCAAATTTGATATAATATGAAAGCCCGATTTCTTATCTTTCCAAATCTGTTTAAATTTTGTTCCTACCATGCATAGAACGTAAGATACAGGTCTTTTAATACTACATAGTCGACACTTTTTAAAACCGGAAGTGCCTTTCTGCAAACAGGAAGTGAACGTAAAAGTTTGTTTACATTCTTATTTTAACAAATTAAAGCGTTAAAATTTGCTCTGAAGTGTGGATTTTTTTTTATTAATTAAAAAAAATTAATTAAAAAACTACTTTTTACACAAAAATACATCTGGCAATCATGTTTAACTTCACAATCTGGCATCAAACTTGAGTTTCAGTTTGTACACAATTTGAACTCGTGATTTTCGATCGTGCGTTCAAAAAGTTCTACAACTTGATAATTCTTCTTGCATAAAGTGATTTTTCTTTACAAAATGGGAAAGAGTATTGCCAGGAAGAAGAAACACCACTTCAAAGGTAATCAACACTCTAAAACACTGAAGACTAACAGTCTTGAAGATCCAGTGTGCACAGCCAGTGCTTCAAAACTGCAAGCATCTAGCTCTTCCAAATTCGAAGTTTTGAATGAGGAACTGTGTGGTAATCGGATTTTCGACCTGGAAACTTTAATAAATATATTTTTGGTGCTTCCATGTCCCAAATGCTTTGCTTCTGGTTTGCATTTAGTTGAAGACTCCAGGTATGGATTGTGCTCACACTTCTCTTTGAAATGTCACAATTGTGATTTTGTAAAAGGCTTTGCCTCCTCCAAAAAGAACAAAAATGTACCTGAAGTGAACTCTAGAATAGTTTATGGGATGAGGCAGATTGGAAAGGGATTTTCTTCAGCGTATAAACTGTGCACCACGCTGAATTTGCCACCAATTTCTAAAGCTGCGTATAACATCCATGAAGAGAAACTCTTGAAAGTTGTGTCCGAGGTTGCTGAATCTTCAATGTTAAAAGCAGCTGATGAAGTTGGTTCAAAGGGAGAAGACAGTGAATGCGGCGTGTCTGTAGATGGAACGTGGCAGCGTAGAGGGTACACTTCTTTGAATGGTTGTGTTGCTGCCATTTCAATTGACACGGGAAAGGTTCTCGATTTAGAAGTCATGTCCTCATACTGCAGAATTTGCAAAAGATTACAGAAACTGAAGAGAAACCCGTCATTTGAATCACAGGAAGCTGACCATATATGCCAGTGCAATTTTAAAGGGTCATCAGCAAAGATGGAAACTGTTGGTGTCGACAGAATTTTCAAGAGGTCAGTGAGCACTCGGAAGCTGAAGTACACGAAATACTACGGTGATGGGGATTCTAAAGGCTATTTGTGCGTCCAAAACACATATGGCGAAAAAAGTGTTTCAAAACTGGAATGCATTGGGCACATTCAAAAACGGGTGGGTACACGTCTGCGAAAATTGAAAAGCAAAACCAAAGGTCTGTCTGGTAAAGGCAAGTTATCAGATGTCTTTATCGACAGACTACAAAATTATTATGGCATTGCGATTCGCTCTAACGTGGGCAACTTACAAATGATGCAGCAAAATGTAATTGCAGCTTTGTTTCATTGTGCTTCATCACCAAAGAAACCGATGCATGGCCAGTGCCCTATTGGTGTAGACAGTTGGTGCTATTACCAGCGAGCTGTAAGCGAAGGGAAAGAACCAGAAAAGCTCAAGCATTCTGGTTTGCCCAACAATATTTTAAATGTAGTCAAACCAGTGTATTTAGAGCTTTGCACCAGAGAACTTTTGAATAAGTGTCTGCATGGCAAAACTCAAAATGTCAATGAAAGTTTCAATGGTGTTATTTGGCAGAGAGTTCCGAAGGAGGTTTTCGTCAGCCTAAAAACTGTAAAATTAGGGGCTTATGATGCAGTAATACAATATAATGATGGATTTGAGGGTTGCACCAGTGTTTTAAGCAAGATGAACATTGAAAATCTTGGTTACTTCACATTAAAAGGTTACCAAAGTTTGGATCGCATTAGAATCAGTGATTCCAAGCGCCATACAACACCCGTTTCAAAGAAGCGCAGGAAGGTTTTGAGGGCAATTAGGAAAAAAAAAGTAGTTGATTTAACTTCTATAGAAGGTGATCTTTATAAATCAGGATCATTTTAGAGCTACATTTTCCATTTAAAGGTAAGATTCATTATTGAATTTTGTTTTTAGCTTTTTCTTGAAATTGACATTTTAGAATTTTGCTTTTACGCAAAACATGAAAACTCAAAAAGTTATGCTTCAAATGTTATGAAATTTGGTAGGAATACTTTCAAAGAGTTTATAAAGGGAATGTACCACTTCTGTAATTGTGCATTAATTAGTTTTTTTATTTTTAATTATAAAAGTTATGCGTTGCTATAATTTATGGAAGATTTTCTTCTTGGTTGTACTTGAACCTCTCCAGTTTTTAAAAGAACTGGTTTACAATGATGTGAGAGGTACATTCCCTAAAGGAGGTTTCAATCTTCAAAATAAAATTTACAAAATAAGAATATCTTAATTTAAATTTAAGTTATCATGTTTTGCGGTGGTGCTAGTTTTTGTCTATTTTTCACCCCTTTTTGGGGTTTAAATTTTAAAAAAATTATTAATTATTTTTTTTATATGTTATTCTCTAAGTTTTTAACCATATTCTATAATATAATGCACAAAAAAAGTCAAATTTCAAATTATTTCAAAAAATCCTTTTCGAAGGTAGTCGGACACCTTAAACAAAACAAAATATTCGAATTCTATCGTTCTCGACTTTACTCGCAGAAGGAAATAAAAGTTCGCACAGTAGCAGTTAAGATTGGAGTAATTTGAAAACAGATCACATAAAAGGGGAGGTTTAATGGTTAATTAATTGAATCCCAATCCACAGGCTTAAATACCTTTAATTTAATCTTCCTTAATTCAAACTTATCCATTCGAAACACATGAGATGCATTTAAATAAATCAATTTTCAGTTCGAAATCGTCTGAAATGGGAGAATAAAAAGCAAAAACGGAGATGGGTATAAGAATTGAAGAATAAAAGCAGTTTCGGCATCCAATACGGAGAATATAGGATTTTCTCACTGTTTTTCAGCGCGGCAAGGTGAAAACAGCCCAAGAAAAGGTAAAAATTAATTTAATTTACCAAACGGTTTCTTTTTCATAAATTGGGAAAAAAAAATTTCTAATCCACTCTCATTAAAAGTTTTTCTGGAACTTTTAAAAAAGGTTTTTATTATATTCTTTATTATTATTATTTTCTTTCTCGTGAGTATAAACTAATATGATAAAAACAAGCCAGGATTTGACGCATATTAAGTTTCTACTTACACATTGAACGGTTTTATAAGATCCAGTTATGAAAAGTGACCGTTAATAACAAAAGGACAACAAATAATTTTTTAAGTACTATCACAAATTCCATCAGACATTTTTGAGCAAAATTTGTATACATCCTAAATTGTTTGAATATGAAGAGAATGCGAAAAGCTCGGTAAGTCGTTGCATGAAATAACGTCGCACTGGAGCAACACAACGGGCTACGGGCGACGGTCCGGGATCAATCCCGAATGCAAAGATCCGAAGAAAACACCTAGTAAATTTGTACCATGGTCAGATGACGAGGTCAACATTTGAGCTGGCATCCCACTCTCTAAACTTCGACACTATGCCAATAACCCCAATTAGGTTAGGTAGTCGAATTTACGTCGCACTGCAGCAACGCACAACAGGCTATTGGCGATAGTCCGGGATCAAAGGGAAAGATCCAAGGACAACACCTCGTAATTTTGTACCACGGTCTGATGACGAGGACAACATCTGAGCTGGCACCTCACTCTCCAAACTTCCACACTACGCCTACGTGACTACAGCAAAAAGTTATTTTTTTAAGAATCCCATATTAGTTATCGCAAAATAAAAATTTTAAAGAACCCTCGACCCCTTTTTATCATAAAAAACAGAATTGTTTTTAAAGAATCCATTTTCTGGAATTATTACCCAATACATAAAATAAAAGAAATCGACATCTTAGCCTTTCAAATGCTTTTTCTCGAGGATATAAATGACATTCAAGCAAAAAAGAACGTAATGCATTCTAAGAGCCCCTTAACGTTTTGACAGATTCTAAAACTAGGTATAAATACATCGTTCGAAATTCATCGCTTTTTAAAGAAGCTCTAAACTGATGAACTGCTTACTTAAACGGTTCTTAAGGTCGCATGTACTTATTGATGATAGCATCTTTTTTAATTCCCTTTCCCCCAAGCGATGAGTGAGCGACAAAAAAAACTTCGTCCATCTAATAGAAAAAAGTCGAGATGACAGCTAGGTGACAAATGACCCGACAAATGTTGCCAGAGCGAAACTAACTACACGCTCTAGCACTCTGCCATTTTTAAAACGAGGGAATCTCGGAAAGCGCTGCCAGTTAACGTACGCAAGTGTCTTTTTTCATCGTTTGCTTCCGATGTGTTTTCTCTATCAGTCGATAATGGAAATGAAGGGAGAAGGCGAAGGAACAACTAAACTTTGAAAGTAGGTTACGCGGATTTATGGTAGTTGCAGTGGCAACATCAATATTTCTCTTTCGCTGCTCTGGGTTTTAAAAAAATAATTCTGTCTTATCGGAATGATTTATTGCGCAATTAAAATCATTTATATGAATTATTTTTTAAAATGACAACGATATCTGTTCGAAAAGGGGGAATCGAAAACAAACATTCAATTCGAGAGTGAAAGTAAGATTCAATTATTTGAAGAAAAAATGAAAAAAAAAACCATTTCTCTCCTATCTAATAACTATAGCTCTCCAAATAGAAGAGTAAAACGACTTTCAAATTAAAATTATTCAATTCTGCAGAAATTTGTTCTCAGTATTTATTAAGAGGTAGATAGTTGAATTAACGTCGCACTGGAGCAACACAACGCATTTTTTAAGTGATAAGATGAAAAACTAAAAAAGAATGCTAATAATGAAAGGTTTAAATAACTGACTCAATTTCAATTTCGAAAAAATTAGGATTTACAGTAATAAATGAAATTGAATGTGAACCTATCTAATTGATGCGTTTTTTAAGTACTGGAAAATGGATAACTTGCGAAGATTTAAGCTCTTCTCTCTTTTCGCATCGTTCACAGCTTAAATCTTAAGATTCATTTTCTAATTAAAACCGACTTTATTCAATATGGTTGTAATACTTAATTAAAATTTAAACTCATTTTTAAATACGAATTGGAAATTCCTCTTCGAATTTAAATGCACTGAAATGATTTTCCCGTCGGTAGATTTTATTCGCGAGTGAAATTATGTACTGCTTTAATCTATAGTTCGGATCCGGTGAGAAGGCAGATGACCATGTGGAAGTCCATATCACAAAGGTGGTTAAGCCAGAAAGGGAAAGGGCTGACATACGGCTATTGGCATACATGATTAATTGTTTCGCCAACTTATAGTCACTACTACTGCTTTCGGCACCGAGAAAAATCGGACCAACTAACCACGCTTGAGATGCCAATTGTGGGAAGCAATTTTTACGTTCAATTTCTCCCTTCCATCGTTCAAAACCATGTGAGTTAAACATCGACTCGCTGGAGCCGAAATATGAGCATAATTTTCAGTCTAAATAAACAAATCACCAGAAGATAAAGATTTTACTTCCAAGTTCTCCAATGTTCTCGCTCAGTAAACAACGGAATTACCTTAAAATGTAGTCAAGTAACGTAAGGAAACACATTCGGCCACAAAAGCACTAACGCCATCTATACACAGTTTTCCATAAAGAACCTCTCATAAGGATACGTACAGGAAGCACTTTCTATTACCATTACACACTAGCGTCATCTACCCATAAAGCTTTACAGAAAAAGCCTCTCATATGGAATACGTACAGGAAGCACGTTTCACACTAAACCACTAGCGCCATCTACATTTAGCTTTACTGAAAAATTATCTCGAGTAACAAATACAAATGAGGGCTTTCTCCAGCCACAAAAGAAAAATATGCTGCGCAATTCCATAAAACGATGGATCTGGATTTTGCGATAACGCATCTTTTGTCGCATGTCTTCGCAGAAACACAATCTACAGAAATCACTATCTGAAATCGGTTTTCAACTTTGTTAGTTTGTAACAAAACCTACCAGTGTTCATAATCGATTTACTTTATTTCTTTTTCCGGAGACGGCAGTTAAGAGATCGCGAACTACTCAACACCTAAAAGCGAAAGTTCCTCAGTCAGTAGAACGTGTTCCACAACACGCGCCACACGCACACGTGGACTCGGGACGCACATGGGGAATGAAACGCGGGAGGTACGAATGAGTAACAAAGAAAGAAGCCGAACAGCGGATCTATTTTTAAAAAAGTATTCCAATGTCATCATGGACGTCAGAGTCGGGAATCTTATTCCTAGCCACGAGAACTGAGTTCCCCCTCTGACGAAGAACCTCTGGAGACAGTGCAAAAAGCAAATAGGTAGTCGACTTCTGAAGGAAAGAAAATGATTCGATTTCGAAGGTTCGCAGTGGACATACTCACTGAGCCACGATGACCCTTGTTCTTCAATAGTTAAGTATTTCATGATTTCATCAATAAAAACAAAATTTCCAATCTATCCAGCCAGCATACAACTTCATACAAGCATCGAAGCATTCATGTTTGGGAGAGGGTATAATCATACAACTTTTTTGTAATTCAAGGTCAAAATGAACAAACGTTGAAATTGCAACATTGTAGTTGAATCTACATCGCACTGAAGCAACACAACGGGCTATTGACGACGGTCCGGGATCAATCACGGAGCGGCAGATCATAGAGGTTACGAAGTCCAACACCTGAGCTGGCATCCCACTCGTCAAACCTCCGGTCGCTAATTCCCAACTCTACTAACTGGGATACCACGGCCCGTATAACCTTGAAACTAATGGATAAAATGATTGGTATGGTAGGTAGGTATTTTAATTAACGTTGCACTTGAGCAAACCAACGGGCTATTGGCAACAGTTCAGAATCAAACCCGAAAGGAAAGATTAGATGACAACACCACGTAATTTTGAACCACGGTCAGCGGTCTCGCCTGAGCTGGCAACCCACTCTCCAAACTTCCACACCACGCCAACGTGAGGACATTCGAGGCCATGACAGATTTAACATGCACCAGCTCCCCTTGTACACGACGGTTTTTGTTTGGATTCGAACCCTCCATTTGCTAAATCCGGTACTCTTCCACCCGAGTTTCCGCGGCCCCTGATAAAATGATTAGAAAACACTAAATTCATCTAGAGGGCAAATACACATCTTTTCAAATCTATAAAAGCCCAGACATACCAACTTAGTCAAAAAATTAGCTCACTACAATCCCCTTCTGACTAATTTAGGAAATACCAAGTCACACGTTCTAAAATGGCGATTTTAATTCTACCAAACTTTCCACAAACTAAAAAAAAAGTCTTTGTTGCAGAGGAAATAACCCGAGGTTTTCAACAAATAAATCTTACAGGAAGGGACAAAAAGTGGCAATTTAAATCGGGCGAGATTTCGCCCTCCGCTGGAAACGCTGTGGGGAAAAAGAGGGGAAAAAAAGGGAAAACGAAAAGTTCGGTGGGGAAAAAAGGAACTCCACAGAAAGCATAAACAAAAGTTACAAAAAAAGCCCTGATCTCTTGGATTTTGTTGGAAGAAAAGACTTTAAAAAGACCAGAAAATTTCTTTCGGAAAAAAAAGCGTTATCGCCGTTGCCACCTTAACCTGACAAATAAACCGCTAAATGTAATATTCCTCAAAGAAAGCTTTTCTTCTTAGCAGGGGTGGCATAAATTAGAAAGGGAGCTTTTTAGAGACCTTCCTTCACCAAGGTTTTTTCCGTCATTTTTTCTCAGCATCTATTTTTTTTTCGGCATTATGTCTCTTCATTACGGAGCAATGGGCTTTAAGTTGGGAGACACGAAGCATATAATTATATGGGGATAATAGCAAGACAATGAGTGATAAGGGAAACAAAAAATTCATGAGTGTTTGTAATATATCTAGGAAATCAAACGTGAAAGAAAAATATAGAGATCATTATTTTATGCAAGGCTATATACAAAGTGGAAACCTGCATTATTTTAAAATATTGAAATGATGTAGATTTAAAATTTAAAGTTGGTTGGATGGTTTTGGGGTTTTATGGCGCAAGGGCCATATTGGCAAAAAAGCAAAAAGTAGAAGGGTAGAGCAGGGTAAAATAGAAGGGAGGAAATATCACTCGGATACCTCGGGGTTGTGATGCCCGTACACACCTGACGATATACCCCTGAGGGCTAAAATATTTAAAGAAACGATATATTCGCAATATGGGGAGGGTTCACTGGTAAGTGGTATCGGGGCTCAGAAAATGTGAAATCTTTTCAGGGTGCAGGGTGTTTCAAAATTTTCTGTACGAACTTTTAGGGGTGGTATAGAACACAAAATCAAATCGTATTCACTCAGGAATCTGTCCGCAAGCGATGGTCTTCCTTCCTGGGTGTATTTCTCCCTTCTGTGTAAGTAAAAACTTTCATTGTGTGTGTCTATTACTTGATATCGTATGGCTTGTGTCTGGAGCAGCATGGCCCTTGCGCCATGAAACCCCAACAAACTGCAAGCGCTGTAACGTCCTTAACAACGGCTCGGGGTCAGAGGTCAACACTTGCATCACTAACCGTCGTTTTTTTTTAGTTTAGACTTTCTCGACCAATAGATTTTTCCAAAATATTCTATTTTAAGGGGAAAGTAGCGGCAGAATCTTTCCAAAGATAGGTAGGTAGTTAATTGACGTCGCACTGGAACACAACGAGCCATCGGCGAAGGTCCGGGATCAATCCCGAAAGAAAAAATCAGAGAAAAACGACTCGTCATTTTGAATCACACGATCAGATGACGAGAACACCTGAGATGGAACCCCACTCTCCAAACTACCACACCACGCCAACCTGAGCATATTTGAAGCCACGACAGATTTAACGTACACGACGGTCTTTAGCTGGACCAAGTTTCGAACTCGCAACCCTACGATTGCTGATCTGTTGCTATTCCAACTGGGCTACCGTGGTCCTTTTTCCAAAGGATTATTCCAATGATAGAAGCAATTTGTTTCTTTCCAAAGGAAAAAGGTTCGACACAAGGTTTCTTTCCCGTTCTATTTAAAGGAAAGGAGCAATAGAATCTTTCTAAAAATTGAAAGAATCCGTAGATTATTTAGAAACATGTGGTTATTTAGTCATTAAGTGTATTATGAGGTAACAACACTACACCACTAGAAACCGAAGGGTTGAGAGTTCGAAACTCGATCCATTCCAAAGACCGTCGTGCTCGTGGGGGCGGCTGGTGCATTTTCAATCTGTCATGGCTTCAAATGTCCTCACGTTGGCGTTATTCTTAACTGCTATGTATGTCACTTGTTTTTCAATTTACATGAAAATTAGCATTTATCATAGTACCAATATAAAAACATTGGTAGGTAGTTGAATTTACGTAGTATATGAGCAACACACGGGCTGTTGGTGACGATCCGAGGTCAATACCGAGGGTATCAAAACATAGGAAAATCCGCGACTCTGACAACGAGACTACCCTGGCCCCGTCATTTTAAAGTCGTAGATTAGCAATCGGAGGATTGCGAGTTCGAAACTCGATCCACTCCCAAAACCCTTCGTGTTCCTGCGAGCTAGTGCACGTTAAATCTGCCATAGCTTCAAATGTCCTCACGTTGGCGTGGTGTGGTAGTTTGGAGTGAGGTGCCAGCTCACGTTGTTCTCGTCGTCTGACCATGGTTCAAAATGACGCGTTGTCCTCGGACAAAGAACAGAACCCACCAGTAAAATGACTAAACACACCCCACCTCACAGCAACGTCACAAACTTTTCCGTCACAACAGTTCATCCAAAAATCCATCCCTCGGCGTTACAAAAGAAAAATCCGCCATCTTTTCCCCTTTGTTGACGATCAGTCATCTGCCGAGATCAAACCCCGGGAGCCCGTCCTCTTTCCACGGCGTGCCCGAACACGTCACGCATCATTACGCTCATCCGCGGAAGTGAATTGAATGTGAAAGAAGCTCACCCCTAATTTGTAACTCCCGTGTCCGTTCCGAAATTTTTATTGCGGACTTGGGGGTGGCATCGGTTCCCGCATTCATTCCACGCGGTAATGAAAATTGGGCTTGAGGGTTTTCGAACTCTGGGGAGGGTTTTGAAGGAGAAATATCGCTTGGGTGTTTGATGGAGGGTTTTTTAGGTTTTCGTAAACGGATACTGAATTTCCGGATGTTCTTTCTTCACAAAGTACTTTGAAATCGTTACATTGTTGCTAAAAATTACGAGATGGTTATTTTCATTTTTAATAAAATTTATGTTGGTCATTCTTTTTGGTCATTCTACCTTACTTTCGTAAGGTATTTTGCTTCAAAATGAGAAATTTATTTGCTTTGATGTATTCTTAATGTTACGTGCTGAGAGCATATCTACCAACCACCGAAGAAACTGTATATTAAATTACAGGGTTTTTAATTAAATTATACAATACTAGAAGTTTAACCCTCGAAGTGGTCTCGACTGGGTATCTCGTTCATCAAGATCTGACCAATTTTGCTAATGACGAGATATCTCCTAGAGACAAAACTACCCATTCTCCAGAGGAATAAAAATCCAAATAGGAAAAACAAATTGTCGCTTGTACAGACTTGTTGACAATTTGGAACAGGTTTCTGCATCCGAGACTAGCCACTACAGGACAGTTTTCTTCTTTCTTATTCCAGTGTAAAAAAATTACACTAAGTCGTTGAGTCTGCAAAAAAGGTTTTGGGGCAATGACAGATGGGTCCTGAAAAATGTCTTAATGCATGGCCCCAATGCAATTCAGGATGTGTGAGGGAGAGGCTGGTAATAGGCCCCACTTTATACAGGTGGGAAAGGATTTCTGGCCATCAATGAAAATCTTTTTCAAGTGGCCAGATCGGAGCCTGCAAGCATAAAGTTTTCCGGGGCAAATTTAAGGCAAGCAGCTCTTCTGGTGTTTCACTAAGGTACCAGTGATTAAAAAGTACTGGAGATGATCTGCGAAATTTCATTTTACAAGTACGGACAGGTGGTCGTCCTCTGAGAGCCTGACTACTTTCTCTTGTGCCACGTTGTTTATTTGTTCCAGCTTTTGCCAATAAATCAGCTCTCTCATTGAGCGGAATGCCAACATGTGATGGGATCCATTGAAAATATATTTTAGAATTTTTATTGAAACTTAATATTAGAAGGGTTATTTTTTTCAAGAGGATCAAAACTGGTGAAGCATTTTTTAATTGCTAGAATTACAGGGCAGTTTTAGGTACCTAAAACACAAAGTATGTAGTTGAATTAACGTCGCACTGGGCTATTGGCGACGGTTCAGGTTCAATCCCGAAGAGAAAGGACCGAGGACAACACCTCGTCAGCTTGAACCACGGTCAGATAACGAGGACAACAGCTGAGCTGACATCCCACTCTCCAAACTTCCACATCATATCAACGTGAGGACATTTGAGGCCATGACAGATTTAACGAGCACCAACGACAGTCTTTGGTTGGATCGAGCTTCGAAATCGCAACCCTCCGATTGCTAATCCGCTACCCTGGCTACAGCGGTTCCCATAAACCACACCAGTAGGGTTAAGATAAAATCATGCCAGTCTTTTAACCACTTAAAGCACGAGTTTTTTTCGGAAAAACTGGTAAAAAATGATCGAGTTTTTTTTGACAGAAAATGAATATATAGGTATAGTGTAAGTTATTTTTTGCAATTTCATTTGCGAGGGGTGGGGTAAAAGTTATAAAAAAATTATTATACAAAGTGTAACCGATTTGATTACATGTTTATTTTGAATTGCAAAATATTAATAATAATAAAATATTAATAATAATATATGATTAATAATAATAAAATAATAATAATAATTAGGTGATTGAAAAATTTCAACTTTTGACCAATACATCCTCACCTCAGGTTTTCTAATTATACCTTGAAGTATAGTTATGGCTAAAAATATATATAATTCTTCCATGGTAATCGGTGACCATTGGTTCGGTGACGATCCTGGATGTTGAAATGCATAAAAAAAGCCAAAATCTCGTCATCATTATCTTCAGATTCACTTCCATCACTCAAGAGATCATCACTTTCATCGCTGAAACTTTTTGATAAATTGGCATATTCAAAATCGTCAGAGTCGCTCATTATCAGATAACTTTTTCTAAACAAGTTACAAAAACACTTAGTAAAAATTAATTTATGGTTAACTGTTTACTTTTATCATATTTAACGTAATAAAAATGATATTACCTTTTCCACACCCCCAAACAACTGCTTTCTAACAAAGAATTCCTAACAAACTTATAGCTAATCATCAAAATGCACCACGTGGTTTACACAAGAAAAATGCTGCATAGTGGTGCCATATATGGTAAATAAGCTTAATTATAATCTAGCCTATCTATTTTTACTAGAACGGACCTCAGACGGG
This sequence comes from Meta bourneti, assembly GCA_933210815.1. Classification (NCBI taxonomy): domain Eukaryota; kingdom Metazoa; phylum Arthropoda; class Arachnida; order Araneae; family Tetragnathidae; genus Meta; species Meta bourneti. Next base: position 31,511,057 of record OW119930.1, read on the forward strand.
TTCGTTCTAGTAAAAATAAAATAACGCGAGATACAAGAGCGTCCGTGTGAGACACGGGCATGTGCAAATTTGCCGGTAACTTTCGCCCGTGTCAGACACGGATATATGCGTTAAGTGGTTAATACGATCCTAAATATACGGTAGGATATTTCTGAAAATACCTTCTTGCGCATGTCGTGTAGGAAAAAAAAATGACAATAGAGCGACAAATCAAGCCAAGAGAAACTCGTCGAAGCTTTAAACATGATTCACATAAGGACAGAAAGTATCCTTTGAAATCCAAAATCCAAATAGATTGAGATTTCCTTTGGTGTTCACAAAACAAAAATTCATTTTGGACAAGCGATATAGCCGATTGAGGTATATATCGAGGCGATATAAAACGAATGATTTCTGTATTAGCTTTAATTTAAATCAAACCTGACGAGTTAGCGAGCACTTAATCATTAACGAGTAAATGAAACAGTAAAAAACAATTTGAAGCTAAGGTAATCCTTATTTTCAACAGTACCTTTTACTGTTAAAAGGAAATAACCATTTCTGAGGTGTATATTTCCCTTTCCCCTCATAATATCAGCTAAAAAAGATTCTCATTCTTTTAAATTCATTTAGATTAACGTTATTCGGATCGTTTTAATTAACCGAAAGAGAACGGAAATGATCCTCGTAGTTAATTTATTTCCCTTTCTTTGATAAGAAAATTACTCGCTTTTCCTACTTTAGTGCTCGGCATAAAACAGCGGATGAGCTGATTTTTCTCCGACGTCGTTTACTGGATGAAAAATATATTCTGCTACAGTTTCTGTTTGAATTATCCGTATATTTGACATTGGAGCAGTTTGGGGTTTCCGTTATTTCTTTTTCACATAGTTCAGTTTTAAAAAATTGAAAATAATTATAATGTATGAGAGGGTTTTTCTGGAAAGGTAAACGGTAGATGGCACTTGTGTTTTAGTGGTAGAACGTGCTTCAAGTACGTATTCTATATCAGGCTTCTTTTTTTTTATGTAAGGCTAAATGTAGATGGCGCTAGTCTTTAAGTGCTTCTTGTAAATACTCCGTATGAGGCTTTTTCTGTAAAGCTAAATGTAGATGGCACGTATTTTAGTGGTACAATATGCTTCACAAATACGTATTCCGTATGAGAGGCTTCTTCTGTAAAGCTAAATATAGGTGATACTAGTGTTTTGGAGGTTGAACGTGCTTCCTGTACATGATCCATAAGTGAAGCTTCTTCTGTAAAGTTAAATGCAGCTAGCACTATTTTTTTTAGTGGTAGAACATACTTCAAGTACATATTCCATATCGGGGGCTTTTTTGTGTAAATATAGATGGCGCTAATGTTTTAGAGATAGAAAATGCTTCTGGTACATATTCATTATCAGAGGCTTTTTCTGTAAAGGTAAATGCAGATGGCAGTTGTGTTTCAGTGGTAGAACGTGTTTCAAGTACGTAATCCATATCAGAGGCTTTTTTCGTAAACCTTAAATGTAGATGGCGCTAGTGTTTAGTGGTAGAATGTGTTTCTAGCACTTATTGCACATGAGAGGCTTTTTCAGTAAAGCCAAATGTAGCTAGTTATGGTAGAAAGTGTTTCCCGTTCGTATTCTAGAAGTGACGTCACTTGGTTACTTTTAAGGTGACTCCGTTATCTACTTAACAATAGTTTTGGATAACCAAAAGTAAAATCCTCGTCTTTCGGTGGTTTGTTTACACTTAAAATCCCTCTCGTTCCTTATAGAGTAACAGGAAATACGTTAAATCCTCGTTTTCATTAAATGACAAAAAATTTTTTTACTGCAAAGCGATTGAAAGACTATTAGAACTTATTATGTTAAAAAACAAAGATTAATAGTGTTACGTATCTTTTAAACAGATGACAAAACAACAATGTATTTCTCGTAATCATGAAAATAACCATTGAGTGTCTCAGAAAAAAATTTCAGTTAACGACTTTTTTCCAAGCCGACGAATTATTTCAGGCATAATCTAGTAAATTATCGTCTGGAACAATTTTACGAGATAACGTCGAAGTTTCATTAGATACATCTGCGGTATAGATTAAAGTAGCTGAGAAATTTCCTTTTTTGTTAATTTTTCCTCTACCATCGAACCTACTTCATTCAATTAAGCTAGACTAAACCAGTTCTTAGCATACGAAGATTAACTTTCGAATCTCTCTCTAGGTATTTTTAGTGCGCGCGATCAGAAATAGTCAAAAACAACTCGCGGATAAAATATTAAATGGAATAATAAAGCCCGGAGCTTACAAATTCCATTAAATTTTTTAACAGGAAAAGGGGGCCCGGTGTTTGCTTTCAGATTTTAACGTCAGATTTCCCAGCGTCGTTCTAACAGCGTCGTTTCCGAACCTAAACTCTGCGAACGAACGCGAAAAGAGAAGCCAGAAAAAACGAAAACTAAATCCTTTCTCTTTTAAACGAAATTGAGTTGCTGCTGTTGCCAAAAGACGTAATCAAATTCTTACGAAATCCCGACTCTTACCTTCCGTGCAGCAGTGTCAATTTCCTCTTCGATGCTGCTCAGATTTTTTTTGGAATATTTTTTCTGAGATCGTTCGCCTTTTTTAGAGTTGTTCTCTTCTCCATTCTCCGAACACCCTCTTTTATTGCCTCCATTTTAGATTCGGCTTTAATCTGAACTTTATCGAAGCTGCTTTTCCTGTATCCCATTCTTAAACAAATTCGGAAGAGAACAAAGGCGTAATGGCCGCCGTTAGGCGAGAAGGGCCAAACGACTTTTTTCTTCCCCCTTCGGTAACCATGGAAACGAATTCCTGTATCTTTTTCGGTAATTTTTTTTTCCTTCTGTAAAAGCGTAGTTTTAAATTTCGGGTTATCATTTTCCGTATAGGCATCAGTGTATTTGCTTTTCCAATTTTGGAATTTCGGTGATAAAAACGCTAGACGTCTATCTCCAGGAGGAAAATGAAGTAAGGGTGGCAAATAACTCAGTTTTGTACTTTTTGGAGACAGAACTTTGATAACATTACGAAAATTTACTTATTCCGGCAGAGATAAGTATAAGTTGAAGTGACGGAATAAAATATTATAAAACAAACAAAAAAGGTTGTGTCGGGGACGCAAACGATAGTTTTGACGTGAATACTCGGGCCTATTGTATTGTGGAATGAAGAGGACATAGGAATTTTGTATGATTGTTTATTGTGAATATTTAAGATTTCATTCATTATTAGACTTAATTAATTAAGAATTACTGTTCAATTAATTAAAAACTATTCAAGAATTAATTTTCAGTTTCAACGCGATTAAAGTGCAACTTGATATTAGTATTGAAGGATAATTTTATTGATTAAAAGCCTGGATTATATAGCGTAGTTCGGAGCTTTAGAATAACCACTTACCACCCATAACACCCCACTTACACTTCACACAATTCAAAGTTACACTGGCCCAAAACTAGCCCAGCACCGTAGAATTTCGTCATATTGCGGACGCCCTCCCCGTGGTCAGTGCGCTTGCGCACTCGGTCCGAAAGTCATGTTAAGTACGGACATCCTTCATGCACATGACACTATATTTATCTTCGGGATGCTTGCAGAGACAGAACGCTTTAACTCTTTTGTAGCACTAGACTTTTAATGCATTCTCCCAGTTCTGTTACGATTTAAAAACGTTGTCAAGGCAAAAAAACTAAGAATCGATGTAACAAAAATGTGTTTATTTTTAATGCCTTTGCATTGAAATCTTCGGCATTACAGGAGGTGAACTGAGGTTTACTTGTCAAGGAGCATCCAGTGTGTGAGCCGCCGCTACTCCTAACAGGGATAATCACCAACATCCATGCGCTTACAAACCGAGATTCGAACTCGGGACCTACTATGTAGCAGACAACCGTCCTAACCACAATTCCAGTAAAGTGTATCAAATAAATCATCGATGTATCGAAATAAAAAACAATTTTATAGTGCGGTTCGGCGAGAAGGCAGATGACCTTGGGAAAGTCCATTCGTACAAAGGTGATTCAGCTCGCAGGGGAAAGAGTTGCCTTACTTAGTCACATATGGCGATCGTGATAGATGACTTTGTAATGTGGAATCGACGAGTGGTAGGTTCACACTTCATCTACCGAATTCCAAATACCACTGCTAAATTTTGGAGTGGGAGTATTGTAGTGAACTTAATCCACGACTACAAAAATCAACTTACAATACACTAGAATATATAGCAGTGTTCCCTATCTCCACCTTAAAGTACTGTTTAGTAGACAAAGTAGCACTTTCACGCTTGCTAAATGTATGTCGTCATACTCAAAATATATAATGTATTGTGAACTTATCCCCAAAATGTAAAAATTAATTAACAATACAGTTGTATATATCTTCCGTATCAGGGCAAAAGGGGCGCCTTTTGATGGGTCCAAAGGAATCGAATGCATCATTAATTTTAAAAATAATATAACATGCTTAAAATTGAAGCTAAATGAATATACGAATCTAAATAACAAATATTTGTATCATGATGTGCTTCTTTTTCCTCCTGAATATTTGTGAGAAAAAGTGAAATATTCAACAAAAGATTCGGAAAAGTAGCCATTTCGACTCAACCCCTTTCGCCCTGACACGGAAGATATAGCAGAGTAACTTATCTGCACCCTGAAGTACTTTTTGGTAGACAAAGTTGCACTGTCCTTTCACTGTCTTGCTAAATTTACGTCGTCATACTCAATAAAAATATATAATATACTACACATTCTTTGAATAGCTTTCGACATGAGATCTACGGCAGCAACAAAGGCGATAGAAAACTGCCAGTATCATATCCCAACACTATCAATCCGAAACGAACAACTGAATATAAATCCAGTTTAGTGTGACACAATAACACATCTTCAATGAAAATATATATAACCATACCTCAAAACAATACCCAAAATAACAACCCCTCGATCGTCTATAAATACCGCATTTCCCAACTCCATTCCTTAAACAAAGCAATTGCAGCACTTACCATCCTCACCTCTTCACATCTAACCTCGTCAAACAAAGGACCATAAACACCCATCGACTTTCAAACCCGGAGACACTCAATAACCCAATGATATACACCGCATTCGCACTTTGTGTGTGCGGCAGGAAAGCAAACCCTTCTTCAAGTGCTCCACACAATGGCAAGTCTATGTTTACCCAGGCTCGCCCATCAATCCTTCCTTCCCCGAGCCGTAATTTGAGGCCATCACCTCTCTTCACTTCAATTCATCCCTTCACTTAAGAGAGAGCGGAAGTAAATAATTTAATCTCGAGGTCTCTTTCCTAATAAGCTTCCGCCCGGTGCGGACTTTCTTTTCGTTCTTCGCTTCGGTTCCTTGAAGCCATCGAAATCCATTTTTCATTCTTCGCTAGTTGGTGTCGGGAATCGTTTGGGGGAGAAGGGTGCTCCAGAATCGGGGAGGGAAATTGGACATGATGGCTCGGATCCGGCGCAGGAATTCGTAGATATTCTGGCAATGAAAAAGAAATGACCGGTTTTGTTGTGTCCGTTTCTGAGTAATATCTCGCTGAGTGCATTTTGCGGCTACGGCGATGTCGATTATTTACTAGCAGTAAAGCAGTTCTTCAGGTTGGTTGGTAATTAATTAACGTCGCACTGGAAAAACACAACGGGCTGTTAACGATGGTCAGGGATCAATTCCAAAGGGAAAAAAATCCAAGGACAACGCCTCGTAATTTTGAACCACGGTCAGATGGCGAGAAAAACACCTGACCTGGCCAAACTTCCACGCCAACGTGAAAACATTTGAGGCCACGACGGATTTCACGTGCACCAGCTCTCGTGTACACAACGGTGTTTGGCTGGAACGAGTTTCGAACTCGTAACTCATCGTTGCTCTTCCAAATAGGCAACCGAGGCCCCGCTGTTCTTCAAGATAGATATTGTGGTGGAGGTTTTTCTAACCGGCGCAAGAATTCGTAGATTTTTTGGCGATGAAAAAGAAATGACCGGTTTTTGTTGCTGTCGTGTCCGTTTCTGAGTCAGATGTCGCCGTGTGCATTTTATATAGCTTTGGGATGTCGATTATTTTCTCGCTGTAAAGCTGTTCTTCAGGACGACAATCGATGGTTTGAAGAGCAGTTACTATTACAGGGCAGATGAATACTCGTATATGATGAGCTGATGAATTCAACGCCCAGACAGTTGTTATAATGTCTATACATTCTAGTCCCATCACCGTTAATTTTCATGCCTTTAAAATGTCCTATTCTCAATATGGATAGTGTGGTGGTTTTTCTATCGGTGTTAATTTCACAAATTTGTTCTTTTATTTTAATTTGTTGTTAAAGGAGTTCGCGAGAATCCATTGAAGAGTGCACTTTTTCTGCCTCGGTGTTTCTAGTAATGGACGCGGTCATTGTTTACGAGTAATGCCGTATTAGGAGTTTCAAAAGCATTCGGGGGTCATTCTCCGGAATTTATGGAACGTTCTGGAAGTTTACTGCCCCGATCGTTAAAGTCAGAAAACTTCCAAAACAATAAAGCTGAGAACGTTTTTCATACGCGAATTTAGCAATGTTATTCAGTTTAAAATTCTGCTTCAAGCTTAAAGTAAATCTGCCCCATCTCTGTCAAACCAGTGCGTTGAGTTCGAAACCAAAGGGAAAAGATTAAATATAACACTATTACAACGAATGGTCATTAATGATAAGACCAGTTGAAAGGCAACTTTTTTGTTCTCCACATCCTGAATTAAAGTATCTGGCTTTAATCTCGTAGACCATTGCATCATAAGCCTATACCCCCGATTCTGTATTATTACTCGTTTAAATATTTTTAAAATACGGAATTCAAACCAAGGTATTTGATACATAGACAGTTACTATATGGTTACCATTGCTCACTCTAATTATATATTTACTCTATGGATTTGCCCTCTGCGCTAGCGACCCGCTAGTAGTAGGCCGATCAGGTTCGATTCATTTAACTTAACTTGGGTGTAATCTAATTGAAGCTTACGCCTCCCGAGTTGATTTCGACCGATATATCCGGTGGCCATATTACCTACAGCAAGTCCTTGCACATCTCACTCAACATTGGATCCCGTAACTAATTTCTCTTGGTATATCCTTTGCTAGATCAAGAGCAACAAACCACTTGTCTTCGAAACACTGAACGGCAGCGGTAGCCCAGTTGGAAGAGCAACGGATTAGCAACCATGGTTGCGAGTACGAAACTAGGATCACTCAAAGACCGTCGTGTACATAGGGCTGGTGCACGTAAAATCTGTCGTGGCCGCAAATGTCCTCATGTCAAGGTGGGGAAGTTTAGAGTGGGGTACCAGCTCAGATCTTGACCTCGACATCTGACCGTTGTCTTTGGATCTTTCCCTTAGGGACTGATCCCGGACCATCGCCAATAACCAGTTGTGTTGCTCCGGTGCTACGTTAATTAACTACCTACCATAAACCAAAGGCCTCTGAAAACATCGCGAAAGTTTTCGCTCCTCAATAAAACAACCAAACGGAGCATTCCTCCCCCCAAAAAATAACCCCGAGGTACCGGCGATACTTGTCCTCCATTCTGTTTACCCTCTCCTAACCTGCTTTTTCCCCCTCCCTCGTTGTTGTCTTGTGTTTGGCGCAGCTTGGCCAAATATGTCCCTTGCACCAGAAAACCCAAAACCCCAAACCCAAAAAATTTCTTCGGTAAAATGCTCATTTACTGTAAACCAAATGCCTTCGTAAACAGCTCTCGTCGCGACTCTTCCCAATTCGCCTAACCTGCTTTTTCCCCTCCCTCGTTGTTGTCTTGTGTTTGGCGCAGCTTGGTCAAATATGTCCCTTGCACCAGAAAACCCAAAACCAACCCCCAAAAATTTCTTCGGTAAAATGCTCGTTTTCTGTAAACCAAATGCCTTCGTAAACAGCTCTCGTCGCGACTCTTCCCAATTCGCCTAACCTGCTTTTTCCCCTCCCTCGTTGTTGTCTTGTGCTTGGCGCAGCCTGGTCAAATATGTCCCTTGCACCAGAAAACCCAAAACCAATCCCCACAAATTTCTTCGGCAAATGCTCATTTTCTGTAAACCAAATGTCTTCGTAAACAGCTCTCGTCGCGGCTCTTCCCAATTCGCCTAACCTGCTTTTCCCCTCCCTCGTTGTTGTGTTGTGCTTGGCGCAGCCTGGTCAAATATGTCCCTTGCACCAGAAAACCCAAAACCAACCCCCAAAAATTTCTTCGGTAAAATGCTCATTTTCTGTAAACCAAATGCCTTCGTAAACAGCTCTCGTCGCGACTCTTCCCAATTCGCCTAACCTGATTTTTCCCCTCCCTCGTTGTTGTCTTGTGCTTGGCGCAGCCTGGTCAAATATGTCCCTTGCACCAGAAAACCCAAAACCAACCCCCAAAAATTTCTTCGGTAAAATGCTCATTTTCTGTAAACCAAATGCCTTCGTAAACAGCTCTCGTCGCGACTCTTCCCAATTCGCCTAACCTGCTTTTCCCCTCCCTCGTTGTTGTCTTGTGTTTGGCGCAGCTTGGTCAAATATGTCCCTTGCACCAGAAAACCCAAAACCAACCCCCAAAAATTTCTTCGGTAAAATGCTCATTTTCTGTAAACCAAATGCCTTCGTAAACAGCTCTCGTCGAGACTCTTCCCAATTCGCCTAACCTGCTTTTCCCCCTCCCTCGTTGTTGTCTTGTGTTTGCCGCAGCTTGGTCAAATATGTCCCTTGCACCAGAAAACCCAAAACCAACCCCCAAAAATTTCTTCGGTAAAATGCTCATTTTCTGTAAACCAAATGCCTTCGTAAACAGCTCTCGTCGCGACTCTTCCCAATTCGCCTAACCTGCTTTTTCCCCTCCCTCGTTGTTGTCTTGTGTTTGGCGCAGCTTGGCCATATATGTCCCTTGCACCAGAAAACCCAAAACCAACCCCAAAAATTTCTTCGGTAAAATGCTCATTTTCTGTAAACCAAATGCCTTCGTAAACAGCTCTCGTCGCGACTCTTCCCAATTCGCCTAACCTGCTTTTTCTCCTCCCTCGTTGTTGTCTTGTGTTTGGCGCAGCTTGGCCAAACATGTCCCTTGCACCAGAAAACCCAAAACCAACCCCAAAATATTTCTTCGGTAAAATGCTCATTTTCTGTAAACCAAATGCCTTCGTAAACAGCTCTCGTCGCGACTCTTCCCAATTCTCACATGCGTGCGAAACAGGACCAAACCTCTCTCCATGATCCAATCGAAGCGCACAGCCCCAGAGTCAACTTCGACCGATACATCGCCTCGTCCATCCCTTAAACAAAATTCGACCTCTTAAAACCCGCAGCGTTTTATCGACCTTGTCTCCCGGCACGCAAACTGTCGGAAACAAACTCCCCAGCTCTGGAGGACGGATTCCGACGAAAATCTCCAAAGCCAATATATATATCGGTGCTTTATCTGGGGTTTTACAGCAGCAAGGCTGGCAATTAGTCGAGGGTCATTAAGTAGCCTTTCCAGGACACTTGTCACTTGCACGGGGTGGACCGAGCGCATAATGCCCCGAATCGACCATTGTTGTCGCCAATGGGCATTAAATTGTACTCGGCCCTTTTCCGTACCCACCACCCTCTTTCCCCAGCGGGTTGTGTTTGTGGGTGGGATAATGGATTCGTCGACGGCTGGGAAGAAGTGCTGCTTCGGGTTCGGGTTGGTGTTAGATTCTGCAGATAGCTCTAGAGTAGATATTGTCGGATTTCAAAGCACGGTGAACTTGTACGCGTTTGCAGCTAATAGGGGGTGAGGAATTTAATGTTCGAAATGGAGTTTAATGCGATTTCGTTAGTGTCACCCTCTGAGGGATTCGCACGCATCTATCCGTTCTGCAACCTATATCTTCCAATCAGTTTTGGCTTTCTTGACCAACGGAATCTTTCAACCAATAGGTGTAGTTATCTTGTCATTAGGAGTTATTTACTCTTACGAAAATTTGTTACAGAATTCTATAAAAATTTCTATAGAGAAACGAAATTTCGTTTCTATAGAATTCTAGAGATTTCTATAGAGAAAACAAGTTCTGATTCCATATAAATGTATTTCTATAGAGAAGTTCTATAGAAAAGTAAATCGTGAAATAAAAGAAATGAGCTTCTATAGAAATCTAGAGGTTTCTACATATATTTTATACATTACTTTATAGAGCTTATAGAAAAACGGGCCATAATTCTATCGGATTCTATAGACCACGTTCTATAGAAATTTTTCATAGGGGTAGTCATCCCCTGCGGGTTCACACGCTTATATCCGTTCTGCAACTTGCAGTCTTTCCTGCATGTTTTCTAACCAATTTTAACCTTCTTGACTAATTAATACACAGAATCTTAGAATTGTTTCATCCAATAGGTGTGGTTATTTTGTCATTTAGAGTTATTTAGTCACACCCTCTGAACGGTTCACACGAATATAACTGCTGTGACATGCAGTCTTTTTGACCTTTTTGACCAATAGAATCATTGCTTCTTTTATTGCAGGATTCTTTCAAACTAATGGATGTGGTTATATAGCCATTATGTATATGTTATTCGGGAAAAGCAACACTACACTTCTAGGAAATCCCGTGATACCAAGAGTGTTAAAGGTTTTGTGCAATTAATCCTGTGATGGCTATGCACGTGTTACGCGTGTGTTATTATGTCGTGTATGCAAAGGACGTTCGTACCTGATATAACCTTCGGACCGAGTGCGCAGGCGCAATGAGCGCGGGGAGGGAGTCAGCAACTATAGAATTTCGATCTCGTCGAAATTCTACGGTGCTGCGCGATTATTGGTCAGTGCAACTTTGGATTGCTTGGAGTGAAGACTGCGTAATGGTGTCCTTCTAAAGCTACAAACTACGCTACAATTAATATTGGACCAAACTCTTTCAACAATCAATATGAAGCTGCATTTCAATCTTCCAAACTAAATTAATTGTCGAATATTCACAATAAACAATCGTTCTAACTTCCTATGTCTATTTTATACATTCCACAATTCAACCTCAGGCCCGAGTATTCACGGTTTGTGCCCTCGACACAACCTGCCATTTTTTGTACTTGAAGTTGTCTGTATTTAGCTCAGCTTGGCCAAATATGGCCATTGCGCCATAAAACCCCAAAAGAACGAACCAAACCAAAGCTCATGGGTCTGACCATCAGTACCATTGGCTCACCTACCAATTCACAGAAAAAAATCAAAACAATATTCTTAATTATCAAAATTCCACAAACAATTCCCCATAGATTCGCACGGGTTGATACAGATCCTCTTATCCCTTTGATTCCTAAATTACAACCCGCATTCTGTGGCAATTAGCTCGTTGATGGCCCCTAATGAAAGGAAGAGTTCTCTGGGAAGTCCGCTCTGTCCACGATAATGGCCGCCTTTTTTTTACACTTCCGCAGAGAGGGAAACGAAACTAATCTGTGGTCATTAACAAAACATTAAACTGGGAGCAAATTACTCATAAGCGGCTAATAAACTCACAAACAAGAAATAATTCGCCCAAGACTTCCCCCGAAATTCAAAACAATTAGAGCATGCAAAACTCGGAGTTTGAACGGGCGCTTAGCCAAACACAAATATAATAATTAGCTGCTAATTCACTCCTTGAGAATATTTGTTCAAGTGAATTTTCTTGATATTTTGACGCTTACTAAAAGGGAAATGATTAAAGTGAAACGGTCTTCATTTCAACTTCATTAATGTAGGATCATTAAAATGGTAATGAATTTTTCGCCGATCATGTGTGGGATGCTTTGGAGAATTCAAATTGACATTAATCGATTCAAAATGACACTCTTATTTATTCAAATGCCAGGCGTTTGAATACCAAGCCTATTCCATCTTGCTTCTCAATATCTGAGCATAAAATAACTGAGTATAAAATAATCCTGGTATAATTCGACCGGAATAGGAAATATGTTTATTATCCGAGATGAAAATATATTTAAAATGCTTTTATATGCTACATAAATTAACAGAAAGAGAGATCTACCACTTCAACAGTGAAGAATCATTTACAGGAGATGAACATATGTGGGATGCAGGGAGCATATATGGGATGCAGTAGGTAATTTCAATCGCTTCCAATTGGCAGTCTAAAAGGATAAAGTGCTTCAGAGAAAATAAAAAGCACTTTACACTTTTATCTAAAAGAAAGTTTAAGACGTATTTCAGAAACAAAATAGACATAAAGTAAACTCTCATTTAATCAAAAAAGTAACCTTAACGAGGTATTTAATTTTTCATCGAGCATATAGGGGATGCTTTGAGGGATTCCGATTGGCAATGTAGTGAATGGGGATTGTCTAATGAGAAGGAGAGGGCGGCACTTACTTCTACTCTCGGAGCCAATGACATCAGCGCACGCTTGGAACCTGAGCAGGAGGTGCGAGTCGTCGGTGCAGGAGTCCACTGTGGACGGGGGGTTGGCACACTCGCCATGGCCCCTGCTGTACGTGAACACGTAGGAGCCTTTGAAAGGACAGGGCACGGCAGGTGTATTGACTGAAAGACAAGACACTTCAATAACATGACTTCTTTTGTATAAAAACTCATTGAAGCTTTCATTATAAGAAAAATTTAGCTTTTCATTAATTTCATAATACATGCGATGCAACAAATTTTCATACGAGATAGATATATTTTAGTATAAAACATTAAATTCATGAAAACGTCGTTTAATTTTTTTTAATGTAGTTTTGCTTTGCAGTGCTTTCACACAAATGTTTTTATTTCTCTCTAATGCATTGTACAAACAATTTTGCAGTGTGGAAATTAGGCAGTTCGTAAAGATTTTTAAACCTCTGATGGGTTCACACGCATATATTCGTCCTGCAACCTGCAGTTTTAACTAATCGCTTTTGGCCTTATTTTTTATTGAACAGGAGCAAACTCCACGTGCATCACATAAGTACAACACGAGGCTTACAGAAGTAAGTTGATTTAACAAATAAACAGTGGAAAACAATTTAACTAAAATTACAAGATTTTATGTGAACTTGACAAATGAGTAGAAAAGCAGATTAGATTTAGCAAAAACATTGAGTTTCACTGGCGATGTTTTACTAAATTTTCTCAAATCATTTTTCAGGCACATTCTTCTTGAAGTTTTAAATGCAGGACAACTAAAAAGCAAATGCTCTACATCTTGTGGCTGCTTTTTAAAACACCCGCACAAATCATTAGTCCGAAGATGAAACCTATCGATATTTAGCAAAATATCCATGGCCAGATAAAAATTATGTAATTTGGAAGTTTCTGAAGAAAAATAATTCTGAGTTCAATCTATGCTTAATAGTAGGAAAAATTTTTTTGGTGTGGCCAGCTTTCTCAGACGAGACATACTGTCTTCGTTCCACTTAACAACAAGCATGTTTTTGGTCTTATTAACCAGTAGAATCTTTCAGAGGATTCTTTCAACCAATCGGTGTGGTTATTTAGTCTGTGTTCTGGGTAAAAGCGATACACAGGTCGAAAATCTCATGAGACTCAATGTTAACGGTTCAATGAAACATTGAAACGGCTTCATATTATCCGGCTGTGAGCATCAGCAGTGATGCGCTTACTCAGTTTGAATCATCGGCCTTCTAATGAAACAGACGGGAGTACGTGCGCGCAACTTCGTGCTATTTTCTCCGATCGCTCGGTTTGAAGATCTGTCACGTGGTTGAGGGGAAAGGCATGAATCCTAACGAGGGATAAATTATTGATTGGTTAAAGTGATCATCGAGTGTGATTGAAAACAATAGTCCGCGCTTCGATAACCAAAGGTCCCAAGTGGATTTGTGAATTACCCTTCAGAGATCTTACTACAGCGACACCGCCAATATGGTCGATGGTTTGAACTCCGATTTCATCATCTTTGTGGTGGCTTTTACAGCTGTCCTGATGAATGACACAAATCGAGAGCTTTACCTCCTAATGTTTATTCCCATGTTTTATTCATGGGGTTGCTGTATTTGACAACCAATCATCTCAAATATAATATTCAATAGAATGAGGAAGGAAATTCAGGGTCAACCGAACGAAAGACACGGTCAAATGCAAATGAATCGTACCAGAGTTAATCAAAACTTCACCACAAGCTTTTAGAGTAATATTTACACATTAACTGTAAAACCCTGTCACATGAGAATAGACTGGGTTCTAGAAATCATTTATTAACTGAATCTATTCAAGTGCTTATAGTCCTTTGCGGAGCAATCGTAAATAATGCGTGGGCATTGAAATACACTTGATATGATTTATTCATGTATATTTACAACTCAAATTACTGAGCAGACAGTCAGTCAACTAATAACTTTCTCAATACAAAAATACATCCCCAGTTCCGATAATCTCACAAAAACTCAGCAATACAGAACTTAACTCACTGCTCAAAACTACGCATCAATTAATTGGATTATTTTATTAATTGGATCGGAATTAATTTAAATGGAACTAAACAATTAATTACTGAGGTTGTTATATATAGAAAATGACATACCTATCAATAATTTAATTATACTATCGCATGCGGCACTTTCCACTAAGTTTCTGTATAAATATCGCTTCCGTTTTCTAATGTATTATTCATACATATTATTGCTTGCATCATCGTTTCATCACATCTCTCATGATTTGATATTTATTTACTGTGGGATTTCAGTGAAAGTATTTAAATATTTAACTTTCAAAACGGGGATAGAAGACAAAAGTGATCTACGTCATCGCAAGTCTAGCCTTTTCAGGACAAACAAAAATCATCACCGATATTTCTAATAATTATGTATAGATGTAGGTAAGTATTTAATTAACGTCACACTGGAGCAACCCAACGGGCTATTGGCGACGGTCCGGGATCAATCTCTGAAAGAAAAGAGGACAATACGTAATTCTGAACCAAGGTCAGATGACGAGGTCACACCTGAGCTGGCACACCCCTCTCCAAACTTTCACACCACCCCAACGTTAGGACATTTGAGGCCACGACGGATTTAACGTGCATCAGCACCCTTTGTACACGACGGTCTTCGGTCGGATTCGAACTCGCAACCGGTAGCGAGTCCGTTACTCTTCCAACCGGGCTACCGCGGTCCTTATGTATAGAGGAATTGGCGATGCAGTCAAAAATCTTTGAATGGAAATCAATAATCAACTAGCGTTTTGTCAAATTTTATTTTTTAACTTCTTTTGATAGTAACTAGCAGAATTACTCGAATTGAATTGGTTGTAATTGATCGTAATATTACTCAATGTTATTCCTATGGGGCTTCGAATTAATTATAGCACCCTGTGCTAATTAACCAAGGAGAAATCGAAAGGGGATTTATATGTAGCCTACGTTTCCCGAAGGATTCTCAAGAATAAATTTATTTATCTAATTCGATGTGAATTGATCAAACAGTGATGTTAAAAATATTCAATGTTACTCCTATGGGTATTTCGAATTGATTATAGCCCCTGTACACACCCAGGACCAATTAAACGGGAATCTATACGTAGCCTACATTTTCCGCAGAGTTCTAAAGAATGAGTGTACCAAATTTGGTGTTGATTGGTCAAACGATGTAGATTTCTAGAGTAGACAGACAAACGGGCCAATTCTGCTTTAGAAAAATTATATGTGAACATAGTTAAATATTAATGATGTTGATTGATAAATGAAACCTACGAACATTGTGTGCGAATAAAATCGCGTCCCCGACGCATTTTTAAAATCGATATTTACTAACTGAAAAACTCGGTCCAGCCAAAGACCGAAGTGTAAACGGGGGCTTGAGCAAGTTAAATCTGAGGTGGCCACAAATGTCCTCACGTTGGCGTGGTGTGAAAGTTTGGAGATCGGGGTGCCGGTTTAGGTGTTCTCGTTGTCTCGTGGTACAAAATGACGAGGCATTGTACTTATATCTTTCCCTTCCGGATTGTGCTACGGTAGCCCGATTGGAAGAGTAACATAATTATCAACCGGAGGATTGTGAGATCGAATCCAGCCAAATACCGTTGTGTACAAAGGGGGGCTGGTGCACATTAAAACTATCATGGCGTCCAATGTCCTAACGTTTGCGTGTTGTGAAAGTTAGGAGAGTGGGGGTGCCAGCTCTGGGGTGATTGTCGTCATCTGACATGATTCAAAATTACGTGGTGTCGCCCTCGTTTCTTTCCCTTTGGGATTGATCTCGGACAGTCGCCAATAGTCCGTCGTGTCTATCCAGTGCGACGTTAATTAAAATACCTACTTACCCTTCTGGATTGATCCCGGACCGTCGCTAATAGCCCGTTGCGTTGCTCCAGTGCGACGTTAATTATCTCACTAATTGAAATTATGAATATCAAACAGTTATGATTTTAACACAAATAACGCCGCAATTAGTACTCCTTAAAAGGCACTCAATCATCTCGATCCAAGACTAGCAAAAATTTCCAACTGGCATGCCAGTACCAAAACAAAATCCCTCAAAAAATCAATTCCCCAAAGGTCCCCGAACCCGACTTAAGCGACACTAATGAAACCTAAAAGCCCAAACGCTGCAGCACAAGACGTTTAAAAACACCCGAGACACAAGACACCAGGACGTGCATTGTTGGGACGTCAATTCATCCCAGGAAAAAACTGCAAAGTACACCTAATATCCACTAGTTACCATCGCTGGAACATGACATTAACCTAGTCCCCTCGCAATCGATAAACTCATTAATCTTCCCGTGTGATCCACATAATAAATTCAATAATTACACCAGGGCAAAAGGTTCCTCATTGAGTTTTAAATATAGCACCTCTGAAAAAAAGGCTTATACCTCAGGCGGGTTGGGTAAGCACCTCTCCCCACCTAACACAGCTTTGCTTTTAACCCCATTTCGGGCAATTGCTGACTTCAGCACGTATTGAGCCGTCCTTGGCAATCTTTTCGCCTAATTATCGCCAATGGCGGCTTTAAATCTCGGCAGCGGCTATCGCCCTAGGGTAGTGTGAGCGCATACATCTATATGAGGGGTAAACTGAGAAAAAGTCCCGGATTGTGCTTGCTAATGGCAGGCGGGAGAATGCCCGACTTTTACTGCTGTTGTGTGCTTTTTTAAGGGCGATTCTGTATCTAAATGTTGTTGGACGGGGATAGGGCAATTTCTGTGTGTCCTTTAGAGAATGTTGAGTCAGTTTGGAGCCACGCGATTAAGGTGATTGGCTGGTCCTAAGTAGTTGGAAAATGTGCAGAGTAGACGATTGGTTGGCTTCTCTGCATTTCATCACTTAATGGGTTGTTTACAGATCCAAATAAAAGGCAAGGTTGCCGATAAGGAGCGATTGCAATCGTAGCTCTTCTGTACGTCTCTGACAACGTGCTCTTCTGTATCAACGCCAACAGGGGTGCATCTCCTGTAGGCGTGTACAGGCTTCACAGGACAGAGGTACCCGAAAGTACTTTTCTTTTATCACGGAGTTTAATGTCAAGGGGATTGCGTTACCGTGATACGAAAGCGATCTTTTTCTTCTTTCATACCAATACTCTATTATCCCAATCCCTTTTTCCCCTTTCGTGACATTTTTTACAGGTTGGAAAAGTAAAGGATTAGCAACCGGAGGGTTGCGAGTTCGGGTACAAAGGGAGAAGCTGTAGGTTAAATCTGTCGTAGCCTCAAATGTCCTCGCGTTGGAGTGGTGTGGAAGTTTGGAGAGTGGGGTGCCAGCTCAGGTGCGACCTCGTCATCTGACCGTCGTTCAAAACTACCTGGTTTTGTCCTCGGATCTTTCTTTTGGGGATTGATCCCGGACCATCGCCAATAGCCCGTTGTGTTGTTCCAGTGCGACGTTAATTAAAATACCTACCTACTTATTTTTGTGAAAAAGCAGAAGCACAGGAGAGGGTAAAAATGAAAGGGAGGAAAGAAAACTCGGGAACACCTGTTGTGATGCCCGTACGCACCTAAAGATGTACCCTTAGGGACTATATTTAGCTTGACAGAAAAGCCTCTAATTACATGGGCAATCTTCACATCGAATTGATAAGACCAGTGCTTATCATTACAGTTTTAATTTTGGAAAAATGTAAACTGTTATCACCAGTGCATTGACTTCAAAAACAGACACAGAAAGTCATTCAAAGACATTCACTGAACACAATTCCGCTTCGCAGACAAAAGCACCGGCCCTAAAAAGCTGCTCTCTAATTCGCAACCGAAATTAAATTTCGCACCGAAGAGAAAACGGGTTCGGGGTTAACAAAGAAGATTCAAATTACCCTTTCGGATCGATGGAGGAAAGGTGACGGGCTGCATTTTTCAATTTTCGCAAGATTAAAATCTTCCGAAAAGGTGGTTTCCATTTCGAGATTTCCGAGCGCTGCTAATTGAATAGTGGCCACGAGTCATTGACTAAGGTGCTTACTTTTGTTTCGTTTTGGCAAATGCTGCTTTCGGGAAGGGGCTTAATGTTCCAGGAAGGGAACCCGGGCCATTTACGCGGAAATGAATAACTGCGTTTTTATTCATGGTTGCCAGGATCCGTTTTAAACAATGGTAAAACTCGTCTGTGCGGGCTATTATTAAACTGTTTTGAATCCTAACCGCCCTTAATATTACATCGTAGGTGACGAGGCTCACAAAAATTCAAAACTTAAGTGGACTAACTATTGATTCAAATTGCTGTACTATCATAAGTACACTAAGAGTTGTACTACGCTAAATACACAGGGAGTTGTACTATTCTCAGTAGGTAAGTATTTTAATTAACGTCACACTGGAGCAACACAAAGGGCTATTAGGAAGAGTAACGAATTAACAACTTGAGGGTTGCGAGTTCGAAACTCAGTCTAGTCAAGTGTCGTGTACACTGGGGGTGGTGCGAGTTAAATCTGTCGTGGCCTCAAATATCTTCACGTTGGCGTGGAATATTGGAGAGTAGGGTGCCTGGTCAGGTGTTCTCGTCATCTGATCGTGGTTCAAAAATGTGAGTTGTCTTTGGATCTTTCCCTTTGGGATTGATCCCAGATTGTCGCCAATATCCCGTGGTGTTGCTCCAGAGTGAAGTAAATTCATCTACCTACGAAAGTACACATATAATGGTTCCTGTAAAGGAAAGCTGACGATATCGACTTATAGTGTCAAGAGATCAGGCACAAACTGAGAAGTTGGCTTTCTTGGCGCTCGCAAAGAACATGATAAGTTACGCCAATTAAGGAGTAGCGCCAACAACTGTCACGGAGAAAAGCACGGAGCGAAGAGTGGGCATACAAGGAAGGCTTTGTCCGGTAGGTAGTTAATTAACGACGCACTGGAGAAACATAACGTTCCGGGATCAATCCTGAAGGGAAAGATCAAGGACACCTCAAATTATAAACTAGTCATGACGAGAACAATACCTGAGTTGGCACCCCACACTCCAGAAGACACTGTCCGAAAATAGTTGAAATAAATGGGTATTTTTCATTTAAATATTCAAACGTGGCTCGGGGGCTGTAATGTTCTTGCTATCACATAAAAATGCTTCAATCACAAAACCAAGTGAAGAATCCAGCTGGTTGGTTGGGTTTGATGGCGCAAGGGTCGTATTCGGGATCAATCCCGGGGTCGTCGTGGCTCAGTGGGTATGCCCACAGCGCCAGCAATCTCCAAGTTGTAGGCGGCGCAGGTTCGATTTCTGTCAGGTGTATTCCTCTCTTCTGTGTCAGTAAAACTTTCATTGTGTGTGTCTATTTGATATTGTATGTCGTGTCTGGCGCAGCATGGCCAAATATGGCCCTTGCGCCATAAAACCCCCAAACCAACCAACCAACCATCGGGATCAATCCCGAACGGTCAGATGACGCGATATTACTGACTGGGATTTACTGTTCAATTGTGAGATGTATTAATTGACTTATTGTTCTTAACCCTCCTGGTGGTTGCTTCGACGAGGTATCTCGTCATTAGGAAAAAAAAATTTTATCTCATTTTTTTTATCAACAGATTTTAATCTCATTAGGAAAAAAACTAAGCAGATCTTAATCTCATTAGGAAAAACTAAGCAGATCTTAATCTCATTAGGAAAAAAGTAAGCCGATCTTAATCTCGTCATTGAGAAAAATCGGCAATATCTTGATGACGAGACACCCCGTCATTAACAAAATTAGTTAGATTTTGATGGACAAGGTATCTTGTCGAAACCACTTCGAGGGTTAACTAACTATTTGGGGTTGTGACGTGATGGTATCCGTGAACAATGAAGCATATCAAGGGTATATTTAAATCTGCCCTTCGACTTATTTTCGACTACTTCGCAAAAAATAAAAAGCACTTTAATAATAAGCACATGTGATTTCTAGGTAGATAGTTAATTAAACCTCACACTGGAGTAACAACGGGCTATTGGCGACGGTCCGGGACCAAACCAGAAGGCAAAGATGCGACAAGTGATTTCTAGATCTCGTTGTATTCTTATCTCAACGATGTTTACTGCTAGTGCAACTGCATGAGCCATGCATACCATCGACTCTCTAATGAAATAGAAGAAGCATGTAGGCGAAATCGTTGTCGTAGGATCTCTGCAGGGTAAACCACGTGGACTTAAGAATCGACTTAGCTGATTGGCTGTCGAATCGTAGACTAGATTTTTTTATCACGGTGGATAATCAGTTTAATCAATCAATGATTCAGGATTTTTACCCACAACCACGTGACAGATCAAACCGAGCAACTGGAAGAAATAACATGAAGCTGCGGGTACATGCTCCGTCTGTTTCATTAGAAGGTGGATGATGACGAATACGTCAGGATCACACATGACATATTCGTCACGTGTGATCAACTCAGCGAAGAGCAGATGGATACTTACATCTGAACATGGAAAAGAGAAGGGCATCTCCATTTATCTGCGAACACAATTCTAGGCTTTGCTCTGGTAAGCACTGGCCTGGAAAAAAAAGAGATTCGTTAGTGAAGGTTTTCGAAATACCAAGTTGGAAATACAAAAATTAACAAAACACAACGTAACGTAGCAAGAGGTGAGGAATGGAATACTTACGATCCTATCGTCGGCTTAGAGCAGAAACTCATTAACTGACATTTTTAGGAAAGGCATTTTTGAACACTAAATTATTATTTTCACGTAGATAAGAAATAAATTTTCATATCGTGTATTCGGTTTGAAAGAAAATAATATAACACTATCAAATTATAATTTAGTTTTGACCTAAAAAATAAGTCTTTAATGGTTGTGCTGTAAAATGTGTTTTTTTGTCAGTTATGGGTATTGGGTATTTCAATTAACGTCACACTGGAGCAACACAATGGGCTATTGGTGACGGTCCGGGATCAATCCCAAAGGGAAAGATCCGAGGACAACACCACGTAATTTTGAACCACGGTCAGATGACGAGGCAACACCTGAGCTGGCACCCCACTCTCCAAACTTCCACACCACGCCAACGTGAGGACATTTGAGGCCACGACAGATTTAACGTGCACCAGCCCCCTTTGTACACGACGGTGTTTGGCTGGATTCGAACTCGCAACCCTTCGGTTGCTAGTTCGTTACTCTTCCAACCGGGCCACCGCGGCCCTTGTCAGTTATGAGTTTCTGCTCTAATCCGCGGTAGCCCGGTTGGAAGAGTAACGGATTAACGAGTTCGAATATAACCAAAGACCGTCGTATACAAGGGGGCTGGTGCACGTTAAATCTGACGTGGCCTCAAATGTCCTCACGTTGGCGTGGTGTGGAAGTTTGGAGAGTGGGGTGCGGCACAGGTGTGACCTCGTAATATGAGCGTGGTTCAAAATTGTGTTATGTTGTCCTCGGATCTTTCAATTCGGGGGTTCATCTCGGACCGTCACCCATAGCCTGTTATGTTGCTCCAGGGCGATGTTAGTTAAAAATATCTACCTCCCATCCGACGATATGTGAGATTTAGTGTCTATATTTGATTAGTATAATGCGGTTCCCGCTAGAAGGCTGTCGACAGTGGGTCAGTTTACTTCTGAAAAGGTGTAAAAAGTTGCCTTGGATTATGGCTGCCATACGCAGAAGCCAAAGAAATATGGGTGGCGACGCCATAGATGGTTTATACCTTGCTAAGTTTGAAATCGAACTATAAACTCGGTGCCAACACAGCGATAAAGACGCCAATTGAGGTAGTTAGCTGAATTAACATCGCACTGAAGCAACACAACAGACCTTTAGCAAAGGTCCGGGATGAATCTTGAAGAGAAAGGTTACGAGGATAGCACCTCGTAATTTTGGACCATGTCAGATGACGAGGTCAACACCAGAGTGGCACCCCACTCTCAAAATTTCCACAGCACGCGAAAGTGAGGACATTTGAGACCACGGCAGATTTAACGTATACCAGCTCCCAACGAACACGGTCAGGTTGGATCGAGTTTCGAACTCGCAATCCTCCGGTTGCTAATCCGTTACTCTTACAACCGGGCTATCGCGGTCCTGACCTTTCTACCTCGAATCCACATTCGACACCTACGATCGAACCAGGGTCTGGTTTCGATCCTCTGTTGGAACAAGGATATTTGTAGCGGTTCGGAATCCATTTTAAGCCATAAGAGGAATGAGGGCAGAACGTCATCCACTCGACAATCGCACCCGTACCTAAACGAATCCTCACCAAAAAGCAAAGGCCGTTCTTCCAAAACTCTAACCGGAAATATTTTTAAGAGCCCCTAAAAAAACCCTCCACCACCAAAGTCATGCAAATCGGAACGAACCGACCAATAACTTCTTATTCGCTCCACACCACTCCCCCGATGCTGTTGACATTCGAAGAACACACAGACATAACCGAACACTCGAAATAAAATGGACACAGAAGCAAAAGCTTCCATGTTGATTCAAGAGAACCAGGAAAATCCCGGGAACTCGAAAACCAGGGAATAAACCTCCCGATGTCGGCATAAAAAAGCAAAACTCCGGATTATATTTTAATCCGAATTTTATTTCCCGGACGGAATTTTCCCGGAGTTCCCGGCATCCGTTTCCCCCAAGAAATAGAACTCCTCCGGGTTACTTTACATTAAGAAGTCAGCAGTTTTATATTCTGAATGTGTTTGTACGTCTCGTCTTTTCCTCTGCTTAGTGATGACATTGTGATGCTAAAAATTTCGGAGACCATAGCGGGACCGGGTAAACAAAATGAAGAGCGGGTATTTCCTGCTGGAATGGCGTGTTTCAATTGGATTGTGTTTAAAGAACGGGCGGGAAGACCCCCACCTTCCTCCCTTGGACGGAAAATGAAATTGGAAATATCGATTTTATTTTCTTCGGGTGGGGCTGAAAAAATGTGTACCTGGTGGGCGTGCGTGAAAATTCAAATAAATTGGAAGGATTCGAATATTGGTGCTGTTGTTCACGTGACTTTGCTACAGGTGTTCTGGTTGTGGACGCAGGTAGCCTTCAGTTGCAGAAGTACTCTACCATTAGATTCGTGGTTATAGAGAATTCAAATAAAATGGAACGATTCGAATGTTGGTTCTGTTCTTAACCCTCCTGGTGATTGTCTCGAAGTAATTCGTCATTAGCAAAATTGACCAGATCTTGATGGACGAGATACCTTGTCATGAGAAAATTGACCAGATCTTGATCTCATCATCATAAAAAATCGGAAATTATTTTGATGATATCTCGTCATTAGCAAAATTGACCCGATCTTGATGGACGAGATACCTTGTCATGAGAAAATTGACCAGGTCTTGATCTCATCATCATAAAAAATCGGAAATTATCTTGATGATAGGATATCTCGTCATTAGCAAAATTGACCAGATCTTGATGGACGAGATACTTTGTCATGAGAAAATTGACCAGATCTTGATCTCATCATCATAAAAATTCGGAAATTATCTTGATGATAAGATATCTCGTCATTAGCAAAATTGACCAGATCTTAATAGACGAGAAAACTCGTCGAAGACTTAATGACTTTGTTAAGGGTGTTTTGGTTGTGAACACAGGAAACCTTCAGTTGGAAAAGTATCAACAACTCTTTTCCATTAGATTCGTCAGAGATTAGAGAATTAAAATAAAATGGACGATTCTTATGCGGTATGATATGTATACATAAACTGACTGCAATGTTTCGATGGAAAAACATTTTACAGGGTATTTCAAAAATTCCAGAAGAGACTTTAAGGGAGGTAAAAGGAACAAAAAAGTAAACCATATTCACACGAGGATGTTTGTTCATAAACGACCCCTGGATTTGTTAAGAGTAGTGGTTCCCAAACTTTTCAGTCCTTAAAACTTCAAAATTTTCGCTCACCCCTTAAGGTTATAAAATTAAATAGGGCATATGCATATACCAGTATAAGACGATCCTATTCTTCACCTCAATAAAGGGAGTAAAATATTTACATATATGTTAAATGTAGTATAAAAAATGAAAAATTCGTTAAGGATTAATGATGACAATTCAAAGTGAAACAAAAAACATGAGTTATGAAGTAAAATAAACGGTAAATTTCATACAAACTTTTTTGTTAACTAAAATGTATTAAAATAAAAGTATCTCAACATGTAACATAATACTAATAGGATCTACTTTAATTTTAATGTACAATGAAAGTGTCAGTTAGTAATTACTTGCTTTTTAGTAATATTTGGTTCAATGCCTGATAATTTCAATATATTCGACTCTCCACTTCAAGCATATTTCTAAATTTAAATTTCAAATACGTGAGCTGGAAGAACGCAGTTTCTCTCAACTTATAATTTTAAAGGTAGGTAGTTGAATTTACATCCCACTGGAACACAACGGGCTATTGGCAACGGTCCGGGGAAAATTCTGAAGGGAAAGATCAGAGGAAAATACCTAGTCATCTTGAACAATGGTCTAGACGAGATGATTTGAGCTGGCACACCACTCTCCAAACTTCCACACCACGACAACGTGAGGACATTTGAGGCCACGATAGATTTAACGTGCACTAGTCCCCATACCCACGATGGTCTTTGATTGGATCGAATTTCGAACACGTAATCCTCCGGTTGCTAATCCGTGACATTACCAATTGGCTACCATGGTCCCGTAATTTTAAATGAATTTTACCATGTTTTTAAACCTTCGGGATTGATCCCGGACTGTCACCAATAGCCCGTTGTGTTGTTCCAAGTTCGACGTAAATTCACATACCTACTGATGTTTTTATATTGGTAACATGAGAAATGCAAATTTGTATGTAAATTGAAAAACAAGTGACATTTATAAGTTAAGAATAAATCCTGTCCTCGAGGTTTGACATGCATAAGTTCAACAACTTGGAGCTTTACTCTACCACCTACATCTCTACTCCATCTCCAGTGCAAAAAAACTCATTTTACTTTTCCATCAATTTATCCATTCATTTTTACAACAGCAAGCGGACGAAAAGAAACACCAATACCCATTTCATCGCGACACACAACTCGATATTTAATCCCAATTTTACGATTAGCGTCTCAAGTACATCCAAACATTAATTAAAACTCACTCCATCCCCTGTAGACCAATAAAACCCTCACACAAACACGGCCCTATTATCTGGGATAAACATCTCCAAACACAAAAGTTATGGCACTTATTCTTCGTCTCCAGAACTAATCTTTGGAACGCCGCCATTTTTTTTATTCCTTGTTCCACGAGATCGAATGTTCGCGTGCCTCACTATAAAATTCGCAGATTAAAAGCAGTTGTGAGGTTCGATATTACAATGGGGGTCTCGCCTCCAACCCCCTTTCTTAGAGAATAAAAATTAAACAACATTCCGCCGAAGAAGTTGGGATTATTTTTTTGCGCCATTTTGCTTTTTGTTGGAAGGTTCCGCAAGGAGGGATTTTATGACACGTCTTGCTTTGACGCTCTCCTGGAGATAATATTTACTGGTAATAAGGAGATCCTTTACACCCATTATCTTGGGAACAGGGTGGAAATGTAAATTAACCCTCATGGTGGTTGTCTCAACGTGGTATTTAGTCATAAGCAAAACTGACAAAACTTTGGTGGACGGGATATTTCGTCATTAGAAGGAAACTGACCTGAACATGATCTCGTCTTCATAAAAAAATCGGCAATATCCTGGCGACGAAATATCTCGTCATTTTCAAAATTGTTCAGATCTTGATGGACGAGATATCTCGTCGCAAACACATGGAGAGTTAATGTGTTATCTGCTGGGTAACGGTGGAAACCATAGAGAAAATATAATAATAGAGAGAGAGAGAACAATTGTAACCTTTTATCTTGATCATGTGACCTACACTAGTAGTAACGTGACCCTTAGACTACTTTCGTCTATAATGTGGAAATGAACATTTATCCTCTGATTGGTAGGTATTTAATTAACGTCGCACTGGAACAACACATCGGGCTATAAGATCCGAGAGCAACGCCAATATCCTCTGGTTGGTCCACGGGACGAGAGGAGACGCCAATCCACTAATTTATCATTTGACTAACCCGCGCGAAATAGTAGACTTTGGCAACATCACCATTTTTGTCGCCACTATGGAAATACACATTCACACACCTCAAACGAGGCGATAAGATGCAAATCCACCAACCAAATCAATTCTTCACAGAACAGTCACATGACTACTAGTCAACATGCTGGTCATTTTTTGAAGCTCTTCTCAATAACAATGCTCAATCTACGTATATTTGATTCGGGTGGAGACATGATAAAACATGCAGTGTTTCTTTATGCGATGGGATGGGATCCAATTCGTTGTATAGTTCCATGATCTGATGTTTTAAGTTAGGCCTATATACGCCGGCTCTATCGAGTTGGTATTTGAGTCACGCGGTTTGAACGAGTCAATAGTGCAGCTCCGACGAGAATCGACTTCGGTCAGTCGATTTTTTAAAAGGTGTGAAAGCTAGTTAGAAGGCTGCCATACGCAAAAGCATGAATAGAGATCGTCGTGGATGGTTCAAGTCCCGCCAACTCGTTATCACCTTCGGTCCCAAACGATAAACAGAACCAGAATCTGCGTTAAAGATGCCAGTTGTGGAAGGGATTTGTTTACGTTCCACCCTAAATTAAAGAATTCATAATTTAAAGAATAGACTCGTTCAAACTGATTGTCAGCTCGTGTTAGGCAGACTATTCTTGTTAAATTCGGAGGGCGGTTAAAAGTTGTACTCCGTTGGTTCTACGTAAGGACCTATGTGTCCTACAAATTTCTACAGTGGGCTGTATTGCGAAATGGTGCATGTAGAAGCTACACTGGGATTAAAAACTACCGACTACTAGTCGACATGTCCAAACTACTACCGACTACTAGTCGACAAAACCAAACATTTATCAAAACTGCATATTTACATAACACCTGTTGCTCTGAAACTGATAAACTCTGTTCCGAAAACTAACTTTTTCGTTCTTCCAAATCAGAATTCCGATTCCGGTTAAAGATAAAAATCAAAATTGCAGGCGCAATAAATATTAAAATGAAAATAAATTGAAACATCAATCGCGTGCTCGAACTCGCACGCTCCAAGAAACATAAACAATGTTTTCCAAGAATTGGCGTCTTTAATGCGAATTCTGGCCGCGAGTTTATACTAGTTCGGTGCCTGCAGTGATAACGATTACTACCCTTTTACGAATGGACTTCCTCAAAGTCATCTGCCACCTCACTGGAGCTTCACTATAGCAGAATTGATAGTATAGTAAACACCTGTTCTCACTGAACTTTCTATGTAGATGAAAATTCAAAGCTACGTTCAAATAAATCGAAAGCTAAGGACTAGTATATTCTTTGAATTTGATAGTGATTGTCAATGATGATATACAATTGAACTAATTATATTGCAAAACATAAAACGGCGAAGTATTAATGATTTCAAAACATCAGTAATTTGAGATATAATTCTTAGATAGGAATAAAAAAAATTCAAACAATAGTTTGTGATTGAAAAAGGTATACATGAAGATACTTACTTTCTTTGTATTGCAAGACATTTGTATGTTTCTCGTGTAAAACTACACACCGGAAGCATTTTTCCAGCCTGTAAAGAAATAATATAAACAGTCAGGCAGTGCTGAATTTTTCATATAATAAGTAAATATTTAGAAAAAATCAAATACTTCAAACACAAGTTCAATTTCATTTTTTGAAGTATAGCCGCCATTTTTTAGTATAAAAAGAACAAAAACCACAATAATATCGCGTTTGGATACTTGCAACGTAAGTTTGGGGTACATTTTACTTGAGCTGCACATTGACAAAGAGGAAGATGATGCCATAAGTCATAGCATGCTATCTCGAAAAATACCAAAATTAGTTTATTGGTTTTTACAGGAAATTATTAATGTTTGTGTTGTTGCGGAAAAAAATTTAAAAGGTATTAGTCTGCGCGAAGAAATATGCTCTTCAAATTTTCCTGTTGTATGTTCAGTCATAAAATATACATGGACGGTGTTAGAACACTTTTATCCCAGAAAATGTTTTGTATGTGAATACATACAGTTCAACATTTGTAGAGTTGGTATGAGAGGGATTTTCAGAGTAAAGAAACAAATTAGATGGTCTGTGAAGGGCTGCGGTAGCCCTTTTGGTAGAGTCGCGGATTAGGAACTGGAGAGTTGCGAGTTCGAAACTCTATCCAACCA
This sequence comes from Meta bourneti, assembly GCA_933210815.1. Lineage (NCBI taxonomy): Eukaryota > Metazoa > Arthropoda > Arachnida > Araneae > Tetragnathidae > Meta > Meta bourneti. Next base: position 31,539,598 of record OW119930.1, read on the forward strand.
AAGACTGTCGTGTTCGTGGGGGGTTAGTACACGTTAAATTCTTTCCATGGGGTTTACTGTTTTTAGTAAACACGAGTGTCGTCCTCCAGGGTTACCCAAGCGATCTTTTTCTGTTTTCATCCCCCTACACTGTTGGAGCCGTCGTGGTTCAGTGGGTATTGCCCACTGTGCTAGCACCCTTAGAGTTGTAGGCGGCGCAGGTTCGATTCCTGTCAGGTACGTTCCTCCCTGGGTGCATTTCTCTCTTCTGCGTAAGTAAAAATTTCATTGTGTGTTTATTACTTGATATTGTATGTCGTCTGGCGCAGCATCGCCAAATATGGCCCTTGCGCCATAAAACCCACTCTATTCCCAATCTCTTTTTTCCCCTTTCACATTTTTACTTGACGTTATCTTGTGTTTGGCGCAGTTTCGCCAAGTTTGCGCGCCATAAAACGCCAAAACAATCAACCAACCTAATCATCCCCGCCGCTTGTAATTGACATTCTAAGATTCGATCACCGCAAACAAATTACTTAATTATATGAAAACAAACCACTAAAACCATTCGACTTTTCTAACCATCGTCCTTCTTATGTGAAAAATCCGTCCTTAATCGTGACTCAACTGCCGAAACTTCTCCAAGACCAGAAACATCCCACAGCGAACGCTTAAGCCACGCCACTGCCGATTCGAAAACGCCACTGAACCGCGAAACAAAGGTTCCGCCGCCGAGTTAACTCCCATCAAAAGGCCGAGGGAACAGAATGAATATCCTCGATTAAACGCTCGATTGAACCCGCTTCCACCTCCCCCACCCAAAACGAACGTTCGAATTAAAAGAATCTTCTAATTAACGCTCTTACGGGAAGCCGGGGCGGTTAAAAGACAACCCGAAAGGGGCGTCACTTCCGGTGGCGGGGGCTTGCCGGGATTCGGAAAGAGCTTTTGTGAGTCGCATTGCCAGTTTCCTGAATCTAAATCATCCCGGAGATCGTCTGATAAGCGTTCTTTTTTTGCGTTCCAGGGCACGGGGGGAGTTGTTGACGAATGGTGAAAGTTTGTTTGCGGAACAATCGCGCGTTCGGAAGTTGTGGCGAGAAAAATGGAATTTCAATTACCAGGGTGCAGGCGACGCGAGATTATATTGATGGTGCACAGCGCATTCCATTAAGGGAGGGTTATAATCTTGTGGGGATGTTTCTTGCTGGGTTTTGTGTGTGGGGGACTAAATGGTATGTCTGCAGGCGATTCCTTTATTAAGAGCGGCGTGAGGATATGAGTTTTGGGACTGTAATCAACCGTGAAGGTTCCTGTCTGGTTGTTCGTTGAAATCTTAGTGGTTTCTATTGTAAAATAAACAGGGTAAACGCATTTCTCGGGTGAATTTTAGGGTTTTATGGCGCAAGAGCCATGTTTTGGTTATGCTCATCCAAACACAAGGCAGACAACGTCAAGTAATGGACACACTAAGAAAGTTTTACTGATACAGAATAGCAAAATACACTCAGGGATAAATCGAAACTGCGCCTCTTATAACTCGAAGGTTACTAGCGCAGTGGGCAAATGGCAGGCGGTAAAATTTTAAGTTTGTATTTGGTAGTTGAATTTACGTCGCACTGGTAAAATCGCAGCTTTAGTAGCATAAATTCTTGAAAATAGTAGCAAAATTAGTTTTAACTTAAAGCTTATTTTATTAAAGTTGCCCAGATATTAAATGAATCACCCAAAACACAAAATGTGCTTTAGGAGTATAATTAATTATGAAACAAACGCGCCATGTGAACTCACAAATTTAAATTATGAAATTTAAAAGAAACTTAATATTTTATTAATATGAAATCTAAATTTCCAACTGGCAACCTCTTGTGAAAAAAGGCCGGCTGTTCGCCAATTTGGCGAGTTTCGAAGACCGCAGTTTTGTCATTCACAGGGAATTACCACAATAATTTCATTGTTCCACGTAATCTAAGATAAGGAGGACTTAAATTTGTTAGCCTTGGTTGATGCGCCTGATGTTGGATATTGGAATTAAAGAAGCGACATAGGAAGTTTCAACGATTGTTTATTGAGAATATTCAACAATTAATTCAGTTTGAACGATTAAAATACAGTTTTGCATGATAAAACTCGATGTCGTTCCCAAATTTCGTCAAACATAAAATTTAAAATCCAATATCTGAATATGAGATTATTGTAGTCGATTATTAATTGTAGCGTACTTCGGTAGATTTCGAATGACGCCACTTAAGCAGCCCTCATTCCACGAAATCCAATGACATTGGCCCAAAGCTAGCTCAGCCCCATAGAATTTCGACATATTGCGCACCCCATCTCCGTGCACCAGCACACTCGGTGCGGAGGTCATGTCAGGTATGGACATCCTTTCTCTACACCACGCTATATATTTATTTTCCGGATGTTTCTTCTGTTCTAAAATCATGCCACAAAACAGTTGTAACGATTTTTCGTAACGCTCGACTTTTCATGCATACTCCCCAGTACTACGATTTTACAGACGTATTCACACACTTCAAAAGGACGGTAGTGCGCCAACTTCACGAGTTTTGGCGACCAAACCGTTCTATCTTCAGTGGGATTTACCGCAATAATTTCACTATTCGCTGTAATCTAAGGTAAGGAGGATTTAAACTGTAATTTGTTGGCATTTTGTGAACTTTCAAGTTGCCAAAACTTTCAATATAGGAATTTTTGAGACGATTTTGCTTAAATAGAAACCCCTGGTCGCCAAGGTTAAAAAATATCGTAACAGCAAAAAGTCACCTGAGGTAGCCCTGCGATTCCATTTCTGAAGCAACACATTCAAAAATAATAACAAGTCTCGAATAAAATCTACAGAACTCGGCTTTATTCTGTCATCTTTTATCACAAAATCTCGTCTAAACAAGCGATATGGCGACATTCGCGTCTTTAACGGCAATGTGGTTTCCCAGCGAGGATACATACCGCGCAGTGAAGCAATGTAATACCAGTAGAAACGCAATGAGGACGCTAAAGACTGTCCTCCGCGATACAATAAGTGAAAAGGAGAGAATTCCAGATTTGAAGACAATTTACGGACTAAAAATACTCCTCGTTCCAGGAGTTTAAAATGCCCCACTCCCGGAATTCGTAATAAATGCCGATTTTCCTGTTCCTGAGTGCCATTTCCTGAGATGCACTCAGCGACATTTCCCTAAAGATTCCTACAGCTATCCCGGGATTGAACCAAACCCCGGAACGAATATTACCCATGCCCAGGAGTCAAATGGAGCAGTACCAGAAAGGTTTAAACTCAAGACTCGGGGTTGGTTTGGGGTTTTATGGCGCAAGGGCTATATTTGGTCAAGCGACTCATGGTAGGGAAATTCAGGTCAAAGAGAACTAACTGCCCCGGTGGAATTTCAACCAAATAAAACGAAATTCCGGAATTAACGCTCCTGGTGGTTGCCTCTTCGAGGTAACTTGTCATTAGCTAAACTGACCAGATCTTGATGGACGAGATGCCTCATCCTTCGGAAAAAACTGACCAGATCTTGATGGACGAGATGCCTCATCCTTCGGAAAAAACTGACCAGATCTTGATGGACGTGATGTCTCATCCTTCGGAAAAAACTGACCAGATCTTGATGGACGAGATGCCTCATCCTTCGGAAAACTGACCAGATCTTGATGGACGAGATGCCTCATCCTTCGGAAAAAACTGACCAGATCATGATGGACGAGATGCCTCATCCTTCGGAAAAAACTCACCAGATCTTGATGGACGAGATGCCTCATCCTTCGGAAAAAACTGACCAGATCTTGATGGACGAGATGCCTCATCCTTCGGAAAAACTAACCAGATCTTGATGGACGAGATGCCTCATCCTTCGGAAAAAAACTGACAAGATCTTGATCTTGTTATCATAAAAAAATCGGTTATATCCTGTGATGAGGTATCTCGTCCTTCGTAAAACTGGTCATATCTTTATTGACGAGATATCTCATCCAAACCACTTGAAGGCTTAAAACCCTGGTATACTGACCAAACGAATTTGAATCATCATTTTTACACACAAGTACAAAATGAATTTAAAAATGGGGGTTGCTATAGATGTACGTGAGATTGGGTTCCAGCGGGCTGTTCTCAAAGGGGATATAGAACAACCCCTTGAAAGATCATCTAGCGGCGAATCTCACTCTAGCGGCGAAAAAAATCAGCCAATCCATGCATTGACGATGTCAAGTTTGCATTAATGTTGGTGGTGGCACCTTTGATAAGTTATTGTAAAATATCAGGGTAAATAAGTAAATGTAAAATAATGATTTAATAAACATTGTTTAATTTCCTTTACAATTGTTGTGTTTGCGTCTAAACACGTCACTTGCACACATACATTGCAATACAAAAAATGATTTCATTTAGTGTGCTCTAACACTCTTGAATTTTGTCCCATGAGTTCCGTATCACCCTGTATACATTACATTTTCTAGCCTAGCCAGCAACATAATACATATCCTGCGCGGTTTCACTCTAGCGAAAGCGCTGTATAAACGAGAGTTAAGATCCCAGAAAGAATTTCAAATCTCTCTAATAACACGAAAAATCTCCCTTCAAAATCCAGAAGTGTATTATAGTCAAATAACGTATCTGAATTTAACCAAAATCGAGAGAAAACAGGCATCTCGCATGCATTAAACAAACTACTACCCGATAAATTCCGTCGAAAGCAGCAACAAACCCAATGCCAAAACACAGAACGAAATACTAGTTCGATAAACTAGTACTCGAAAACCATACCGAAATCACCAGCACCAGGAGCAGAAAACAAACCCACTCTGCCGTAAACATATCCATCCCTTTTCGGTACATTAAACCCTGGTTCCCTTCGAAGAGGAAACTTTCCACCGGTGGGCCCACCCCTGGTGTTCCAAGCAAACGAACACTGGAGAGCAAACGATCGAGAATCCGCGCTGCATCGCAATCGTTTTCAATTTTTCATTACGCCATAATTGCCTTAAAATATCCCCTCAGACAACAATGCGCTCCGTTCCCATCGCAAGTGGGGAAAGATGAAGTCAGGCCTACATGAGCCCCAAAGCCGGTGGGAATTGAAACGGAGCCTCCTGTGAAGGGAATTATGTTTTATTTAAACGCGATTGGATGGAAGTGTTCTCGCGGAGTCTTTTGTTTGGCGGGAAAAGGAGGTGAGCGGCTTTCTGGGAAATTAGTTTTCACGCCAATTTCTGCTAATTGTTGAGACAATTCGACGCATTGGGAATGAAGAGAAATTATGGATGAATTCGAATGGAGGTAATTTGGGGGCAACTCTGAATTAATATTTTATATTTTAATTAATTTTATTTAAAGTAACCGAATAACCGCGTACCCATTCATTGTGATTAAAAATCACATTTTAATTTTGTGATCAATATTTTTGATAACAGAAATTTTCTGTCATAGGTGGCGATAATGTTTCTGTGGCGATACTCATTGTGTTTTTCGAATACGATTTCAACACTTTCGATAGTAAAAATTCCAAATAATAAATTCCGAATTGAGATATTGGTAGTTGATTGGTCAACAACATTTCTATTAGATGCCAAACATTGCCAAACAGCGACAAATTACATTTGAAAGTAATTCTGATGTGTATCATGCGAGAGTATTTGAACAGAAATAAAATCTTCGCAGTCAGTTTCGTTTTTTTTTACACTGAAAATCCCTCTAATACTAATTTATGAGAGATTTTCAGTGCAGACACAAACCAGATAGAATGCGAAGATTATACTTCAGTTATTCAAATGCTCTAAAATGCTACAGTTCGTGGCTACCTTGAAATGTAGTCGGCGACATTTGATCTAATTGGCGTTAATCAAACAAAAATCAATTCGGAATTTATTCTTTGCAATTTTTTTTATTGGCTGAAATAATTTTCGAAAAAACAAGCCAAGTGACGTCGAATACCAGAACTCATTCGACCTTGAAATAGACGGAGCATGTGCCCGCAGTTTCATGTTATTTCTTCCAGTAGCTCAGTTTGAAGATCTGTCACGTAATTGTGGGTAAAAGCAAGAATCCCAAATTATGGATTGGTTAAAGATTATCCACCGCGATCAAAAACACTAGTCTTCGATTCGACTGCCAATCGGCGAAGGCGATTCGTAAGACCACGTGATTTACCCTTACGACAGCGACTCCGCCCACATGGTCCGTCTATTTCATTAGAAGGTCGATGCCAGAACTCAAAGCTGGTACAATTTTTCGCAGGCCATGATCCATTTCCAGCTAATCTAGAACGTTTCCATCTAAAAACAAGTGCACTGCTGTGCATCTGCGGTCAAGAAGGTGATCCCATCCGCTACCTTTTTAACTGCGATCTCACAAGTACGGGGCCATTTTGCGAAACCTTCTCTACAAAACTACTTTCATTGGTGCTTCGATACTACACAATCCTTAAAGAGGTGGAATTTCTCGGCACCAAAATCGATTTTTTTCAGAGAGCTGATAAGTAGAAAGCTCACGAAATAACCGAGCTTTTCTTTTGCAACTTCTTTTCATATTTTATAGTAGTCTTTTAAGACACGTTTCTCTTAAACTTTTATTGAATATGCATCTTTGTTCATTGAGTATCGTTCCAATAAATTGTTTATGGTTTATATTATTCTGTTCTCTGCAAATTTAACAAATTCTGAAATCCTTTTCTAACGTCATGGTGTATTTACGTGCGTAAATGTTTTGCCCTTTATTTATATTGTTTTTTTATGTACTGTCATTTTTTTGCTAATTGCTTTATATGTATAATGGATTTTGCTCGGCTCTCTCTAATCCCCGAATCTCTTCCGTAAGGCGGACTTTATAGCTGAAAGCGGAACAGGTGAAACTGTGCCCGTCTACGGCGTCCAATGAAACAGGCTTGACAGAAAATACCTCTTATGAAACAGATGCAGTCCACTAAATCTTGCAATCTGCTTCACGTCCGTCGCCAAAAGCATCGCCAAGCATCCCAGCCAAATACCTCATCAGGTCAGATCCCACACAATCTTCGGGCGGCGGTAATCCATTTGGTAGAGCAACGGATTAGCAACCGGAGAGTTGCGAGTTGGAAACTAGGTCCAGCCAAATACCGTCGTGCGTGTGGGTAGATGTTGCACGTTAAATCTGTCGTGGCTTCAAATGTCCTCACGTTGGCGTGGTGTCGGAGAGTGGGGTGCCAGTTCAGGTGTTGACTCAGTCATCTGACCGCGATTCAAAATTACGAGGTATTGTCCTCGGATCTTTCTCTTGGAGATTGATCCCAGACCCCCGTCGTTAAATTACCTACCAACCTCTTATAAAACGGATGTAGCGGTTTAACCTTCCTGGTGGTTGTCTGAACGAGGCTTCTGGTCATTTGAAAAAAACTGACTTGATCTTGATCAAACAACGGCAATATCTTCATTCGGAATTCAATCGGCATTCTTGACGAGGTATCTCTTCATTAGCAAAATTAGTCAGATTTCAATGAACGAGATATTTCGTAGAAACCAAAAAGGAGGACTAAGGCTTCCATCCAATCTGCTTCACGTGCGTCGCCAAAAGCATCGCCAAGCGACCCCGCCAAATACCTCCTCAGATCAGATCCCACACCTCACAATCCACGCTTCGCCCGGAGGTAGCACGACCCAATCGCCCTCGATAATGACATCAATTCCGACACATAAAATGCCTCGCATTGAGCGGAAGGGACGTGCCAAAAGAAACCGTCCACACTTCCACATGCACACAGAGGATGCCACCACTTCCTTCCATGTTGTCTCGATCCTCGTCACCACCCCGAGGGCAAGAAAGCTAGAAAGTTGAAATTCATCCTTTATAGACCTCAGCTTCTTGACAAAACCAAGACCGTAAAAATACGGATGCGGGAACGGATTTTTTTTTGGTTTGTTTGTGTAATGGAAATTTGGGTGATACTCTTTTTCGTTCGCTTTTGCTTCATTTGATTCTCTTTTTCAAGTCTTCCTAGACACATTTATGCTTTTTATATTTGTGATTTTTTTTGGTTTCTGTGAATAGATTTTCGACAAATGCAGGATTGAAGAGGGTTCTGGGTTGCCAGATTTTTATTGGGAAGGCTATTTAACGTAAGTTCCTTCGCCAAGTGAGAAATGTGTTTCTGCTTTAAGTTTCAAACGATGTTCTAAGCTTTCCCATAAAATATTTTGGTGGAATTCCAAGAATGTGCAGCAGTACGCTAAGAAAAAATGAGTTATTTTTAAGTTTTTATAAACGTGTACATGTAACGGTTAATGTAATAAATCCAGTTAGTATTAATATATAAAAAATAACGGGCTAATATTAATAATCGCGTCTTTTGCTCAATGTGATCAATAACGTATAATAATTACATTTACCGGTAAATATTAATAATTACCAATGAAGCCTGGTGAATTTTATAATCACCGGTTCATGTGATAAATTCTTATAAATTATTTCCTTTACCCTTTTTATTTGGTTATTATTATTATTATCCGGTTATTATTAATATAAACCGATTGACACATGAACCGTAACATATACATTAGATTTTTTTTAATTTGGCTTTGAAAATCCAGTTTTTTACAATAGGTCATTGATTTATGCTTAAAATCCTTCAGTATGAAAAACAGATTAAGATTAATTATCTAATTCAGATATAATTTCCTAATTCGAATGTTTTTTTAACAATGCTATCTCGAATTCTAATTTGTTCAGAAAGAGTGTTCATTTTTTACTATCAACATGAGAATATTTATCTTATTGAGTAGGCTAGCTTATTGAATATACTTGCATCCTTAAATAAAATAACCCTTAATAAAAAAATTGTCTTGTTTGTGTGTTTATAAGAAAAAAAAAAGCACATGTTCGTTGTACAACTGGGGAAAAAATTGTTCATAGTAGGGCAAAATTAAAAGCGTCACACAATCAACAGAGTTTTTTTGTTTCTAATGCCCAACCACTAACCTTTCAGGCTACAACTACAAGGGGCTACTTGTGAAGAAGCACTCAGTGTGTGAACAGCCGGTATTCAAAGCAGTGATTATCACCTACATCCATACTACATTCAAAACATCCCATGTGTTTAAAAATCGGGAGTCGAACCCGGGACCTACTGGATGGCAGACGTTGTATTCCTATCTCAAAGGGATTTACAACCAGTGCTGTGTATTCCTGTATATTTAGTGCAACGTTTGTGTTTTGTATTAATGTTTTTAAGTTTTTGTGTTTGCAATAGTACAGGAAAAAAATAATTTCATACTGCTCGTGCCGTGCATAACCTCGTGACAGTTGTTGGCGCTACTCCTTAATTGGCGTAATTTTTCATGTACATGGCGAGCGCCAAGAACGCCCAGCCAACTTCTCAATTTAACCTGATCTCTTGACGCGATAAGACGACATCGCTAGCGTTCCGTTCCAGGAAACATTCTTTGTGTATTTAGAATAGTACAACTCTTTCTTTGTACTTGATAGTACAACTTCCTTTGTACTTAGGATATAATACAACAATCAATATAAATAAACGTTATTAGTCCACTGAAGTTTGTATTTTTGAGTGAGCCTCGACAAATACTAAAAAGAGAACTTCCAAAATAAGAAACGCGATTCGTTTTATTTGTAGCAGCTTAAATCACCTTAAGCGATGGTTATAAAATTTCTTTAATCTAATGTAACCTCCGACATTCCTCATGTAAAATAAAAACAACTCGTTAATTCGAAATGCTAACGAAGAAAACATTAAAGCAATTTTAAATTTCGGGACTAATCTTTTCTTAAGTATTCAAAAAAGTTTCATGTACAGCTGTCTCATGTACGCTTTTAACTTAAAAAAAACTCGCTGCACCATATGGTCGTTCCTCATAAAAGTGGAAATAAAAAAGACAAAGGAAGGACATTAAGGCTTATGAGTCAAGTATAAGTGGAAATAAAAATTAATGCTAAGCACCTTGGGTCTTGTGACGAAGTGCCGTTTTCTGGAAATCGTCTTTATATGAATGTGTTCTTGCAAAGAACTTTCACTTTTTTCCCCTCACATTTCTATTTCAAGAACATTTAGTTCATTTGAAATGTTTGCTAGATAGTCCAAGAGCGTAGCTTTGCTTTTATGGTGTTTTAATTCCTTTTTTATTTTTAGACAATAAGTTTTAATGAGAGGTAACATTTGCTAGTGGAATTTTTGGTCTAAACGTGTGCTAAATCTTTCATTACGTTTGTCTATTGCAAGAACATTTAGCGCAGTTGAAATGTTTGTGAGAAAGTCACAAGAACTTAGCTTTCCTTCTATAGTATTTTAATTCTTTTTTTCTTCCTTTTTTTTTATTTTCAGACAATACATTTTAGTGGAGGGTAACATTTAATTGCGAAATTTTTGGTCTAAATGTGTGCTGAATTTTCCTACATGTTTGTCTGTTTCTAGAACATTTAACGCAGTTGAAATGTTTGTTAGTCACAAGAGCGTAGCGTTATTTTTAGTAATATATTAATTCCTTTTTCGTCATACAATGTTTCAGTAGGAGGCACCATTTTCTTGTGGAATGTTTGGCCTAAATGTATGCTTGATTTTTCCACATGTTTGTCTATATCAAGCACATTTAGCGCAGTTGGAATGTTTGTTAGAAAATCACAAGAGCGTGGCTTTACTTTTAGCAATATATTAATTCCTTTTTTATTTTCAAACAATAGTAGGAGGTAACATTTGCTTTCGGAATTTTTGGTCTAAACGTGTGCTGAATATTTCATTACATTTGCCTATTGCAAGAACATTTGAAATGTTGAAATGTTAGAAAGTCACGAGACCGTAGCTTTACTTTTAGTAATATATTAATTCTTTTTTATTTTCAGACAATAGTGGTAGATAACATTTGCTGGCAGAATTTTTTCGGTCTAAATATGTGCTGAATTTTTCGAAATTAGATAGTAAAATCAGTTTGAAAGAATATACTCAAAGGGGTAAGTTAATTCATTTTGATAGCTGTTTTCTTTGTCGTCGTATTGCGATTGTGATAAGTCAATGCTGTTGTATGCAATTATTATTTTGGCTTAAATGATGTACTTTTATGTTGCATACTTGTAGTCTTTTTTCTGTTGCATGTTCACTAATTTTGGTCGTTTTTCGCTGTCATGCAAATGGAGTAATCTGTATGACAGTATGAATAAATAAAATAAATCAGATGTGGTAATGGTAGTTAATTAACGTCGCACTTGTGCAACACAATGAGCTATTGGTAACGGTCCGGGATCTATTCCCAAGGGAAAGAGGACAACAAGTAATTTTGAATCAGGGTCAGATGAGCTGGCAAGCCATTCTCCAAACTTCTACACCACGCCAATGTGAGAACATTTGAGGCCACGACAGATTTAACATGCACCAGCCGCCGTGTACAGGAAGGTCTACGGTTGAACCAAGTTTCCAACTCGCAACCCTCCGATTGTTAATCCGTTACTCTTCCAACCGGGCTATCGCGGCCCTTTGGAAGAGTAAGGGATACATTGTTGCGGTCCTTTGGAAGAGTAACGGATACATTGTTAATCTATCGAAGTATCCACCCTATAGAGTGCAACAATGTAAGAGACTACGATACTAATCTTTTCGGAATAAGACCCAATACCTACGCTACAGTAGATAATATTTCTCAGAGCCCCGGATAAGATCGAAAAAGCGTGCTGTCCGGCTCCTTATCCGGCCGATCCAGCCAATACCAGAGATAACGATTCGCTCCGGGACAACCTCGTTCCGTAACCATGGTAACGGCCGAAGCCCGAGAGTTCCGGAGGGTGTGGTGATCATTAGCATCGATTCCCTTCGAGTCAGGGATGGCGGAACGGGATGTCATCATAGGATCCCCATCTTCATTCACATGACGACCACGTGAGTGGAGGTTTTTTCTCTACGCAAGTGGCATCGCTCCCTCAAGAGCACATACCGTCAAATCCTTCGTGTTGGGAGGCCGCGGTAGCCCAATTGGAAGAGTAACGAATTAGCAATCGGGGGGATACATCGCATGCGTACCTACAAATGCAATGCACGCATTCCGATTTTCATATTTTAGTCTCGATTTGCCCTCACGTATCGCAAAATCCAGGGACGTCAAAAGGATAGTTAGGTAGGCTGAAATTTCGAACGACTGGAACTGAAATCATAGAACTTTCGATAAAATAGGAACGGAACGCTATGTCCAATCGAAAAATGGACACTTTTCAGGTTTTTTTTTTACAAGGAATCACGTGGTATGATTACTGTGCAGTCGGTTATGGTTGGTTGTTTCGGAGTTCTATGGAGCAAGGGCCATATTTGGCGATGTTGCGCCAGACGACATTCAATAGCAAGTAATAGACATACAAACACAATGAAAGTTTTACTGACACAGAAGAGAGAAATACACCCAGAGAGGAATGCACCTGACAGGAATCGAACCTACGCCACCTACAACTCTCAGGTTGATAGCGCAGTGGACATACGCACTGAGTCACGACGGCCCATGCAGTCGATTATGACCATCCTTAATAATGGCAGCTGCTGGGTTGCAAACGATAGAAATAATGATCGAAAGACAAAAGTAATGTCAAAATATCAAACAATCACGTTAAAATTGCAACACGTTTTTTACATGATGCTTTTCTTGCGTGTGTTGGTGTTGTCCATGAAGAATCGCAACAAAATTTTAAACTAAACAAAAATTAAAAATTAGCTGATTTAGTTGCAAGTTGGCAGGGAAATACAACGAAGCAGGAAAATGCTTATCAATTGAATATATCACAAAAGAATAAATCTCAACTTCATCACATAAGTACACCTGCCAACCTCAATAAAAAACCCGGAAAATTTCTTCCGATGTAAAAAGCAACACGCAACTGTCTGGAATGAAAAATACCTAAAAATATTTCTTAAAATAAAAATTAATCAAAAGCGCCAAATTGGACATTATGAAAGAAATTTAAAACAGAAAAAGTAACCTTGCTCTCTTCTATTGTTATTTGCTTGGCGGCAAATGGAAGTCGTCGATTTGGCGTTATTTTTTTTTTTTTTTGGCCGTTTGGCGTCGATTATCGATTTGGCGTTATTTTATACAAAAATGCCCCCAAATTTACGCAAAAATAAACTAAACTTTTTCTTCCTGTTTTAGAAGCATATTTGTAGGTTTTTCTTGAAAATCAGTTCCAAAGGATATAACGACAACCTAAAAATCACCGATTCTGATGTTTTTATTTCATCGCTGGCACATGGCGCCAAAACTTTAAAAATTGGCGTTACTTGAAAGTTTTCTCCCAAACAAAATCCCGAGAACATTTTTTTCCGTCCTGAAGACCGGAAAAACCAAATGTATTACCGGAAAATCAGGAAAAATTGGCAGGAATATGCATTAGTGTGCTCACACAAGACGATTCATTTCATCAACAAGGGAAGGTGACGGCAGCCTTGTTGAACCGAAGTGTTGCGAGTTCGAAACTAGATTCAACCTAAGACCGTCATGTGCGTGGGGTTTAGTGCATGTCAAATCTGTCGTGGTCTCAAATATCCTCACGTTGGCGTGGTATGGAACTTTGGAGAGTGGGGTGCCAGCCAGGTGTTGACCTAGTCATCTGACCGTGGTTCAAATTAACAAGGTGTTGTCCTCGGATCGAGGTATGTCCGAGATCGTTATCAATAGCCCATCGTGTTGCTCCAGTGCGACGATAATTCAATTACCTACCTACCGACGTCATTAACGAAGAACTAAAAACATTTTCATACGAACAACGGCAAGCAAATGACTGAACAAGAAATCAACAATCGCCCAATCTAAAAAAAATCTCGTTCGAAAAACGGGAAAAAGAAAGTTCCAATAGAATAAAAAGCCGACGCCCCATATACAAAATGGGCGTCCACGTTCCTCCAGCGCACGTGACTCGATCATCTCCGGGCTTCCAGAACCGGGAAATAAAACAACCATCTTAAAAATTCTCACGCGTGGCAATCAGAGATGACCACCGATCGCAGAGCCATCTCGTATCGACAAACCGCACTACACGCAAGACCCACAAAAAGAACAAAAACTCGCCAGTCCTAAAAGAAATCGAAGCGAAAGCAAGCAACACGGAAAAAATGAAAAATTGAATTCCATAAAAATGTATATATACTCCCGAATAATGAAAGAACAAAAAAAACAGACGCCTAACTCTCGTACGGGAAATCAACTTTTATGGTTTTTCGGAGGCAATACTGGATAAAGGAAGTATATTTCTTCCCAGACTTTTATTTTGTTTTTGCTCCCTTTAAAAGAATTTTTTTCCCTTTGCAGATAATAGTGAAGGAAGACTATAATACGATGAAAAAAGACAAAAATTGTAAGTCACGTATTTATCTGGAGCTCCATACAGCAGCGACTGTATGGTTTTCTAATTTCATTTTTTATAAATATATATATTCCGCTGTATGGGTATCGATACGTATGTGGCTCAGTGACGTTTCTGCAGAGGGGATATTTTTTCATTTTCGAAATGGACGAGGGAGTTTTCTTGGAGGGCTCGCAGAAACGCAATTTTCGGAGCTTTTTTGCTCCCTTTCATCTTGGTAAGAGTTATGGGATAAGATCGGAGATGCCCCGTAACATTTATAATCGAGGGGAGGCAGCTTCGTGTGGTGTGTTTAATATCCTTCCGACGATATCCATCTGGGTACTGGGAACTGGAACACTGAAAAAGCCAGACTTTGGCTAAACTAAACTATCTGGTTCCGGTTAGGATCGCGGAAGTAATAACCTATGCTGTTCGAATTTCGCCAGACATCGGGATTTTTTATTCGAATTGGAACAAAAAAATATAATTTTTCACCAGAAAATATTTTAAAACTGCCCTTTAATTTTTTTTCTCAATTTAATTTGATTTTTATGTAGGTATTTTAACGTCGCGCTGGATCAAAGACGGGATATTGGCGACGGTCCGGATCAATCCCCAAGGGAAAGATCGAGGACAACACCACGTAGTTTTGAACCACAGTCAGATGACGAGGTCACACCTGAACTGGCACCCCACTCTTATAACTTCCACACAACGCCAGCGTGAGGACATTTAAGGCCACGACAGATTTAATGTTTACCAGCCCTCTTTGTACACGACGGTCTTTTGTTGGATTCGAACTCGCAACCCTCCGGTTGCTAATCCGTTACTCATCCAACCAGGCTACCGCGGCCTGTATCGCGTTTATCATGCATCATGTTTTATATCACATCAAAGCCCATTGATAGAGCTCTTAAAAGACACCCACTCGGGACACATCTCCTTTAGGTATATACAGGCTTCACGAACCTAGGGTATCTATTCTTTGACCCTAGTGATCTATTTCTTCCTAGTGATATATTCTTTTCCCCTGGGATTTATTGCCCATGGTAAACACGGGGTCGTGACCCCCAGAATACCCAAGCAATCTTTCTTTTCTCTCCATCTGTTATTTTCAAAATTACTTGGCAGTATATTGTATTCGGGGTCATTGCACATATGGCCATCGCACCATAAAACCCAAAACTAATCAATCGATCAATCTAAAATGGCGCATTACCCAGATTTGTATCTTATCTGATTCCATTCTGGTTCGTCAAGTACATTTACAAAATGGACTCATCCAAGGCCATATTCCTTCATCGAAAACTCTATACATCATTTACTCACGCTTAAAAATACTTGTAATGGAAATAACAAATTAGTAAAACATCAGTTTTCATCAAATCAGAACTCCTACCATACAACCTATAAATCATCATCTCACACAATTGAAGCGGCGGATCTTTTAACGCTGCTCACACTGCATAAAATAAACAAAGTACCACAAATGAAAAATATAAAGCACATGGAAATATGTCTGAAAGATAAATGCTTATCTTTAAAAGAAATCCTCAATTTAATCTGCAAAAAAAATTAGATCGCGTCTTAAAGGGAGTGTTTTAATGAGAACGTGTGCATGTGCGCTTGAATAAAGATTGAGAAATGGCTCCAAAATAATTTTCAATCCGAAACGTCTTCCAGACGCAGGGAAATTATTAATAGTAAAATCCGCCCAAAACAAAATACGCGTAATAATAATTAGAGCTGTAATTGAATGAGAAGTAAAATCAACTTAAACGAGTCTCGAAACCATTTTTAGTAATTACGGATTTTTGAAAAGACGAAAATAAAAGATTAAAGCGAGTAGAATTCAATTATTAACGCGTATTAATGCCAGAGAAGAGGATTCGTTTCAATTTTAAAAGCGCAAAATAATTAGAAATTGTATTGCCTTCTCCCCCCCCCCCCCTCAAAAACTCCTTTTTAAAATTACAAAACCGCAAGCGAGACTTTAATGCTCTTGCAGCACTCCATTTGCGCGAAAATATTTTCCATTTTGTTGTTGCCAGATGCACAACTGAGAAGACATTAAATTAATTCTCGTAACTGATGCGTTTCTTCCTACTTTCAGGGAAACACGAAGGAGAATTATAATGGTAGTAACAATAATAATAATAAAAGAGCTTTGAAAATAACGTTTCTGCTTTTCGGAGTTTTTTTCTTTTAATTCTTCACTTTCATTTTCGCGCAAACGATTTGAGAATGAAAGAGAATGGCAGCGGGCGATTCGAATTTTAATTTTAATCCCACTTCGGCGTTCGGCGAAAAACAGATATAAATGGAAGAGTTTTAAGAACAGATCACTTTCTTGACTTCGCAAAGATCGGCTTTAAAGGGATTAGTAGTTAAATAATAAATCCGGTACTTTCCATTAGAACGTTAATTTTATTCTAAAGCAGACGATATGATAAACTATTTAATTTTTTTGTCCAATTGGAAAAATAATTCACTACCTATACTAAAGCGATCCGATGAGTTTGGAATTTAAGCATTCAATTAATTTATTGCCTTGGCCATATTTGGCCAAGCTTCGCCAAGCACAGACGAACATCAAGTAATGGATATAAACTCACAAATAGTTTTTCTGACACAGAAGAGAGAAATACACAAGGTAATTTACAGGAATCGAACCTGCGCCGCCTACCAATTCGCACATATAAATTCGGTAAATTAACGTTGCTGTATTCGACCTTCCCACCCTTAAACCTGCAAGTGGTTTCGACGAGATATCTCGTCCATCAAGATCTAACTAATTTGGCTAATGACAAGATATTACTGATTTTTGGGTGATGAAAGAGATCAAGATCTCTGCGAGTTTTCTTCTAATGACATGAGACGGGGTCTTGATGGACGATATATCTCGTCCATCAAGATCTGGTCAGTTTTGCCAATGACGAGATATCTCGTCGAGTCAACCACCAGGAGTGTAAGGATAGAAGTCGCTATGAAATTTGAAGCACGGATATAAACGCAGTCAAATATAGAAAGATAAAACAAGAAAGATAGACCAAGTGTAAAGATAGATAAGACAAATTGTTTGAATGTTGGGCATGCGAATTCCGTCAGATGCACATTGGTGCAGGAGGAATGTTCGAACGCGCCCGATTCGAAGTCGCAGTTGTTATTACCCACCGGGTTAAATGCTAAATCGATGGGGAATGTGATTACCTAAGCAACCGTCAGATGGCGCCTGAAACGTTTATGCTAACCTGGGAAATTACTTTACAGGAGACACAATATCATTCCTTCGAACGTTTATCGAAGGTAGCGTTATCAGCAGGATCGGATGTTGAAAGATCGAAATCTAAATGAATTGCATTCAAGAATCTTTACTATATTTAAAACGATTAAAATATCCCTAATGCATTTGATAAAAACTATTACATACACGCACGAGGAAGTTTTACAAACACAGAAGAGAGAAAAGGGAGGAATCCAACCTGCATAATTTAATTTATATAAAATTATAAAAATTAAATTCAAACATGAATATGAATTTCGTCTTTTCCTTAAACAATGTTAAATATAAAACCCCAAAAAAATCAAAAGGAAGCAAATACAAGTTTAATCCTCCCCTAGAGATTTCTTTCAAAAGGCGATTCTCAATACAAATTGTCTTTCTGAAAACGTAGACAACACTAAATTTTCAATTTGAAATATTTTTGTGATAAGCGGCTGAAAGACCAGATCTTGATGGACGAGATATCTCGTCGTGAGAAGAAAACTGAACAGGTCTTGAACTCGACATCATAAAAAAATCGGCAATGTCTTGATGATGTCATTATCAAAATTGATCAGATATTGATGGACGAGATATCTCGTCAAAACCACAGAGGGTTAAACATGTTTTCCTCGAAACGGATTTCGTATATTTGTACTTTTACCGTGCACCAACGATATAATTTTGTCAAATAATGAAACTCGTTAAACTCGTTTCCTCGTGCGTGTATGTCCATTACTTGATGTCTGTTGGGAGTTTGGCGCAGCTTGGCCAAATATGGCCCTTGCGCCAGAAAACTCAACCATCCAAATAACATTTAAATATAAGCGTGTTCTACAATTAATTTTCTTTATGAACGAAAGCGATTAACATACTCACTCAAATTTCCGTTAAATAAAATTGTTATGAAACAAAAAAAAAATCCAAGGAAACTGGCTGTACTCTTTGGAAAACACAATTAAAATAATTTCGTGCGTCATTATATTATCGCTTTATTTCATAGATACCCCTCCCCGAAAAAAAAAGCAAAAATACTAATTTAATATTCTTAATGACGGCCCATAAATCGAATCGATGCCAGAGCGTCATTTAATTTAAATTATTTCCAATCTCGAAACGCGCTGATAAACGTTAGCAGAGAGGATACCAAAAATTTATTTGCGTCCGCAAACAAAAAAAAAAATCCTCGGAAATAACCATTTCATAAAAACAACTCCCCACACGAACAAGGAAGATCCCCTAGTTACTTAAGTTAATATCAAATTTAACGTTAATGTTCGAATTTTCAAAAACAAAAAAAAATGTATTTTTACGAAAGTAAAAAAGCAATACATTATTCTCCTAGGAATCTCCACGAAAAGTCGTCGCTCTCAAAGTGTTCTGTCCCCAAATCTAATTAAAGCTTAAAAAAGTAGTTCATCTTTTTTTCAAAACTAGGAAGAACCTCGCTTGGAATTCACTAACTTGATTATCCTAAAAGTACTGGAGCTTTTTTTTTCTATATGTTTGAGGATAAGCGCATTTGTAATTAGATTTATTTTCAAGAAGGTCATAAACTAATAAAAGTAAAAGAGAAATTTAAGGTGGTAATTTAAATATTAAGAGTTCTTATGTAGGCGTGGTTTTTAAAGCAGCGGCGGATTTGGAAAAAATTACCCCCTAGAAGACTGAGAAAGTGAATTAAGGGCAAGGACTTATAATAAAAAGTTACTTGCGGGAGATTGGCAACGGAAAGGTGGGGTGAATTAATTCGACTACTTTTCGACAGGGGGGCGTAGTTTACACAAACGATTACAAGAACCAATCAAGTTTCTTTGATTCGGAATTTGTTTTGTGTGTTCCTTTAATTTGGACCTTGTTTCCTTTTTTGAGTTCGGGGCTTATTCGTTTAACTTTTGTTTTATTTAAACTCGTGGAAATGAGAAAAAACTCGATTTGCTGATGTGTGATTAGTATCCATTTGCTTCTGAAGAAACGAACAAAGTATTTTTGGGGGAAAAGTATTTTGATAGAGGAGGAAAAGGCAACAATACACGTGAACTGGAAGAAAAGACTTGTCCTTTTCTTTAGTTTAAAATCGACTTAACTAAATCTAGTTATTCTAGTTAAGTGGGGCTGTCGTGGTTCAGCGGATATGCCCCCACTACACTAGCAAACTACGTATTTATATTTTGTATTTTTAATTAACGTCGCACAGGGAGCAAAACAACGGGCTATTGGCGACGTTCCAGCATCAAACCCGAAGGAAAAGATCCGAACACGACATCACGTAATTTTGAACCACGGTCAGATGACGAGGTCACACCTGAGCTGGCACCACACTCCCCAAACTTCCGCACCACGCCAGCGTGAGGACATTTGATGCCACGACAGATTTAGCATGCACCAGCCCCCTTTGTTCACGACGGTCTTTGGTTGGATTCGAACTCGCAATCCTCCGGTAGCAATCTTCGAGTTGTAGGCGGCGCAGGTTCGATTCCTGTCAGGTGCATTCCTCCCTGAGTGTATTTCTCTCTTCTGTGACTGTAAAACTTTCATTGTGTGTGGCTATTACTTGATATTGTATATCTTGTATCTGGCCGCAGCGCCCTATGAAAACCCACCAAAACAACCAACCATCTAGTTAGTAAAGTATATATCTACGTGTTTGTAAATTATTATCGACTTTTTAACTAAAATTCTACTCGTGCTTAACCCTCCAAGCGGCTTAGACGAGATATCTCGTCCATCAAGATCTGATTAATTTTGTTAATGACGAGATATCTCTTCATCAAGATATTGCCGATTTTTCGATGATGACGATATTTGATCAGTTTTCTTCTAATGACGAGATATCTCGTCCATAAAGATCTGGTCAGTTTTCCAGTTTGACGAGATATCTCGTTAAGACAACCACCAGGAGGGTTAACTTTATTTTGCTTTGTCAAACGACGGCCATTTTCTTTGACATGATAGCAAATTAAATGAGGACCTACAGCTTAAAATGGAAGCTGATTGGCATACATCTAAAGGACATGAAAAATAGCGATTTGTCTTTATAGAAAAAGAGTGAAATTTGCAAAATTAAATAAATGATATAGGAGTGGATTTTCTTAAAGCATTTCCTGGAGCCGCGGTAGCCCGGTTGGAAAAGTAGAGGATTAGAACCTTGGGTTGCGAGTTCGAAATTCGATCCGTCGTGTACCGTCGGCACAGAGATTTGTTTACCTTAAACCTCAAGTCCCGTAATTTAACTGACTCGTAAAAAAATACATGTGACTCAACTACCAGCAGCCGTTCTATACATTGAAAAGAAAGTTGCAAAGAAACTCGGACACTTTCAATTGACTCCAGACTTCCAACAAGACAAACGAAAATTCGCAACACAAGCAACGCAATTCTTCCCCAGACAAATATAACAACGCAGCAAAGGAACATTAATTCACCTCAAAAAAAGAAAGATTATTTAAGTGGGCGCACCAAAATCGCAACGCAAACAACGACGCTTGCTTATTAGGCACACTGAAAAAAGAAATAAAACACACACACACCCATAACGCAAGGTAAAATTCCGTACGAAAAAGGGGACAGAAAAACGACAATATTTGCCAAGGCAAGAGACAGAAAGAAACACCCAGGAGTATTAAATTCAATTTCGTCTGACGAACAGGATAGCAGGGAGGAATTTTGAGTTATTGTTGGAATTATTGCGGCATTTGTATATATATTTGTATATTTGTATATATCGTGCGGATATTTTTATTCGATTTTTTTCGAAGCCCCTTTTGTGACGAAAACGGCTCGAAAAAGAACTTCGTTCTTTTACATTGAAATAAATTAACGTTCGAGAAATGAAAGAGGGAATAGAAATCAAATTAAAGGTCTCCGGAGTTTGAGAGAGTAATGACGATAGAAGTAGCGGGAAGTCTGCACAATTTACAAATTATATTGTGGAGGTATTTTAAATTTTCCTTCTGTGAGTGCTCGATGTTTCAAATTAAGACGCTGTGAGAAAGTGTTTCGAAGAAAGTTGGTCATGGTTTTATTAAATAAAGTAACTGTCGCCTTATAAGTGAAAATTTTGCTTGGTTGTTTTGGGGTTTTATGGCGCAAGGGCCACGTTTGGCCAAGTTGCGCCAAACACGACAACGTCAAGTGAAAAATGTTGTGAGTCTTTTCAATTAAAGTCACACTGAATCTACACAATGGGCTATTGGCGACGGTCCTGGATCAAACCCGAAGGGAAAGATAAGAGGACAACACCCCATCGTTTTGAACCACGGTCAGATGACGAGGTCACACCTCAGCTGGCACCCCACTCCAGACTTCCACACCACGCCAACGTAGGACAGTTGAGGCCACGGCAGATTTAAAGTGCACCAGTCCCCTTTGTACACGATGGTCTTTGGTTGGATTAGAACTCGCAACCCTCCGGCTGTTAATCCGTTACTCTTCGAACCGGGCTAACCCACAGCGACTCGTGTTTACCACCGTAAACCCCATAAGAAAAGAAAGGATCACTAGAGTACCTCGGGCCCGTGGAGACCGTACACACCTCAAGGAGATGCACCCCTGAGGTATACAAGTGAAACACACTTAATTCATAATTTTCAAGGTATGAATTTTTTAGCTTTTCTAGAGACCAGAATGTGGAGATCTTCAGACTGGAAGTCGACTGCTATTTTTTCTATGCATGTAAGTTGGATTTCTAGAGAAACAGACTTTAGTGAGCAGAATTTCGGTAAAACTAACAGAAAACGGTACTGGTTAGTAAAATATTCGTAGTCAAACAGATATTTGGATAAGATTACGATGGGTTACCATATTCCAAAATTATCGCCAGTTGGCGATGTTACCGTGTTGTTGAGGCCACCAGAATTCCCCCCCCCCTTCTTTTTCAGAACTATTTTCCGAATACGTGTGTTTAATATCAGGCCGAGAATATATATTATTGGAATGAATATAGTACAATGCCAAACTGCGACTAAAATTTCGTCGTCAAACGGCTATTTTGGTAAGCCTACGACGGGTTGCCCTATTCTTCCAGAATCGTCGCCAATTGGCCACAAAATGTGACCCTGAGAGCAGTTGAACTAAAATAAAAGGGAATGATTACAGGCCATAACATGTATTTTAGCATTAAAAAATAATTAGCTGTTCATAAATTGCAAAAAATATTGCGGTACAAAATTAAGAAAATTAGCAATATCAGATACGTAAGCAAAAAAGGTTGAATAGCTCCGTCCATTTATAATCAGAATTCAACAGACAAACCTATACTGATTTTACCTTTTTCGCAATTACTTATACCCGAACTTCAAAAATTAATTACGTCGTATTATGGCCTTACCTTCAATTAAAAATACAAAGATTATCAAATTATTTTCATTACCTGCAAACACAACGGTTCTTATGCTACCCACTCGCACTCTTTCCGAAATTCAATTCAAACTGTC
The DNA here is from genome assembly GCA_933210815.1 of Meta bourneti. Taxonomy (NCBI): domain Eukaryota; kingdom Metazoa; phylum Arthropoda; class Arachnida; order Araneae; family Tetragnathidae; genus Meta; species Meta bourneti. Next base: position 31,562,588 of record OW119930.1, read on the forward strand.
CCCCCCTTATACTGAATATCAAATCATTTCCACGAAGAAGGAAATACGTAATCCTGTAACAAGTTAAAAGCATTCACTCCGTACAAATTGGTTAAATGTGTTTCCTGCCAACGCCTTTCCAGTACAAGGGAACATTAAATATTGAAAAATAAGCTCGTTACAGAATCAGCTCTGATTGTAAAACAGATGTTTCCTAGTGAAGATTTTAAGTCCCATTACGTCCTGATAAAAGAAAAGATAGCATGTGTTGTGCTTGTTCATTAGTAATGGCAAGTTTTATGGGATGAAGCAAATTCCACTTTAAATGCATTTTGTTGTGTAAAATAGTTGTAATACCCTCCGAGAGGCTTAAGACAACGGAGTTTATAAGCAGTTGAAATTGGCGCTTGTTTTTTATTTTGGATTGGTTGGTTGGTTGGTTGGTTTTTTATGGCACAAGGGCCAGATTTGGCCATGCTGCGCCAAACAATAGCTAGTTCATAACTGGTATTTATTTAGAGCGAGTCAGAAAGCCACGTAATAAAATTCAGTACAGTTGTGTATGTTGCAGTCGATTATAAAATCTAAATAGAGTTTACGAAACCAATGTCAGTAAGGAATAAAAATAAGTTTTTATGATGTGGTTCCATCAACAAGTCTGTTAAGGTAATAGGGGAGATACCAAATCGGTTTAGTCTATGAGGATTAAAATTCCGGCATTCCGTCAATATGTGCTTTATGGAAAAAATACTATTGCATGATGAGCATAAAGAGAGGAGCTGGTTCTCCCAGCAGTAAATGTCTGTGGGTAAAAAAGGAATGTCCGATTCGGAGCCTTGTCAGTTTTACGTGATGACTTCTATTTAAGTTTGTTTTGCTGAATCCCTTTATATATGGTTGAATATCATGAAGTTTGTTATGGTTTTCCAAATCCCAAGCGGATTGCCAGGATGAATTTATGGCTTGGGTTAAAACACTATTAATGTCGTGAATCGGGACATTGGAGTTTATAATCAGTGTTGCGTTTTTGGCTGCCAAATCTGCTTTCTCATTGCCCCGGATTCCCACATGCCCAGGAATCCAACAAAAGAATATCCGAAAATCATTTTCTGTTAATGTAAGGAGCAAATTCATTGCTTTTAAAACCAAGGAATGACTTTTATGTGTACAGTTTAAAAGGGATTCGATACTGCTTTTAGAGTCGGTATACAAGATCCAGTTTTTATTAGTGTGTGTAGAAATCGTTTTTAAGGCTAAAATTATTGCGTACATCTCTGAAGTGAAGACACTGCAGCACCCATGCAATTTTCTAGCAATGGTTGTATTATCAAAAACGGCCGCGGCTCCAACATTTGTCCCGTTCTTAGATCCGTCAGTAAAAACTGTTTTAAAAGATGAATATTTGTTTCTATGGGAATGGAATAATTGTAAATAAATGGTATCGGGGGTTGATGATTTGTTAAAATGTGAAAAGTCATTGATGGTAAGTAGATTTTTATCATTCCAAGGTGGAGGTTCGTTTTCTCTAGGAAATATTCCCAGATTGTCAACGTTTAATGAATTCATTATGGTACGGACTCTAAAACCAAGTGACGGTATGAATGAAGGTTTTAATGAGTAATGACTTCCAAATTTAGGGTTAGTTACACTATTATGCAATGGGTGAGAAGGGTTGGCTTTAATCTTAAAATAGTATTTTAGGGTAAGTTTCTCACGTCGATGTCTTAAATCCGGCTCGCCTGTCATTATATATAAACTCTGGACTGGCGAAGTGCGGAAAGCTCCGAGGGATAATCGGAGGCCTTGGTGATGAATAGTATCCAGGGCTTGAAGAACAGACTTAGCAGAAGATCCATATATTACACTCCCATAATCGAGTTTCGATCGGACAACAGCTTTGTAAATTTTTAAAATTGAAATAAAATCAGCTCCCCAAGTTGTGTTACATAAAACCTTTAAAATATTCAATGATTGGTTGCATTTTCGTTTCAATACCTTGATATGAGGTCGAAAAGATAACTTCGAGTCAAAAATAATACCCAAAAATTTTATTTCTGGAACTACTGGAATAACAGTTCCGTCGAGTAAAAGTTCTGGATCAGGAAAAAGTCCGCGTCTTCTAGTAAAATGTACACATACAGTCTTTTGCGAAGAAAAAACAAAACCATTTTCGTTTGCCCACTTTCTTACAATTCTAATAGCCGTTTGGAGTTGTCTTTCAATAAAAGGTACATTGATTCCAGAACAGAATATTTGGAAATCGTCTACAAAAAGCGTTCCGTGCACATATGGAGGAAGTTGTTTAATAATACCGTTGATTTTAATTATAAAAAGTATGACGCTTAGAACGCTTCCTTGGGGAACACCCTCGTCCTGTGAAAAGTCATCTGATAAAATATTATTAATGCGAACGCTAAAGGTCCTTGTCAATAGAAAGTTTTGAATAAATATTGGGAGATTTCCCAGAAAGCCCATCTCGTATAAGTCTCGCATTATGCCATATCGCCATGTCCTATCGTAAGCTTTCTCCATATCGAAGAAGACAGCTACCAAATGCTTCTTTGTGACGAATGTATCTCTGATAGAGGATTCCAGCATTAAGGCATTGTCGTAGGTGCTTCGTCCAAAACGGAATCCGCTTTGAAACTCCGATAGATGTTTTTCAGACTCAAGGACATGTATCAACCGAGCATTCACCATTCTTTCCATGACTTTGCAGATACAGCTTGTCAAGGCAATGGGTCGATAGTTATTAGGGTCTTGAGGATCCTTCCCAGGTTTCGGTATTGGAATAATAATAGCTCTGTGCCAGGTTGTCGGAAAATCTTGCTCTGTCCAAATTCTATTATAAAGAAGTAAAATGTTTTGTAATGAATCTTCATTGAGATGGGTCAACATGTCTAGATGAATATGATCGGGGCCCGGTGAAGTCGGGTGTGATTTCCTTAATGCATTTTTCAGTTCGAATGAGGTAAACTTACGATTGTAAGTTTTATGAGCGGATGGTTGAAAGTTTAACGTCTTGCGTTCTTCACGTCGCTTATAATTAATAAAATCTTGGGGGTAAGAGCTCTCATGCGATACCTTAGAAAAAGATTCTCCCAAGGTGTCAGCAATTGTCTTAACGTCTGAAACGACTTGTCCATTTTGAAGTAAAAACGATATATTTGGATTACGATATTTGCCGGTAATTTTTCGAATTTTTCCCCATAGCTGTTTTGATGATATTTGACATTCAATTGTATTTACGTATTCTTGCCAGGATTCTTTTTGTCGCTGTCTCCTTAATTTTCGAGCTTCTGCTTTAGCCCGCTTGAAAACTATCAGATTCGAAGTGGTGGGATAACGTCTGAAGGTGTTCCATGCTTTTTTTTGGAATTTATGGGCTTGAGAGCATGCTTCATTCCACCAAGGCTTCCATAATTTAGGCATTTTACCCGATGTTTTGGGGATAGCCACATCTGCCGCCTTAATCAAGGTGTTCGTTATCATTTCAACGGCATCATTTATGCTAGGCATCATAACCATGTTGTCGGAAATGTTTGATTCCACCTGATATCGAGTCCAATCCGCTTTCTCAAATATATATCGCACAGGTCGTCTGGGTAGTAAAACGTCATTGCAGTTATATGTTAAAATGATTGGAAAGTGATCGCTATTGTGCAGATCATTGTCAATTTTAAAGTCCCAAAATGAAAGCAAAGTAGGGGAGCATATTGCAAGGTCCAGGGTGTGAAAGGTTTGGGTCGGAGTATGGAAGTATGTGTGACTGGAATCATTTAAAAGGCAGAGACAATGATCATCCATCAATTTTTCAATTTGTTGTCCTTTTGTGTTAAAATCATTACTTCCCCAAAGAGGGTTGTGTCCGTTAAAATCCCCTATGATGAAGTATGGAGACGGAAGTTGAGTTATTAAATCATTTAGTTCCTGCTGACTAACGCTTTCATTTGGGGGTAGATATATGCAGCAGATTGTTAGTAAAAATTTAATATGAAGTTGAATGGCTATTGCTTGAATGCTCGTATTTAAAGAAATTCTTCTTGATGGAAAATTCTGCAAAGTCATCAGAGCCACGCCGCCCGAAGCGCGTGCACCGTGGATGTAATCATTTCTTATTAAATTATAATTTTTAACATTAATTGAGTTATTAGGCGTTAAGTATGTTTCTTGAAGGGCTAGGCAAATAGGGTTAAAACTATTTATTAGAGATTTGATATCGTCGATATGTGTACGAAAACCATGACAGTTCCAAGTTAGGAGATTAATAGCCATTTATTTTTTAAAAATTAGAGCCCTTTTCAATGTCTTCTGAAATAAAGGTTGGGTGGTTTTATTTGGAAGGTTTTTTATAAAATCTAGAACCTTTCCTAAAAAATGCAGCGTTCTCGTCAATACTGTCATCTCCAAACTCCATGTCTGAGTCCGTGGAAGGGTGTAAATCTATTTCGGTATCGGGTAATTTTGAGGGGTCTTTAGAGTTCCGGTGAGTAGGTTTGTCTTTCTTACTTTGCTTTTTTTTATTTTGTTCTAATGACGTTGTTGGGTTCGGCTTGAAGATTTTTGTTGCTGGTGTGGTTCTCTGTTGCGGCAGGTTTGAGGGTTTACTTGTAACTTTGTCACTTGATTTTGGGCTTACGCTATGGGATTGCTGATTTGATTTGGTTGGTTGATAATTATAAGGAGTAGAGTTTATTTGCGTTTCTGCATTTACTTTATTAGATGTAAAAACTGAATTATATGTTTGGGTGCCTATTGTTTTGCTGGTTTTAATGACGGATGCATATGAGGTATTAGGACGAGGTGTACGGGATTCTATCAATTTTCTAGCTTCGGGAAAGGATAGGTTTTTGGTGACTCTTAATGTTTGGATTTCTTTTTCTTGAATCCAGCGTGGACAAGTCTTGGAATATGCAGCGTGATCACCCTGGCAATTGATGCAATGTTCGGTTTCAGAGCATGAGGAACTGTCGTGACCGGGCTTTGCGCAACGTGCACAGGTTGGTATAGATGCGCGACATGCTGTTTTGGCATGTCCAAATCTCTGACACAAAAAGCATCGAAGGGGACTCGGAACGAAAGGCCTCACTTCGCAGCACAAGTAACCGGCTTTTATTTTTGCTGGCATAACAGGAGAATCGAAGGTCAGAACAACATTTCTTGATGGAATGAAATTAGAGTCTCGCCTCATCATGATTCTTTTGGCTGCTATAACTTTTTGGTCTTTTAGTTCAGCGACAAATTCTTCGTCGGACACCATTGCGAGTTCTTGGGATGAGATTACTCCTCGGGTATAGTTTAAAGTTTTGTGTGGAAAGACTTGAATTTCGACGTCCCCAAAGTTTTTAATATTTAGTAATTTTCCTGATTGAACTTCTGATTTAGATTCAATTAAAAGGTCTCCGGATTTCAATTTTTTAACATTATTTACTTCTCCAGCTGCATTTTTTATATATTTTTCTATTAGAAAAGGCGACATTTTAGATAATTTACCGTATTCATTGTGAATAATGAGAAATTTTGGTATTGATTTTGTTATCTGACGAGTTATAGTGGTATTTTCAGGTGTTTTCATTTCTAAAGAAGGTTCATTTAGGTCATTTGGAGATGTATCAGAGCTAAGTTGGTTTGACGGATCTAAGCCTCCGTCAGGGCAAGAAAGAGTTTTTGGTTCCATGAATATTAGAAAAAAAATTCATCCTGGTGTGCCCCCGCCCACCATGGAGCCCAACCAGGGGAAGCAGTATCCGGCAGTTGTCCAGCAACAGATCTCGGAACCGCTTCAGGAGTAACAACCAGAATATAGTGCCGTAGTGTCGGAATGTGGATCCGCCAGTTCGCCCAGGGCATCCCTAGCTACAGCACTAACCCTAAATACCCAATATCATTGGAGTCCAACACGACAGAGGGACCAAGCGCTCTGACGTGGTGAACCCCAGAGAAATTAGGTGAGCCGATTGACCAGAGCGGGCTCACTCCAGCCACCCGTCTACGCAGAAGCATGGACCAAAGGGCACGCATCAGGTACCCCAGGACTCCACTTTCCCCCGATACGGGACGCCGCACACGGCAAACATGCGGGTCAGAAAAACGTACTGACGTCTTTTAAAAGAATCATAAAAAGGAATAAATGATAATTTAGAAACAAATAGAACTTAACACAACTAAAAAGGTATTCTATGATACGTAATAACATAGGTGATTAACATAGTTTTTAAATAACAAAAGAGTGAATTTAAGGTGTTTTTCAATGTAAAGAAATTTTAATGGTTTCCGAATCGCAAGACGTGAAATGGAGAAAAAGGAGGGGTGGGGAATAGAGTAGTGGGATGAAGGTAGAGAAAGATCGCTTAGGTATCCCGGGAGCGCGACCCCCGTGTTCACCAAAGACAGCAAACCCCTGGGAAAGAAAAAGATCACTCAGGTACCCCGGGGTTGTGAAGCCCGTACAAACCTAAAGAAGGAATGCCCCTGGGGGCATTTTGGATTGGATAAAGACGTAATGATTCATATTCTTAATACTTAGATGCATTGCTTAATCAGATGCTTTTAATACAAAACGGGGTAAAGCGGCTTTTTATGTCGAGCAAATATAGGCGATGAAAATGTGTCTGCGGAAAACGTGTATCCTGTACGTATTATGAACGTGATGTCAGTTGGTTGTCTTGCGAATACGATTTCAGAGCTTCAACAAGTATTCAAAAGAATGAATTCCTGAATTGATCTATGGCAGGTTGGTAAGTAGTTGAATTAACGTCGCACTGAAGCAACACAACGAGCTATTGGCGACGGTCCGGGATCAATCCCAAAGGGAAAGATCCGAGGAAACTACGTCATATTGAACCACCGGACGAGGACCAGCTTAGCTGGCACCCCACTCTCGAAATTCCACACCACGCCAATGCGAGGACATTTGAAGTCACGACAGATTTAACGTGCACCAGCCCCAAGTACACGACAGTTTTTGATTGAATCGAGTTGCGAACTCACGGTTGCTAATCCGCTATTCTTCCAACCGGGCAACCACGGCCCCTAATTAATCTATGATAGTTGATTGGTCAATGCCAATCAGATCAAATGGCAAACGTCGCCAAAATGGCGATAAAGTACATTTTAAGGTAACCCTTATATGTATCATGCGATAGCATTTGGACCGCAGAAATAAAATCTTCGCAAGTCTGGTTTGTTTGTTTCCTCTAAAAATCCCTCATTTAAAATTAAATAATAAAAAATTTTTTTGAAAAAAGTGGAATATATAATTTAAAACCAGTCAAGGAAGTGGAATTTCAATGTAAACGAAAACCAGACGGAAAACGGATATTTTACTCCGTTATCCAAATGCTCCCGTGTGATTGGGGTTACCAGAACAAGGAAAGCTTTACTGGCACAGAAGAGAAATACGCCAAAGGAGGAATCAAACCTGATGACCTCGCAGAGTAATGTATGCTCGTTAAAGCTTGTATTCTTCATTAACCAAACCAAGCTTCGTGAAAGATTCATTTCCTATACACACAAAAATAATGACCAAACTAGACATATTTCCATCCATTAAGTAAATGACAAACTCAATGCCAGGTGGTAGGGGGTGACACTAATAACATCACCTCGGAAATGAAATGAAATCAAGCAGCCCTTCCAACAGGAGAAACCAGAACCGACGTTCAAGTTTTTTTTCCACGCACGTTCGAATAAAAAAAAAACGAAAAAGGCCCCTCTACAAGTCCTAATAACGAAACAACTTCGCAAATACGAAAAACACCCAAATCCGTTTTCGTTGCTGTATTCACTTCTATTTTTTTTTGCACAGAAATAAATTCATTTCTCGTCTGAGAGCCCCCATTACCACGTGAGTCCACGAAAAGGCCCATGGCAACTCCTTTGCATGTTATCGGCGTTTCCATGGCAACGAACGATGCGAGTCACACAGAGGGAAACGCCATTAGGTTTCGCATAAGGGAGGGTATGGAAAACGAATATTACTGCTCTCCCCCTAGGATGGTCCTTTTTATTCCGGAATTAGGGAAAACGGGATAGATGGAGAGAGGAAATTGTCACCTGGAAACAATGGGGGATTGAGTTGAGGGGTATGCAGGCTGAATCGTAAACGGGAATTTGCCACGTTCTTTTGGGGAGAATGGTGCGGTTTGGAGATTAAGGGATGGAAATCTTCCCACACTTTTGGCGCAGATGGAGTTTGGGGCAATTAGGGGGTGGTGTTGCCAAACGGGGCAAGGAAAAATGAGTCACTCATTACCTTCCCCTTGAAAATAAGGTACCCAAGACGATATACGAACAGAGAAAAGCTGGCATTTAGTTTAGATGGGATACTTCAGAGGTGAAAGATATCAGGGTCCAAAAACCCTTGTACTCTCCCCCCGCCATATTTTTACAATAGAGATTAGGATACACCATATGGAGAGATTTTTCAAGCATAAATATTAAGGAAACTGAAATGTATAAAGAAAATAGAAAATGTAGCAAGAGAGAAATATAATTTATTTCTTCTATGAAAGTAAAGAGAAATCAAGAGAAATATTATTTCTCTCTTTTGCGTTAGTAAAAAGATATACAGAGATACGAATTATTTCTTTCTTTACATCCCTACTGACATAAAAGAGAGAAATAAATTAAATTTCTTCCTATATCTCTTATTTTTGTTTCTCTTTTATGGCAGGAGATAAATAAAAAGAGAGAAATATTATTTATTTCTCTTATCTGTATCAGTAAAGGGATTTAAAGAGAAAATAAAATATATTCCTTCTTTACATCTCTTTACTGACACAGATGAGAAATAAATTATATTTCTCTCATCTCTCCATTTTTTTATTTCTCTTTTCTAAAAGAGAAAAATAAGAGTGAAACATAATTTATTTCCATATACTATTTATTTCCATCAACGAGATATGTTGGTAGGTAGGTATTTTAATTAACGTCACACTGGAGAAACACAACGGGCTATTGGTGACGGTCCGGGATCAATCCCAAAGGGAAAGAACCGAGGACAATACTACGTAATTTTGAACCACGGTCAGATGACGAGGCAACACCTGAGTTGGCACCCCACTCTCCAAACTTCCACACCACGACAAAGTGATGACATTTGAGGCCACGACAGATTTAACGTGCACCAGCCTCCTTTGTACACGATGGTGTTTGGGTGGATTCGAACTCGCAACCTTCCAGTTGCTAATCCGTTACTCTTCCAACCGGACCACCGAGATATAGAGAACGATAATTTATTTCTCTTTTGTGTCAGAAAGAAATATAATTTATTTCTATCTTCCGAGTCAGTAAAGAGATATAAAGAAGAGAAAAATAAAATGTATTTCTCTTTTGTGTCAGTTAAAGAGAAATACAATTTTATCTCTCTCACCTGTGTCAGTAAAGGGCTGCGACAGCTCAGTTGTTAGTCGCGAATTAGTAACCGTAAATTTGCGAGTTCGAAACTCGATCCAACCAAAGACCGCCGTGTACGTGGGGGCTGGTACGCGTTTAATGTGTCGTGGTCACATATGTCCCCACGTTAGCGTGGTGTGAATGTTTCGAGAGTGGAGTGCCAGCTCAGATGTTGGCCCAGCAATCTAACCGAGGTCAACATCTGAGCTCACTCATCTCTACCAACGCGGCCACCTGCTAAATGTAGAAGAAATGCCTAAATTTGTTAGTGCCAGTAAAAATTTGGTAATTTTTTTCAAATTCCACTTGGTATTTACCCTGTTGCACCAGGGGGTCACATTGCACCTCACATACATGTGGATATCTGGGTATAAAGAATGAGAACATCTGCCATTTCATATGAACCAGGAAGTGTTCAAGATGACGAGACAGACCAGCGAGCGAAACAGAGAGACGCAGGAGGACCCTGAAGAGGTGGCATACGACCACGCACGATGAGCACGTGACGTAACGATATGTCAACACCACTGACCTCCGGCCATAAATCCCGAAACATCCATCGGGGTGGTCTACCATGGTGACCTGATTGCGTACAGATGGTTTTTAGAGGTGCACAACGTTAAACCTGGGATTGAACTGTCTCCCAGTGAAACTGATGGGACAAGACGTAGAACTGTTGCAAAGTTTGAGCTAATCAGAGATGTTTTTTGGTGCTCATTTGAGCCGGCCGTTGGAGCAGATCCTATTTCCCCCTGTTTGCAGTATCCACGACCAAGAGACACAAATCTGATTGTACATAGTAGTAGTAGTAGTAGACCCACCTCCTACCTACTCACCGTGAGGTTTAGAGCATTTAATGGTAGGAGGGGGAACCATTTATTATCTTTAAATTTTGCATATTTACATAAAATGATACATTTTTTTAATACAAAAAAAAATGTTGGTGAATGAATCAGGCAAACATTGCCTGAAAGTAATTGTATAATAAATTAGTTTATATTGTACATAGTGTAATTACTGTGTTTAAAGTAAATAGTCTAGCTCTAATTTTGGTTGTGTCGTTGTGTTGATTGGCACACCAGTACGTTTCAGTGAGGCCACACATTCACTACAGACGGACAATGCCTTATCCCTGAATTCTAAACAGGAACCTTTGGATCCAAAAATCAGCATCACGACCACTAGGCCGATTGATCAGGCAATAGCTGTCGCAATACTGTTTCTCAGGTTGCAAGCCGTTTACTTTACAAGCCCCAAGATCTTCAGATCGCATTATGCAAATTGCCTCATATCTTTAGTTTAAAACACGCATACATTTTTTTTCACTTATTTCTCATACTTAAGAGACGCACAGCGCGATTTGCAATTCAAATCCCGGTTGTTATGTTTCTCGGGATGATTCCATAATGGATATCTCCTCAGAAGCTGTCGCGTCACCGAGCTTCGTTCGGTCCGGGAAACTCCGGAAAATTTCTGGAATTGATTTGGGATTCCGTTTAATGCCCATCATGTATTCATGAGGTGTGGTGTTTTTGTGCGAGATGGGCTCTGCATAACCAATCGCGGACTTCGGTGTCCCGAGCGCTTTTCTGAATCAAAAGCGATGCAAAAGCACGGAATTTCTTTTGTTTGCGGGTTTTTAAAAATCCCGACGCTTTTCTGATTGGGAAAGCGTGTCGAAAAGCGCCGACTAAAGAGGTTTGCACTCATTCGGTTAACTTTGACGAAGGCTTTTAAGGTTGTTTTTGGAGAGGCTGTCAGTTTTGTATAAATTTGTGTGACGCGTTTGGGCACGTATCTTATTCCCGTTAGGGTTATCATAGTCCTGTTGGTTGTCTCGACGATCTTGTCATTACCAATACTGACCAGATCTTGATGGATGAGACATGTTGTCATTACAAGTAAACTAACCAGATCTAACCATCTAGTAATCATCAAAAAATCGTCTATATATATTGATGACGAGGTCAAATCCGTTCTTTGAAGAGTCATAATCAAAGTTGGTCGGATCTTAATGGACGAGATATCTCGTCGTAGCCACTTGGAGAAATAAGGAGGTGATTTTCCACCGATGGGCCACAAGAGTGTCTTACGAATAGAAGTTTCGATTAAAGAGGTTTGCACTCCTACAGTTAACTTTTAGGAAATATTTTAAAGTTGTTTTTGGAGAGGTTGTCAGTTTTGTGACGTGATCAATTTGAGCAACGCGTTCGGTCACGTGGCTCAATCCTGGAAAGTGTTATCTTAGCCGTTCTGGTGGTTGTTTGGACAAGATATCTCGTCATTAGCAAAACTCATCAGATCTTGATGGACGAGATATATCTCGTCATCACAAAAGAAATCGGCAATATCTTTATGACGATATATCTCATTAGCAAAATTGATCGGATCTTGACCGACGAGATAACTCGTCGGGTTTTACTTGTCCGGACTTTCCCTTAAATGTCAGGAATTATAACCGAGTTTTTGTCAGGAACTTTCAAACTATGAATTAATTGTTGAACATTGTCAATAAACAATCGTTCAAACTTCCTATGTCTGTCTGCGCGCAGCATGGCCAAATATGGCCCTTGCGCCATAAAACCCTCAAAACCAACCTATGTCAGTCTGCTTCATTCATTTCATGATCGAACATCAGGCCCGAGTATTTACGTCAGAACTACGGTTTGTATTCTTGAAACAACCTACCAATTTTTTTGTAATAACTCTCTAAATCAAATGTGTCAATTAAAACCATAGAATCGAAAAAATATAGCAATGAACAGTCAAAAAGTGTTGTTAATTAAGACAAATAACAACACCCATTTGACTGGAAGTCTAAAATCAATTTTAAAAATCAATAAATATACAATCGAGACTCGAGAAGAATGGTATAAGAATTAAGAAGTTAAGTTAAAACAGGCTTTTCTTCGTCTAACCGTGTTTTTTTGTGCAATATTAAGATTTTAATCCCAAACTATTTTTCCAAATTCATTTCCAGCTTTTACCCAACAGATCGACTTAACCAGTTTTTTAAACTGGGGACTCGCACTTAAAAGGGCTAAAATAATCTCGTGCATTTTTAATCTTTTTCAAACTACAGGTTAAAAAAATTATTAACATTCATTAATTTTTCATTTCAGCAGGAATCCCATTTCTTTGCTGTGCCGCGAGCACTCTCGAATCGCTCACTCACAAATAGTTAAAAATCAATCCATGCGCAATTAAAATCAGTACCAAATCTTCCACAGCCCAACGATAAAATAATATTTAATAACACAATTAAGAAAAAAGGGGCCAGATTATTTTAATTTTCCATTAACGCTTTTCAATATATGTGTCGGGAGTTTTACAAGCATAAAAGGCAAAAACTTTTGCTAGTGACTTTTTTATTCTTTTCCCAGCGGATATAATTTCTCCTCTTTTATTTTGAATATTATTTTAGTTTTTTCGCTATTACTCTGATATATAGTTAAAGGAATATTTTTTTTTCTTGAAAATAAAGTTGTGGGGATATTTTTTTAACTCATTTCAGATGCACTAGGTGCTGCATTTCCTTGGAATTATTTTCACATCGTATATTCGTTAGCAGAGAGCAATAGCTTCCTGGCTGTGTGTGTTTTCTTTTCCCCTTTTTTGCGTTAATTTAAAAGTTCTTGTTAATTAATTACTCTTCAAAAGCGTTAGTTTTAATGAGCAGTGGAAGTTTTAATAAGCTCCTTTTGGAATGGCGAAGTACTCGACATTTTATTTTTCGTATTATGAATTCTCATTACTTTCATGTCGTAACACACGCACATAACGTGCTGGTGTAACACAAATGCATTTTTCTCTACGTATATCGTACTCTAATATCCAAGATTAATGTTTCGGAGATTTTGGTGCGAAACAAAATTAGATGTCTTATAACGAATTTCTGGTATTGGTTTTTCGGATTAAAAAAAATGAGATATTTTGAGTTGCTGAAACTTTTTAGCCTTATCGCATTTCTTACATTTTTATATATTCTTATACGCATATTTTATATTTTTAAAGATTTGTGCATGGAAATTTTACATACGCATCATTAAAAGTTATAAAATTCAACCGTTTTTAAATGCGTTTGAAAAACCCAGCGATTTGGTATGATTTTAATTTCTCTATTTCATTTTAACGTTTCTACAATAATGATAATCTTATAACTTTAAATGTCGATTTGTTGATTTCTAAGGCTTTATGTTAACTTCTCTATTCTATGATTTGCTTGTATGAATTTTCTGTTCTACGAATTGCTTGTATGATTTTTTTTTCTATTCTATGAATTATTTGAATGAATTTTTCTATTCAACGAATTGCTTGCACGATTTTTTTTTCTATTCCATGATTTGTTTGTATGTATTTTCTATCCTATTTGGAAATAGAGTAGAGCAATGAAAACAGAAAAAGATCGCCTGGGTTTCCCGGGAGAGCTACTCCCGTGTTTACTAATGACAGTAAACCTCATCGGAAAGGAAAAGATGGCTAGAATACCTAGGGTTCGTGAAACCCATACACATCTAAAGAAGATACGACCTGAGGGCACGAATTTTTGATATTTTAACAGCTAGCATTTACGAAATAAGTTATACTACTGGTCATACATAGAACATGGGTCGTTAATAAAAGACCCTATATTATAATTCAGCATGCACAAAATCAAAGTTTGTGCTTAATGCATTGTGTTAATGCTATAATATATTCTATTTTCGTTTGAAAAATGCAATAGAATGCAGTATTGAATGACACAAGGAATTTACTTCATCGTCTAACAAAACGTTTACAATGCTTCTTTCCATAGATCAGTCCTTTTGTATTTCAAAAGCAATAGAAGTATACTGAGACAGTATAACATTAAACAATGTAATGGTAAGAATGAAGTATGAAAGTTTCCGAATCCTTTCAATGGCAAAATCTTGCCACATTTAAAATATTTTGGTTCAGTATAATCTTCGGTTCATTTCTATTTTTATGTTACCAGATTTATATTGTAACCCGAAAATAGAATTCCCCGACATTTCCCAAGTTCTAGCGAAAATAATTGTTTCTAATTTTAGCAAGAGTCAAAGATTTTCAAATAGCTCTCCAAATAACGATATTTTCATTATCTTAATGATCTACTATAGGACTATTAACGAATACACGTAGATCATTATTTATCTTCGCTTCAATATTTTAAAGGTTCTGCTTGCAGTATGAATTATTTTTATAGGTCCCCAACAGGAACAGTTATTTAATTTGCCCATTATCTAGAGACCACTAGCACAGAAGAAAAACATTTTGAAATTTTTATAAAGAAATTTGCCAATTTCGATTTTTGCCTTTACATTTTGAAATAGGCGTTTTTCTTCGTATTACATCAATTTCTTTTTTATTTCGATTATAATTTCGCCTTCAAATCTCTGTACATTTAGAACTTCCAATTAACATTTCACGGGTAATATTCTAGCTTAATAACTTGACTCAAAATAAAAAAGTACTTTTTAATTCATAATTGTGCTTAAATTTATTGTTCTTATTTATAATGTTGACTGGTGTTTATCTTCAAAAATACGAACCTATGTTAAGTTCGTCCTCAAGGGCACATCTCCTTTAGGTATGTAGGGCTTCACGGATCTGAGGTACCCTAGTGATCTTTTCTTTTCCCATACTGCCTTTAGTAAACACGGGGTCACGCTACTGGGATACCCAAGCGATCTTTTCCTGATTTCATCCCACCACTATTAGGTCATATAGTGGGGTGAAAGCCGAAAAAGATCGTTTGGGTATCCGAAAGCGCGACCCCCGTGTTTACTAAAGTCGCTCATCAAGATATCATCAAGATTAGGCCAGTTCTGGTAATGACGAGATATCTTGTTCGAGACAACCACCAGGAGGGTTAAATTATCAGGGCAAAATATTTCCAATTAGAATCCAATTCTATTCTTCACTAGATGAAATAGTAAATTTTTTTTTCTATTATGGTGAAAATTTAACAATTTCTATCGTACATGTTCGTTGTTTGAATTACTTTTTCTCAACCTCCACTTTTTCATCCACACGCGGAACACAATAGAAAATAAATTCCTATTAAAATACGTTTGAACTGTGAAGTATTTTCCCCCCCAAATTCCCGGCCTTTCGGAAATTGATATTCTTACATGCGCAGGACAATCGTGCCTCTAATCCCGCGATGTAAAACAGAAAAAGAATCTCGAAATTCTATTTCCGATCAGCCCCCGCGCACGAGCGGAAGCAGGGGGAGGCAAGAGAGAAAAAAATCCCGGAACCACCCCTTTCCCCGGTTACGTATCGTCTGGAGATGCCGGAAGCGACATCAATCCGGCAACTTTTCGGAACTCGCATTCGGAATGGACGCATGAATACACGATGCACGATTTTCTTCACTTCCTACCTTCATCACATGCGAAGAATAGAATAAAAGGGGTGGGAAATTCTTCCCTCCTCGCGCGAAATTCCCTCGAAGGGAAAGAAAGGGGGAAACGTCACGCCATTCCGAAACTGTGGTTGTATTCGACGACCAATCATCTTTCGAGATTGCTCAACTGCTGAGACAGTCGACGAGAAGAGTTGAGGTGTGCGATGGCTTCTGAAGGGGACCCAGAAGACTTTAACAGGTGAGTGAATGGTTCGAGTCTTGGTGCTTCGAAAATGGAAGTGGGCGTGGCAATGTGAATAATGGCACCTGGCCGCGACCCTTTTTATTCGAAATTTAAGTGTTCCATTGAGAAGATTGGTTGGTTGTTCTAGGATTTATGGCGCAAGGGCCATATTTGGTCAAGCTACGCCAAAATTCAAACCAATGTCAAGTACTCGTTGTGAAAAGAAAGGATGAAAAGGAGAGAGTAGGGAAAGATCGCCTGGTCATCCTGGGTCCGGACTCATGTTTACCAGGGTCTGTACACCCCACGGGGAAAGAAGAGATCCCTAGGTTACCTCGGCTTCTTGAAGTCCGTACATACCCGAAGATGGCTCCCGAGGGGCCTTTGAGAAGAATATTTTGATCACACCAAATTCGAGGAAAAAATATACTTGATTCACCAAATCTGTGGTAACACATCTTAGTGTTAGTAATATTTTTTAAACCCTCCAGGTGGTTTCGACGAGATAGCTCGTCCATTAAATTCTGACCAATTTTGCTAATGACGAGATAGTTCGTCCTTTAAGTTGTGACAAATTTTGCTAATGACGAGATAGCTCGTCCATTAAGTTCCGATCAATTTTGCTAATGACGAGATAGCTCGTTCATTAAGTTCTGGCCAATTTTGCTAATGACGAGATAGCTCATCCATTAAGTTCTGACCAATTTTACTAATGACAAGATAGCTCGTCAAAATTTTGCCGATTTTTGGGTGATGACGAGATAAGATCTGGAGAGTTTTCTTCTAATGACGAGATACCTCGGCAATCAAGATCTGCTAATGACGAGTAACTTCGCCAAGACGGGGAGAGTTAAAAGCTTTCAATACAACTATCATATGTGAGACATTTTCTGTTAAGCTAAATATAGGTGGCGGTAGTGTTTCTGCGGCGATACGTATTTTCTGTACGTATTCCGAACGACATTTATCTTGCTTCTCGGATACGATTACAGCACGTTGTCAATAAAAATTCCAATAATGAATTCCGAATTGATATAACAGTTGATCGGCCAACGTCAATTAGATTAAAAACCAAGCACCGCCAAAGCGGCGATAAACTATATTTTAAGGTAAACCGATATGTATCATGATAGATAGGTAAGTTGTTGAATTAACGTCGTACTAAAGCAACACAACGAGCTATTGGTGAAGATCTGGAATCAATCTCGAAAGGAAAGATCCGAAGAAATTGACCACGGTCGGATGACGAGGTCAATACCTGAGCTGGCACCCCACTCTCCAAACCTCCACGGACATTTGAGACCACGACAGGTTTAACGTGCACCAGAACCCCCTTCACAACGGTTTTTAGTTGGATCGAGGTTTGAAATCGCAACCCTCCGTCGCTAATCCATGTAGCGTGATAGGGCATTTGGACCATGAATCGTATCCAAATGCGTCTTCACGTATCGTCCGGTTTGTTTATTTACACTGAAAATCTGCCATAAATTCGGAATTCATTCTCTGGAATTTCTTTTGGCGACGTGTTTGAAGCGTATTCGAAAAACAAGCCAAGTTGCGTCAAGTCCGGGGAATACTTACAGGAAAAATTTTCGATCGCAAAACCACTACCACCATCTACAACAGGGATGCACACCGTTGATTTGCTGGCGGCCCGCTTCACCAGGTGTTATTTTAACTTTAACAAGTCACACAATAGATGATTTTTAAAAATTCCACATGCGCACAACAAAGTAGCTGTGGTGCCAGAAGAGGCACATATATCTGTGAACAAACTCTTTCAGTCATTAATATTAACAAATCGAAAAATAGGAACCGTTGGACTAATGAAAACTTGAATATTAAAACAATTGTTAAATCAATGCATCGCCACGCATCAAATTAAATTCTTTATTTATTTTTTATTATCTTCTTTGTAACAATATATGATAAACATAAATAGATAATACATAACTTTAGTGTATTTTGAGGCCTTCCCATATCTCACAGTGAATCTATGTGTATCCCTGATCTACATTTAACTTGAGAAAAAGGCTCCTATATCAGAGTGCGAATGATACCAAGAAAATATTTTTGAAGCGAATCGCAACATGAACGAGCTTAGTAGCTAACCAAGTTAACCAGTCACCAGGTTACAACACTGAAAAGTGTAAATTGACATAGACTAAGACATCGTCAGTCTATAAACCAGTACACATACCAGAGTCGTGGACAAAAGAAAGGTATACTGCGCTAGAATAAACTGAGAACCTGCAGTTTAAGTATCGAACGCATCAAGCAAACGACAGGTGACACAAAGGGGTTGACGAGGTGAGAATACGGAATTATGCATGGAATTGCATATCCAAAAAACTCAACTTCTCAGCTCGGGTGGATAAAACAGACGATAAATTATTCATTCCCTTACATAATGCAAAGAAATACAGCACACCAGTTCGAGTCGAATCCATCCCCCCAAAAAATCGCGGCGAAAGAATATGAAAATTAAAACACCAAACGACACTCCTTTTCTGCTGCCACCCCGAAAAAAAGAACGAAAAGGTGAATGATTCGCGGACGGAAAAAACATTCTTCATCCCCCGAAATAATAGGTCTTTAACGATCGTCTGCAATCGCATCTTTTCCGCGCATCCCCTTTTCTTTAAAAAAAGAATAAAACAACGAAAAAATACAAATAACGTATTCAAAAAAGTACTTTTTCACTCCATCTATATTAAACTATTTTTCCAGAAGGGGAAAGAATATCGTCTGCAGTGAGTCCTGGCCCCTTCTCGACCCCCGGAGATAAGAAAATGGAATAAGGAGGGGCGGGGAGGAGTACTCCTCAACTATGCGGCACTGGAAGACGAGTTGAGATGTGTTCCCGCTTCTCCCTCATTTCACTCCAGCCATTTACATATTATGGTGGAGGATAATATATTTTGGCGTAAAGCGTGCGACCGCAAACACTTGTCTTTTGCGCCGGGGTCTTTTTTTCCCACGCAGACGATAGTTAATAATTCATGGTTTGCTCGGAGAAAACGATCTGCAGCAGGTAGAGAGGGTGTTAAATATAAATCCAGCGAGGAAAAGAAATTATTTTTGAGTAGAAATCTTTTACGAGTCGATCTTCTCGTGGTTCTCTGAGTGGTTTCGGCTGTCCCCTCCATTATAAAGAGGGGCTGTGCAAACGATATTTTTTCCTCGCATTCCCTCTGTGCTTCGTTATAAGCGAAAACACTCCGGCGGTCGTTTAAAAGCAAAGACTGGGTGTATTTTCTTTTTATGTAAATTCAGGTAAGGCAACGGGGAAGATGGATTTGGAAAGAAAAAAACAGCAAAAGAACCCACACAAAAATCGTATTTTGACGGAAAGGTTCTGAAAAAAATGGAGATGATGTGGATTATGCAAAACGTACAGCTATGTTTATTTAAAGCACAGATGCAAGAAAATTAGAAAAAGAAACGTATTTCATTTCGACGAAATTACTTAATCATTTAACCCTTCAAACGGTTTCGACGAGATATCTCGTCCATCAAGATCCAACCTATTTCGCTAATGATGCGATATCTCGTCATCAAGGCTGACTCTTTATGACGAAATCAAATATCTGGTCAATTTTCTTCTAATAACAAGATATCTCGTCGATCAAGCTCTGGTCAGTTTTCTCCTAATAACAAGATATCTCGTCCATCAAGATCTAGTCAGTTTTGCTAATGAGATACATCGTCTACACAACCAGGAGCAGGGTTAATTATGGCAAGGAGGTTCGCTGAAATTCAGTGGGTACTCCGTAATTGATACGTCCGTTCCGTTTAGACGCTTTTACTCAGTCAGGGGTTTTTGAGAAAAATAGTTTAACCCTCCTGGTGGTTGTCCCAATGAGGTATCTCATCATTATCACGGAGGTACACCTGCCAATTCTTGATCTAACATATTCGGAAACATCTGGAGTTCATGTGATTATATTACTTTGAAAACCGTAAAAAATGGCCAGTATGCCATTTACCATTCAAACATAACCTGGCAGACTTCTTTTAACCGTATTTGAGTCAAAAATTTAAAAAACAAAAATATCGACAATGAACTGTAATCCTATTATGTGTCTAGGGATTTTCAAAGAAGAGATGTATTATAAAATTTTATAAAAAAAGCAAAAGTAATATTTTTTGGGACACTCGCTGTTAAGAATTTTGCTATTTTTTCAAACTAATTTTGAACCTTTTTGAAATTTTATATACGTCATAAGAATTAGAATGGCTTGTGCATTAAATTCCACTCAAATATTTAAACAATAACATCTTTTTTATTTAAAAAAGTTTAATTTAATATATAAAAAAGTATTTCATAAGATTTCTTCCTTTGCTCTTAATATTTTTCTTTCTTAAAGAGAAGAGAACACTTCACATTGGAGTTACAGTAGATTACAGGCAAATAAAAAACTATTTTTTTACTTATATGTTTACCTTACTTTTAAGTTTTTATACTTTAAAGTACTCTTGTTGAAGTTAAGTACTTTTCCTGCACAAAGTTTTACTTCATTTTGGTCTTTAATGCTCATTGATTTTGTGTTTAAATAAGTGCTAATTCCTTTCCGCATAAAATAGTAAAGAATAATTAAAATCGAAAAATAAAATTAAAAAAATATTTTGTTTAAAACACACCCTTGTCTTTCCTCAGATTCGCGTTGTAACAGTAAATGCACAAACGCTAAGATTTATTTTATACAAGCAGTATAACTTAGATATTTCGAACACTATCTCAAATCTCTTAACAGAACTTAACGGAAAAATCTATTAACTAGACGATTTTATTGATTCAGTCAAGCAAAAACGTTTTTGATCACTTTAAATGATTGATGCGTGTAAGAATTGGAATTATTTGTATCAATTATATTTATTTATTACATTTATTTTGATTTTGTGGGATGCAAAGCAGACCCACTCGTGGTCTTTACGGCTGCAACGTTTCTTTACGACTAAGTGGTCAACGAGGTTTGGCAAGCAACATCTCTATATGGCTAAGTGGTCTACGACTCATTGTCAAGCAATGTTTCAAAACGGCTAAGTGGTCTACCATCTTCTAGAACGTTTCTATTCTGTAAAGGGATCTACGACTTTCGTCAAGCAATCCTTCTATTCCAAGTGGTGCACGTCAGGTACACCACTTGAAGAACGTACCAAGTGGTGTACGTCTTTTGGCAAGCAACATGTCTATACGGCTAAGAGGTCTACGACCTTCTACAATGTTTTTATTCGGCTAAGTGGTTACGACTTTCGAAAAGCAACGCTTCTATTCAGCTAAGTGGTAAGTGGTCTACAACTTTTGGCAAGCAACGTTTCTATACGGCTAGGTGGTCTATGACGTTCTACAACGTTTCTGTACGGCTAAGTGGAGAACGAATTTTGGGGAGCAGCGTTTCAATATGGCTAAGTGGTCTACGAACTTCTAGACCGTTTCTATACAGCTAAGAGGTTTACGACTTTCGGCAACGTTTCTATATAGCCAAGTGATCTACGACTTTAGAGAATGTTACTATAAGGCTTAAGTAGTCCACGATTTTTGCCATGTGTTCTCACAGCCGAAATTTCGGTGAAAGATGGATGATCTCATTGATATACCAAATAAGCCACGATGTGAGCATGGCTCTCTTCTGGCTTTTTACAGGACGTGGTAGTCTGGGAGAGCATCTCCACCGAATTCGTATACATAAACATCTGAGCTCTCGACTTTAAACTGAAAGATTCTATGAACAGCCCATCTACATCGCTGTGGTACATTCCATGGGACACTTGACTCCAAGACAGCCCGGTACCGGATAGCAAGAAAACGTTTAGAGCAATGACTTCAGTCATTAACTTTTAACCCTCCAAGTGGTTTCGACGAGGTATCTCGTCCGTCAAGATCTGACCAATTCCGCAAATGACGAGATAGCTCGTCAAGATATTGCCTATTTTTTTATGATGACGAGATCAAGTTCAGCTCAGTTTTCTTCTAATGACGAGAAAATATCTCGCTCATCAAGATCTGGTCAGTTCTGCTAATGACGAGATAACCTCGCCGAGATTGACAGGAAGGTTAAAGCTTTATCGTTGGTGATTTGATTAAGTTGTTACTTGTTTGTACTGTTTCGTTTATTCACTTTTTTACCATTGCTATGCCATTGGAAATATTTAAAAAAATTTATTTTCTACTTTGAAAAGCAAATTACGTTCCATTAATCTCTCTGAGCGTCACGAGATTTCCGAGTAGTGTAGCATTACTTTTACCCCAAAACACACATGACTAAATAACTTCTTCGATTGGTTGAAAGAATCCTAGGAGAGATTGTATTGGTCAAGAAGGAAAAAACTGGTTAATGTCATTCAGGTTAGACTGCGGGTTTTACAATGAATATTTGCGTGTTAACTTTCTCAGAGGGTTAAATATTATCGATTGAAAAAAATCATCAACTCTTAATGTTTTGATTCACCTCCCATTTGTCTTCCATCAATCGTCTAGCTTCATATTTGTCAAGTTCATTACTTGTTCTAAATAAATGCTGATATATTAAATAAGATTTCAAAGTTCAAAGGGTAAATCCACGCTATACCAAGGTCAAAAAAGAACCTTTGACGAATCCATATGTATTATTCACTCAATTATTAACATTTTTACTTGTTATTTACGAAGAAAAACTACATTACTCTTAAAAGGAAAAAAAGTTGGTTTTTAAAATTTAATCTTTTTTTACAAGAAAAGGTACTATCGATCTTTTACTTGTCTCTCTTTCAAAACTGAAAAGAAAAGTCGGAGACAGATAGGACTGAGGTCTTTTAAGAAAAGCTGAAAAAATGTACCTTGGGGATAGACATTTCTGGAAAATTCAATAGCGCCAAAGAAACCAGCTGACGAGAAAGTGCCTGCTAACATTCTAATCTAATCGTTACAGAACAAAGATTGAAAATAAACTCCCTTTATTGAAAAGAAACTCAATTACTTTCGGAAAATATCGAAATGGAACTTGAAAGGAAAAACAGGCGTATGTATACCGAGAACCTCAATGACTTGTGGAAAAAAGTACAATTCTTTGTGTTGTCATAATTTGCAATTTTTCGATATATCGCATACCGTTGATTGAATGAGTGAATTTTAATATTGTGATACTAACTGTAAAGCTCACACATTGAGATAAGAATAAAACGGACTCTAGAAATCACTTATTGCTATTCTCAAGTGCTTATTATTCTTTCGTGGAATAATCGTAAATAATGGATGCGCATTGAAGCATTTACAACTCAAAATAGTAAGTTAATTAATAAATCAAACTCAAAAATACATTTCAGCATAAGTAATAATCTCACAAAAATCAGTAGAGCTCAATATATAACTCAATTAAACACACAGGCTCAGAACTACATTCCGATTTCTTAGTCCAAATGGAACTAAAAGATTAAGCATATTTCTGGCGTTGCCAGATGTAGAATATTACATTCTATCAATAATGCAATTATACTATCGCATGATCGCATGCGCGTTTTCACTAAGTTTCTGTATAAATATCGTTTGCGTTTCCTACATTTTTGTAATAAATATTATTACATTAGTTTCCTTACATGTCATGATTTAATATTTATTGTACGAGAAATTTCTCGCGAGTTTTTTCGTACTTATTTAACTTTAACCATCTCTCACTGCAGGATAAAAAGTGATCCACGCGTCATCAGTATGCCTTATTTCGTAGTATTAGATATTGTATGCTGTTAAAATAACAGCGTTAATGTACGTTAAGTTAGGTTGGTTGGTTTTGGTGTTTTATGGCGCAAGGGCCATATTTGGCCATGCTGCGCCAAACACAATACATACATCAAGTAATAAACAGACACGCAATGAACGTTTTACTGACACAGAAGAGAGAAATACACCCAGGGAGGAATGCACCTGAAAAGAATCGAACCTACGCCGCCTACAGCTCGAAGGTTGCTAGCGCAGTGGGCATACCCACTGAGCCATGACGACCCCACGTTAAGTTAGGAACTGTCATCGAAATTATTAACTGTTACCATGATAGCAGTGAAAATTTGATTACTGGCTCCTGATTTCGAGGTTCTAGAACTTTAAATCAAACTCTTGTTTCAGATTTCAGTATTTACAAATATCAGACTTTTTTTGGCACTACGGACATTTTAGGATTTTACAGGTCTCAATCCCGAAATTGGGAAGTTTAGGAACGAAAAATTTACATATTTTATTCAGGACAATTCAAAAGTATGTAAACAAATTCGAAATGCAAGGTAAATTATTAAAAATGCGAAAATTCATCATATAAGCACCAACCATTAAAAATTTCTTAGTAAAAAGTAGTTTCTTCTATCTATGAATCAGTCACGTATACCGACAGTTGTTATACCGACAGCAGTTTAAATAGCAGTGTTATTGAAAAATAACAGTTAGCAACTGTTATCGAAAATCATGAGGTATCGATGAATGCTTTTGGGATAGAAATCTTGAATAGAAAAAATGTTAATGCGAAAAATTAAAATTCATAAAAAATATCTGACAAAAAAAAAAAGTCGAAATGGCTAAATTTTCAAAAATCACGTGGTGGCTAGTTTAAGCAGTTGATATCTCACAAAATTAACCGTAAGTTTCTTACCGCTAATAGCAATCGCTACATTAAGTTGCTAACGCGGTTAGGTGATAATCGTTAATAGATGACCACTGGTAATATTAGCGCGTAGAAATACGTAAGATTCGTAAGAAAATGTAAAAGTTTATTTGGAGAAAAGGAAAAACAGAAAAGCATAGCAGAAGTGGAAGAGAATGATAAATAAATATTAATCAACGTTAAATAAAATCGTAAACATCGTTTTACGTCTTAGGATCGGTTACAAGCAACTTCTAGAAAGCTCTATGATGCCATTACTAAAAATAAGAAATAAAGTGTTCAAATTTAAATGAATAAAACATAGTGAGGGGAAATATAGTCTGCCATTAAAGTCTAATACATTTTTGAACTTGGAACTCTTTCTCTATTCTTTAAAAAAATTATCATCTGCACAGTTTAGCACGAGTTAATATTAACAGTTATTAACAACTGTTATCGCAAATCTTCAATGCCCGTTAACGCCGTTGTCATAAAATAACAGTTTGTTTCTCTATAAAAACCAGGGATGCACAGACAGCGGCGGCCCTCCGTTGATTTGCTAGCGGCCTGCCTAATCAAGTGTTATTTTAACTTTAAAAAGTCAAGAAAATTTAGGTTAAAACCTCGTTCCTAGATAATGCATTAAAATACACAGGCCTCGTTGGATCAACATATATCTGAACAAACATTTTCAGTCATGAATATTAACAAAGTGAAAAATAGGATCATCTTGACGCGTACTAGAACCAATTTTGCGCTTGGCAACTACAGAAATCGAACCAAATATTAACAAGCGTGTATTTTTTATGAAATGTCACACATCAAATTAAATTATTTATACTTTTTATTACCTTTCTTTGTAACAATATATGATAAATATAAGTAAAATAAAAATATGATAGATAACTATCATGTTTTTTTTGGCGACCCTCCCGTAAGGGATCTAACAGTGAATCTATGTAGCCCTCAGTCTTAACAAGTCCTTGGTCTTAACAGTAACTTGTTCTTAACATCCCTGGTTTATTTGGAGAAAAGAAAAACACAGCAAATAAAGCAGTTGATAAATAAATATTAATCATCGTAACATAAAATCGTAAACCTCGTTTAGGATCGGTCAGAAGCAGTTTCTAGAAAGTTTTATGATATTACTAAAAATACAAAATAAAATGTTTAAATTCAAATGAATAAAAATAGTTAGGGGAATATATATGCATATCGACTGCCATCAAAGTCTAATGACATTTCGGAATCTGGAACTTTTCTTTTTCTTTCAATTTCACGAGTTAATATTAACAGTTATTGATAACTGTTATCTCTATACGACAATTCAGGTTAACGCCGCGTTGAAGTAAAATAAGTTTCGTCCGTCTCCATAAACGAATCACAAACCTATCGCATAACTGGCAGCCAAATCGGTCGCCAACGGTACCTCGCCAAGACCCAGCAACCCTACAGAGCGAAGTTCCATATCGAACAAGAAGGAAAAGATAACGACAGATGAAACGCTGGGGGTAAAGGGAAAGCGAGCGAAAAGGAGAAGACAAGAAGGGGAAAGAAAAAAAAGAACCCACTTTTATCTCGCGCAGTGCAAAAGAGGAAACCGGGACAAAAAAGAGGAATATTCCTTTTATTTTCGCATTTTGGGGGATGGAACCTCTTCCCTTATCTTATCGAACAACACTTGCCGGCTGCTACTTATCCTTATCAGTAGCACCCCAGCGGGCAAAGAGTCAACTAATTTTTGAACACCTTCCGAAAAGTTTGCTCGGGCAAAACTGCGGGTGGAGGTTTTTCCAGCAACCAAGGGGAAATATCAGTTTCGAACTCAATGTAATGTGTTGCATCGCATCTTGCATTTGTATCTGAAAAAAGGAATGTTAATGGGAGGTATTTTTCCGTGTGGCCAAAAGTGCTGGAATCCTAGAGGGAATTTTGTGGTGGGAAGAATTCTCGCAGATGAAAGAGTTTCGTTTCAATAGAATTAAAATCGCAATAAATGATAACAGAGGGACATAGATATGCCTCATTACGAGTTATCGCGAAATGCAGAACGCATTTGATTTTTTTAGGACTAGAGGTGTCTTCTCTGGCTAATGTGATTTCTAGGAAGATTTCTTAGGAAGTTTACCATCTCAATAATATGTAGAAGTATTCTTGTTGAAAATCATTTTCCTTACATAATACGAGGAAGCATTTTAAAGTAAAAACACTTTAACAAGTTTAGTTGTCACATAATATTTTTCAGGACTAGAGGTTTTCCTATTGCTAATGTGGTGAAGATTTCTTAGGAAGTCTACCATCTCAATATTATGTTGTATTACTTATCGACAACCATTTTTCTTATATACTAGGAGGAAGCGTTTTAAAGTATAAACACTTTAATACGTTTGGCGGTTATGTGATATCTTTCAAGATTAGTGGTTTCTTCGCTTGCTAATATGGGAAAAACATTTCGTAAAAAGTCTGCCAGCTCAATACTGTATAGAGATTTTTGTTGAAATCATTTTCCTTCCATACGAAGAGAGCATTTTAAATTATACATTTTAATAAATCTAAAGACCACATGACAAGATATAATGTTCGTCATCATATAGAACTTATTTGTAAAAAATGAAGGTAGCCAACCTTATTACAATGGTATACTGGTTGGTTTGGTTTGATACTGCGGTCATTAGGTAAGCGCTACATAACGGCTAATTAGATCATTTTAAGCAGGTTGAAATTGACCACCGAATTCTAACATATCATTCATAATGTACGGGTAGCGTGCGTACAAAGACACTTTGCAAACACATCTCCAATGCAATCCAGTGCTAATACTCCTGGACCGGATGGATGTGCAAGATCGATCTTTTCATGCTCCTATGTCCAATTTTTTTTGCATCGATCTCTAAATCGATACATTTGGGGGAAATCCGCCCAAGTGATCGATTTCCCGTTGGAATCGCTGTGAATCGTGACACGGGATCGGTCTAGTTTATATCTTCCTAAACCACGATAAATCGTCTTTCAGAAGATTGATCTCTCGATTTGAATGCAAAAAGTAAGGAACAGAATCCGGAGTGATGCTCATACAGCAGCTTTTTATCGGCACTTCTATAAAAGTCGAAAGTCTGGAAACTGGTTCATCTGGTATGATTTTTTTAAGTTCATCGATTCTGCTGGTAGATTAGCAGAAGCGATCTCTTGATCGAAAGGCCCTTTCCTCATTGCGACAATCAATGCAAGTTACAAGCGCTTATCCCAATTCATTCCGTCGCCAATAGCCGTTGTGTTGCTCCAGTGTGACGTTAATTAAAAGTACCTACCCAACTCATTCAATCCTCAGGGGCACATCTTTAGGTGTGAACGAACCCGAGGTACCCCAGTGATCTGCCCTCTTTCTGTTTTACCCTCGCCTGCCCATCTGCTTTTTTCTCCCTCGTCTTGTGTTTGGTGTGGCTTGGCCAAATATTGCGCCATAAAACTCTAAACCAACCAACCCAACTCATTCCTTTCCACAATGGGCTGATTTTGGGTTTTATGGCGCAGGGGTCATATTTTTCCAAGCTGCGCCAAACACGAGACAATGTCAAGTAATTGTGAAAAGAAAGGATGGAGAAGAGAAATATCGCTTGGGTATTCTGGGGTCGCGACCCCAGTTTACCAGAGGCAGTAAACACGATGGGAATATAATAGATCACTAGCGTACCTCGAGTTCGTGATGCCCGTAAACACCTAAAGATGTGCCCCGAGGGGGGTACCTTTAAAAGGTTTAGTTTGTTGAAGTGGAGGGGCAGAACCCCCATTTGAAGAAGCGATTTTTACTTCCCATTGTAGAAGGGGAAGTGAGTTTCAAAAATGGGCCTCTCCCAAACACATGAATGAGAAGTTATTTCAACGACCTCTCACTGGCCATTCTTAAGACACAGACGAAAAAATGTCTCCAAGTCTATTGTCACGAGTCCCGTTTTTGTCCACACACACAAGCTGCGCGACAGAAAGGAAGTCAAAGCGAACTGATATAAAAACGGCAATTAATATTCATCGCCCACTCAGCAAAAAAAACTTTTGTCCCCACATTAATAGCACAGTCCGCCCCAAGCGCAAAAAACACAAGCGATCCTTTCCGTCTCATTACCGAGGGCCTCAACCAAAAGAAAAAGAACCCCTGCAAACGATCCGTCCCCAACTCCACCCCTCGTTCCTCATCAGAATACTTATCTATATTCATATCCATAGTCCCCACGTCGTGGCGTGATCCGGAGCATGCAACCTGCCGTGCCACCCCCACTGCACGCGCCCCTTGACCGTTGAGGGGGGTGCGGTCGGCCGGGGCGTCTTGACGGACGGTCGGTGTCGCTGAGCGCGACAGGAGCACGCGCCTGACGTCGTGGCGCCAAGGATGGAGTGCGCCGCGCCATGAGATGAGGTTGATTGAAAAGGATGGAAGAGTCAATCGTCCAGTTGCCTGCATCAGAACTTGTATATATATACTCGTAAACTAGGGATTCAAACTTATTAAGACAAAGGGCACATAGATTCACTATGACTTACGGGAGGATCACCCAAAAAATATAAGTTATCCATCATATTTATTTTATTTATCACATACATTGTTACAAAGAAAGATAAAAAGTAAATAAAGAATATTTAATTTGGTGGGTGACATTGCATTGAGATTTAGCAATTGTTTTTATAATTGGTTCGATTTTTGCAATAGCCAAGACCAAAACTGATTCTAAATTTTCATCAGTCAAGCGGTTTGTTTTTCGCTTGGTTAGTATTCATGGCTAAAAAGGTTTGTTCAGAGATATATGTTGACTCAAAGAGGCTTGTGCATTTCGATGCATTTATCTAACAATGATTTACAATTGTTTTTATCCGACACAACCATAGAAGTTTAATAAATTGTCTTCATTAAATTCACGTCGCAGGTTCTCGTCGTTTTGCAAGTCGATGAGATTGCATTTTCAGGCATAAAGATTGCTGAATAAATCTAGAAACGGTTTTAATTTTTGAAACGCAGAAAAACTATCCTTGAAAATTAATAACAAGTTATCAATCTTTTCAACATATTCAAGTCTTGAAGTTTTGCATTGAACTTAAATATTACCTATCGGATGACTTGTTAATATTAAAATAACACATGGTGAGGCGAGCCACCAGCAAATCAACGGAGGGCCGCATGTGGCCCGCGGTCTGTGCATCCTTGATGTATGCAATGCAGGGTTGTCACAGCCAAAACACTTGTGAAATAGTAGCATAAGTAGTATCATTTTTTAAAAACAGTAGCCAAGTCTCTTAACCCTCCTGGTGGTTTATCATGGGGTCGAAATTGCCCTGCAATGGTTACCTATGGTACAAAAACCTGTTCGAAACTTACCAGTTCTGAACAAGAGAATTTATTTTCCTACTTGGATATGCATTCCAATTTGAGTAATAGGGAAGTTTTGTCCTGGCGAGATAACTCGTCCTTAGCAAAATCGACCAAATCTTAGACGCCATATTTCGTCGAAACACTTGGAGGATTAAATCCTATTACAGTAGCAATTGAGTTTCAGACACAAAAGAGTCGGTTAGTTTCGACAAAACCATAGACGTCGTCCGCAAAAATTCAATCAAAGTCAAATTTTACAGTAATAAACAGGTTAAAAAAATACAATTTTTAAAACGACTTGCGTAGTTTCGACCAAAACCAAAGACGCCGGCCTACAAAAATTAAACAGGTAATCGAACGGTTCAATTTTACAGTAATAAACAGAAAACAAAAACAGTAACCAAACAGTCCAATTTTAATGTAAAACGCCCCATTTCATTTTTACCCACTCATATTACGTTTTCTTTACGATACGACCACTTGAAAAAAAAAACCAGCCAATAGAAGCGACGCAACAAATCCCAGAAAAGCCCATAAAAATTCAAATTCCACCAGGTAAATGAGACAACCAAGTCCTCGCAAGAAACCCCCGAAAAGAGTGAGTGACGTACTACCCCCAGACAACAACAGCCCCGGCTTATCACGGAGCGAGTGCCCTAAGCCGAGGTACGAGGGTATTGCTTACACACTCACACTCCCCCGCCTTTATCCTTTAATCCGTTTCCTTTTTTCCGGAAATTCCCCGGGAAACTCCCCACGCGTCGTATCCCGGAATCTCGCAAGGTTGTTGTGATGCAGTCCGGGAAGAGGGAGGGGGTGTTAGCTGATAATTCCCGAACGCAGCTGGTACCCGCAACCGCAGTCTTTTGTTCTGCTGTGGATTTGGGTTTTTTATTAAAAGTATCTTGTAGGTGAAAAACAAATTCAAGACCTTCCGAAAATTTTCAAGGACTTTGTTTTGCTGATGATGAGCATTCATTTTCCGGACTGAGTCAAATTGACACGATGCAGAGCAGGAAACTGAAATGTTATGTAAAAATATTTTGTAAACCTATCAGTACATGGTTTGGGGGCCGGGTGAATTTATTCAAAGGGCCGTAACTTGTCTACGGGTCGTGGTTACCTATTTGGTGGGCCGTATCTGATGAGTGAGTCGGGTGAACCTATCCAGAGCACTGACTGTATCTGGTCTGCGAGCCGGGTGAACCTATTTGGAGCGTCGTATCTGATCTGCGGGCAGGGTCTTGTCGACAAATCGTTCGTCATCTGAGGAGACCGCATGGTAAAAAGTTTTTGCCCTGACTGTTTTCTTCTCCAAGTTATAAATCTTTTTATTATATTAATTACAACAAAGTTATACTTTTATAAAACGGAATAAAGACCTGTAACGATCACTCTTTGTTGAGTGCAGAAACGGTCACTCAGAAAGGTGGCATATTTAACCCTCCAAATGGTTTCAATGGGATATCTCGTCCAAGGTCTGGTCAGTTTTGATAATGACGAGATATCTCGTCGAGTCAAAACTGCCCCATTACTCAAAGGGGAATGAAGATCTAAGTAGGAAAAACAAATTGTTCCTTGCCTAGAACTGGTGACAGTTTAGAACAGGTTTTTGCATCAGGAGCTGACCACTACAGGGTGGTTTCTGACGTGAAGATCATCAGGAGGATTAAAAGAGGTTTAGTTTCGAATGGATAAAAACACCCAAATTAAAATTAGATAATACACATAAATCAGAAAACTATTGAAACTACTAAACTGAAAAACATGCTACCACTTAAGATGGACTAAAACACAATTTCGAACTTTGGGGTTTATAGTATGGAAAATATTCCGACTTCTAGTTTCCACACTAATATAGAGAAGCATGTATCAGATCTTTCTGTTTTTATTGTTTTCGTAAGACAATATCGTCGGCTTAGAGTAGAAAACCATTGACATTTTTCGGAGATACTAAACACTTATTTTCATAATGATGAAAATAAATGGTCATAACGTAACATGTTTATATAAAAGATATATAACACTATCAAAAAACATATATTTTTTTATATTTTGACCTAAAATTAATAGTTTTTAAATAACTATAAATTAAAAATTTTGTTTTGCCAGTTAATGAGTTTCAGTTCTAAGCTGACGATATATAAAATATTCCTCGTTTTGCCTGAATTTTAGGAAATGCAATGTGCAATTTATCATATGTAGCAAAAATGAAATTTTCCCTAATTCGGGTTTTTCCAGATGGCTTATAATTTTGTACTCACGTGTTCTCTATAAGGAATTTGTCTTTGTCGTTCTTCCTGCACGTCCCTTTGGTAGAGATCGTGCCGTTGTAGATACGGATTGGATCGGGACTCCCTTTCTGGAACCAACTACCCGTCCAGAGGCTCGGAAAGCTACAGGTATCTGAAACACAAAAGAACTCTCAGAAAACACGCTTACATTAAAACTAAAGAACATAGGGCAATATGCAAATGCTAGAAGCAGATAAGTATGCAGATGTTATATACTGATGCAGATATTTCATACAAGATGCATATAAGTATGCAGAGGTTTTATACTAGATGCAGATAAATAGGCAAAGGTTTTATACTAGATGCAGATAAATAGGCAAAGGTTTTATATTAGACGCGGATAAGTAGGCAGAGGTTTAATACTGGACACAATCGTAAAAGGGTTTTATACTAGACGCAGATAAGTAAGCACATAGAAGTTTTATACTAGACACATATAAGTAGACAAATGTTTTATATTGGACACAAAACTATAAGCAGAGGTTTTATATTAAACGCAGGTAAGTAGGCAGAGGTTTTATACTTAACGCAGATAAGTAGGAAGAGGTTTTATACTAGATGCATATACAGAGGTTTTATACGACGCAGATAGTAGACAGGTTTTATACTAGACGCAGATAAGTAGACAGGTTTTATACTAGACGCACAAATGTAGACAGTGTTTTATACAAGATTATATAAGTATGCAGATGCGTAAATTAGACGCAGATAAGTAGGCACAGGTTTCATGCTAGACACAGATAACTAAGCAGAGGATTTATATCAATACAAGGCCCAGTAGCCCAGTTGGTAGAGTCGTGGTTTAGCAATCGGAGGGTTGCAAGTTCGAAACGATCCAACCAGACCGTCGTGTGCGTGGTGGCTGGTCCGTTAAATCTCGTGACATTAAATGTCCCTACGTTGCTGCAGTGTGGAAGTTTGGAGAGTGGCGTGCAAGCTCAGGTGTCGACTTGAATTGGCCACTGAACTGGCGTCTATTTTTGAGGAGCACTCAGTGGACAGCCGCCGTTACCCTAACCAGGACCTACTGGATGACAGACAAACCCTAAGACCACTATACTATTTAACGTTGGCATGGTGTGGAAGTTCGGAGAGTGGGGTGCCAGCTCAGGTGTTGACTTCGTAATTTAACCGTGGTTCAAAATTACGAGTTGTCCTCACATCTTTCCCTTCGGGATTTATCCCGGACAGTCGCCAATAGACCGTGTGTTGCTCCAGTACGACGTAAATTCAACTACCATTTAAATTGATACAGATAAGCATATCTGTATTAATATTCTATACGAGATACCGATGTTTTATATTAGATACAAATATTTATGCAGATGTTTTAGGTTTATACTATAGAAGGCAGTCGTATTTACGAATTTCCGAACCAGACACTTTTCCCTGAACTTTTCCATAAGCCCTCTTTTATGTCCTATACAACCCCATGAGTGATTTACCAAAACATTAAACCAAGTTTCTAAAGCCATAATCACTAAAACTGAACATCAGGGAATTGGGGGAAATTTCTACACCATTGTATCTATTCCTATTCTACACAACGCATTCATCACCAATATTTTTTCATACAGGCATTATTAAAATCCAAGACAAGCAGCTGGCTGCCTTGAACATAAATCCAAACCCAGTCAATCCTAACATTCCCAAGCACTGAGAAGACTCACAACTTAAAACGGTAACATCGTAGGTCGAGAAATATGCGCCCTTTCCCATACATTTCTCAGCCCCGTTTAAGATTTAACGCACTGGGGAAATCGCATATTCCTGCAGAAAAACGCACCTCATCTAGAAACGCAGCCCATGGGCGCATTACCCTACAAATGCGCCCATGAATATTTCATGAGCTCATTTTCGATACACGTGTCCTTAGCAGATTGGTGGGTGTTTTTTTTTCGCCACGTCTTTTCGGGATTTTTGTTTGCATTAACTCGTCACATTTAGAGGTTGAGATGCTTTTTCCGTGCTGTATCTTTATTTTTTGCAGGTTGTGTTTTTTGGGGACAGGTTCGTTATGGTTTTGGAAAGATTATTGCCGTTCGGAAGGTGTGTTTAGGCCTAATAAACGTGGGGAGGTCGTGAACATTCCGATGTGTAATGGAATTTATTCAAAAATAGGCCATTAAAACGAGATAGTTTGGGACTGAACTCATTTCGAAAGCATTCTATGCGCAGAATTAAGCTTCGGAACTGGTTATTCCCAGATTATTTGCTTGGCGTGGTTTGGCAGTTTGGAGAGTGGGGGTGCCAGCTCAGATGCTGACCTCGTCATCTGACCGTGGTTCAAAATTATGAGGTTTTGTCCTCGGATTTTTCCCTTCGTTATGGATTCCGGACCGTCGCCAATAGCCCGTTGTATTGCACCAGTGCTACGTTAATTAAATATCTACCTCCTATCAATATATTACCTGGAGGTAGTGAAGCAACACAACAGACTATTGGCGAAGGAAACCGAAAGAGAAAAATCCAAGGACAACACGTAATTTTCCGGTCAGATGACGAGGCAACACCTGAGCTGGCACCCCACTCTCCAAACTTCCAAACCACGCCAATGTGAGGACATTTAAGGCCACGACAGATTTAACGTGCACCAGCCCCTTTTGTATACGACGGCCTTTGGTTGGATTGAACTCGCAACCCTCCGATTGCTAATCCGTTGCTCTCCCAACCAGGCTACTGCGGACCACCTTTACCTGCAAATCACGTGACCAAACCGAGCGAGTGGGATACATAACATGAAGCTCCGCGCACATGCTGTCTATTTCATTAAAAGGTCAACGTTATTAGGTACTTAAATATTATAGTATCACCTTAAGGATAATTCTATTGCATCCATTCCATTAATTCTATTATCCGGTGAGGGAAGGGTATAATGGTTTGTTCTGCCGCTCTAGATCACTTTGTGCACATCATGAGACTAAGAAAAAGTATGACATGTGTGGAGAATAGTGCCCTCAAGAATTTTCTATGTCGCGAGTTTGCTGCTGAATGATGCAACTCTATTGAAGATTTGACAGCTTGTTTCCACGAAGAAAGAAATTGAAAATCTTTCAGTTGTTCTCTGAATTCTAACTTCCCATCTTGCGTCACAGTAAAGTTGTCAGTCACGGTGAAATGATATGAAAAATAGCTTTGTGCAATTCTTTTTGATTTTATTTGTACGCGTGCTTTTGCGTGGGAAAAATCCATGTTTCAGTCTCACCTTTAAAGTGAAGCAAAGCCGGATATTCCTTGTTATTTCGAAAAGTTAACAGGTCTCGCATCACAACAGCAGCCGTAAGCAGGATTTTTTTATCAGAGGGTCCAATAGTAAAAATTAGTTTTCTGAGCAAAGTGAAGATTTTTCCTATTTTAAAAGGTATTTTGCATGTTACTGTTGGGAACTAAATCATGGTTGATTGGTGTTTTACGAGGTACGTTAATATCGTCTTTCCATAAAATTCTTTGTAATTGTCTTTGTTCTGGATGAATTAATATCATTCGGAACATTTGTTGAATATCTGCCGAAAACGCGTATTGGTGTTTGCGAAATCTAGTGATTATCGAAAATAGGTCTTGGATAACTCCACCATTCATTTGAATAACGAATTCCCGACTGTTAACGAGCTTGCATTGAAAACAACACGAAACTTGGTCCCGTCTGACTATCAGGACGATAAATACTTAAATAAGGGATATAATATGTAGGTTGAGGTTTTGTATGATTCATTCGTTGCTTGAATTTAGAAAATAAAATATGTGTTGATCGTGTTGGATCAACTCAAAAACTGCTGCTTGCAACTGCTGTATTTTATGTGAACAATTCAAATATTTACTAGCAACGGCAGCTCAGCGAAGTTTTAAATTATGATCCAACATGATCAACACACATTTTATTTTCGAAATTCAAGCAACGAATGTATCATACAAAACCCAATATTCCGGTTGCAGTATAGTGGCGGCGGGTTGGCGCCATTTTACATCTAAGCACGCCAAATGCTCCAACAATTGGTTTGTCTAATGACGTAAAGACGAAATCTGGCCAAGAAACGTTTTTTCCCATCAAGTAATTGGACATATACACACAAGGGGAAGTTTTACTGACACAAAAGTGAGAAATACACCGAGGGTAGTTATTGGGATCGAACCCGCGCCTACAGATCGCAGGATGCCAGCTCGATGGGAAAACCTATAGAAATTTAAGGTAGGTAGGTATCTTAATTAACGTCACACTGGAGCAACACAATGGGCTATTGGCGATGGTCCGGGATCAAACCCGAAGGGAGAGGTCTAAGGACAACACCACGTAATTTTGAACCACTGCCAGATGACGAGGCAACACCTGAGCTGGCACCCCACTCTCCAAACTCCAATGTGAAGACATTTGAGGCCACGACAGATTTAACGTGCACCAGCCCCCTTTGTACACTACGGTCTTTGGTTGGATTCGAACTCGCAACCCTCCAGTTGCCAATCCGTTAATCTTCCAACTGGGCTACAGCGGCCCCTTGAAATCTAAGCACACTCTGCATTGCTATTGAGAGAAGCTTCAAAAAGTGCGACCAGTAGTTGCGTGATTGCTATGAGAAAACTTTTACTTGGTTGGCCGATTTGGCATTTTATCGCCTCGTTTGGTAGCCCTTAGTAGTAGCAGACTATTGAACTCCCTTGGAAATTGCCATATAGTGACATTTCTATCAACACGATACGAGAGGTTTCCATGGCTGACTATTCGCATACTTGCAGAGAAAATCTTAGTTCTTAGCAAATTTAATTTCGGCATCCCCAATTATAAATGTTAGGCGACTATACTGGCAATTAGCATAATATGGGGCTCTTAGTACAATGACAAATTGCTTATGAATAGAGTACTTGGTATTGTACTACATAAGCTATATGAATAGTGCACTCTACAATAGTTGTCCGGAAGGTTTGAACTAGTTCCAGACAGCGTTGCATTGGAAATGTGTCCGACACACAATACCTACCGAACAAAGATGGGTTTCAACGCATCACTACACCACAAAAGCGGCTGACGTTAAATTACATAAATTCCCCACACAGCTTCGATACAATGTAACAGCCCATCCCCTGATTGCCACCCAGCGTTTTCACACTCCACGTATCCATAAATAACAATCGAAAAAGCAACCGAAACAAAGCTACAAATAAACTCGGGTGCCTCTTCACACCGCTG
The DNA here is from genome assembly GCA_933210815.1 of Meta bourneti. Taxonomy (NCBI): domain Eukaryota; kingdom Metazoa; phylum Arthropoda; class Arachnida; order Araneae; family Tetragnathidae; genus Meta; species Meta bourneti. The sequence continues at coordinate 31,599,997 of OW119930.1, forward strand.
ATGATTCTCTTAAGCCCATTACCAGGCCGGCAGCGCGCAAGAAAAAAGTCCCCTGCCCAACGTGTCTTGACTACCAGCCTTCCGCGAACAATGCAAGCGGAGAAGAGAATCCTTTATCTCTACTGGTCATTAATCACAGGGAGATAGACGAATGGACAGGGAGAGGGCCTTCTCTAATCTCCAACGATTGGTTTTCGAGATCTTGGGATTGCCAGCCCATTGGCTTGTGGAAAAATTCGGAGCCACTGAGGGAGATTAGTTGGATGGCCTGCCGAGATTTCGATGCAAAGAAAGTCTGGTAGAAGTGGGCAAAGCTGTTATTTTACGATAAATCTTTTTCGTTGTTGCTAATTTACGATAACAGCTATTATTAACTGCTAATATTAATAGTTTCGTTAGCAGATGAATTTTGAATTTTCTCCGATTGGTTTTCAAGACCTTGGGATTGCCTGCCCATCGACTAGTGGAAGAAATTCAGAGCCACTGTGGGTAGGTAGGTATTTAAACACATCGTAATGTAGCAACACAACGGGCTATTGGCGACGGTCCGGGATCAAACCCGAAGAGTCACTGTGGGAGAGGATGGCCTGCCGAGTTTGCGATGCAGTCTGGTAGTGGTGGAAAAAGCTATTATTTTTGGATCTTAACTATTGCTAATTGACCTAACTTATTAACTGATACTATTAACAGCTTCGTTATCAGAAGAATTTTTTATTTTCACCAATGATTGGTTTTCGCAATCTTGGGATTATCAGTCCATTGGGTTGTGGAAAAAATTTGGAGCCACTGTGAGAGATTAGTTGGATGGCCTGCCGAGATTTCGATGCAAAGACTGGTAGTGGTGGAAAAAGCTGATATTTTAGGATAACGATCTTAACCGTTCTTGTAGATTTACGTAAAATTAATTAATAATTTTAACAGCTTCGTAAATTGATGAATTTTCGATTTTCTCTGACTGGTTTTTAAGATCTTCGGATATGGGGTTGCGGAAAAAATTTGGAGCCAATGTGGGATTAGTTGGATGGCTTTGCCAAGACGTCGATGCAAACAGACTGATAGTGGTGGACAAAGCTTTTATATTAACCGTTATTGCTAATTTACGCTAGTTATAAATTACTAATATCAATTCGATTTTTGAACAACGAAGGAAATCTCAATTTTTTTTAAGGATTGGTAGTTCAAATGGACGCTTAACTGGCATAATGGTCATAGCGTTCGTCCGCCATCCAGTCCTGAGTTGGAAAAATATTTCATATTATTTATTATCTGAAAAATTTTTAACCATTGATTTCATTTTTAACCCTCTGAACGTCATGACTGGATTGTATTTGCAGTTTCAAGGCACAAGGTCCAAGACAGGACAAGCTGCTCCACTGAGATTTCGGACTAGTGCGTGTGGCTTTTACCCCACAACACACGAGTAAATAACCACATCGATTGGCTGAAAGAATCCTACGAAACAGATTCTATTGGTCAAGAAGGTGGAACCTGGTTAGAAGTCACGCAAGATTGCAGAACAGATATATGCGAGTCAGCCCTTAGGGTTAATGTAAGCTTAAACATAATTTTAAAATTAAAACGGGTAATTTATAGCATAATCTGTGCTTTTTTATTTCCATACATAGATAGTTGAATTTAAGTAGAACTGGAGCAAAAAACACATCGAGCTATTGGTGACGGTTCGGTAGGTAGTTAATGTACTGAAGCAACACAAGGGGCTATTGGAGAAGGTTCGGGATCCATCCCGAAGGTGAAGATTCGAGGACAGCGTCTCGTAATTTTGAACCACGGTCAGATAAAGAGAACACCTGAGCTGGCACCCCACTCTTCAAGCTTCCACACCACGCCAACGGTGAAAGTTGGAATTGATCCGGATGTGAAAGATCCGAGGACAACACAAAACGAAATTTTGAATCAAGCTCAGATGACGAGGTCAACACCTGAGCTGGCATTCCATACTCATAATTTTATCGTGGCCTCAAATCTCATCTCCTCAGTTCAGGTGTTGACGTCATCTGAACGTGGTTTAAAATGACTAGGTGTAGTCTTCGGATCTTTCCATTCGGAATTGATTCCGGACCGTCGACAATAGCCCTTAGTGTTGTTTCAGAGCGACGTAAATTCAACTACGTACCTAAGTCTGCATGGATTATTTAAGTCCTTTATCGGAGAAATTTTAAACCTCGTATCTCACAACAGGTCTACAAATTGGTGTCTAGTTTTTATCGCGGCTGAAAAACTTTGATTTCATGGTAGGTAGTTGATTTAAGGAGCAACGCTCGGGCTATTGGCAACGGTTTGGTATTAATCCCGATGGGAAAGATACGAGTACAACACAAAGCAATTTTGAAAAGCTCAGATGACGAGGTCAACACCTGAGCTGCCATCCCATTCTCACAACTTCCATACCACGCACGTAATCTGATGGTGGTTCACAATTACGTGGGGGCCGCGGTAACGGACTAGCAACCGAAGGGTTACGAGTTCGAATCCAGACAAACACCGTCGTGTACAAAGGGGGCTGGTGCATGTTAAATCTGTCGTGGCCTCAAATGTCCTCACGTTGGTGTGGTGTGGAAGTTTGGAGAGTGGGGTGCCAGTTCAGGTGTTGCCTCGTCATCTGACCGTGGTTCAAAATTACGTGTTGTCCTCGATCTTTCCCTTTGGGATTGATTCCGGACTGTCACCAATAGCCCGTTGTATTGCTCAAGTGTGACGTTAATTAAAAATACAAATACCACAATTACGAGGTGTCCTCGGATCTTTCTTTTCAGGTTTGATCCCGGACCATCGCCAATAGCCCGTTGTGTTGCTCTAGTGTGGCGTTAATTAAATACTTACCTATCATATCACGACAATTTCATTTTTAATAAGCAAGCTTTTTTAAGCCTTTGATACATCGCCTCTTTTTCTTGTCGCCTACAAGCTCGATATATCGATGAGATATTATAACATCGAAGAGATATTATAACATCGAAGAGATATTATAACATCGATGAGATATTATAGCGTCGATATAACCTACAAGCTCGATATATGGATGTGTTCCAAACGGTTTCAGCTTCCACGTCCATTCATTCCACGAGAAGCATCAGAAATGCATATTACCAAGCCTAACCCACGGATACAACAAACCCTCAAAACCAGCAGAATTCCACTCCACTATCGTAAAACAGACATCCCAAGTCGTGTTTTACAAAGCAATCGCCCACCGCATCCATTGCTGCTAACAACATTCGCTACACATCCTATCCCCAAGCTACAATGTTTGAATCCCAACCAAATCTGCATACACCTTGTTTCCATTTCCTCCCGCATGGAAGCGCAGAAACAAAAAGGAAACGCATACCACGGACAAACAAAGGGAAAGGAAAAGAAATGCTCTGGGATGCGTTTCCAAAAACTAGTATCCGCCATTCGCACACATTGGAAACGCATTCCACCTTTTTCGCAATCGTATACCGATGTTATATGCATTAGGGGGAAGCTGGAGGGAGAGCTTCAATAAACAGGGGTTGAGCTCGGGACTTGGAGAGGAAAGGGTATTTCCGTTCGAGGTTTCGATAGTTCGAATGGCGGAGGGATTTTTACATAATGTTCCGAGTTGTGTTTTTTTTTCAATTTCGAAGTAGTGAATGTGTATTGAAATATTTGAATCACGGAAGGGATTTTTTTCGTGTATGAAGATTTGAATGTTTATTGAAAATTGGTACTTCAAATTTAAATAGTATGAGGTTGAAATAAAATAACTTTGGAGGTGGAAAGAAAATAATTTTGTTTAAATCTAGGTATTTGGTATTTTTTAATAAACGTCGCACTGAAGCAACAGAACGGGCTATTGACGACTCCGGGATCAAACCCGAAGGGATGATCCGATGAATTTTGGACGATTCGGATGCCGAGGTCACACCTGAGCTGGCACTCCACTCTCCAAACTTCCACACAACGCCAACGTGAGGATATTTGAGGCCACGACAGATTTAAAGTTCACCAGCCCCCTTTGTAAACGACGGTCTTTGGATTTGAACTCACAACCATCCAGTTGCTATTCCGTTGCTCATCCAACCGGGCTACCGCGGCCCCTTACTAATGACGGGATATCTCGTCTATCAAGATATTGTTGATTTTTTTTGGTGATGAGATCAAGATCTGGTCAGTTTTCTTCTAATGACGAGATATCTCGTAAAAGATATTGTCGATTTTTTGGTGATGAGATCAAGATCCGGTCGTTTTTCTTCTAATGACGATATATCTCGTCTATCAAGATATTGTTGATTTTTTTTGGTGATGAGATCAAGATCTGGTCAGTTTTCTTCTAATGACGAGATATCTCGTAAAAGATATTGTCGATTTTTTGGTGATGAGATCAAGATCCGGTCGTTTTTCTTCTAATGACGAGATATCTCGTCCATCAAGATATTGACGATTTTTTGGTGATGAAGATCCGGTCAGTTTTCTTCTAATGACGAGATATCTCGTCCATCAAGATAGTGTCGATTTTTTGGTGATGAGATCAAGATCCGGTCAGTTTTCTTCTAATGACGAGATATCTCGTCCATCAAGATATTGACGATTTTTTGGTGATGAGATCAAGATCCGGTCAGTTTTCTTCTAATGACGAGATATCTCGTCCATCATTGACGATTTTTTGGTGATGAGATCAAGATCCGGTCAGTTTTCTTCTAATGACGAGATATCTCGTCCATCACGATAGTGTCGATTTTTTGGTGATGAGATCAAGATCCGGTCAGTTTTCTTCTATTGACGAGATATCTCGTCCATCACGATAGTGTCGATTTTTTGGTGATGAGATCAAGATCCGGTCAGTTTTCTTCTATTGACGAGATATCTCGTCCATCACGATAGTGTCGATTTTTTGGTGATGAGATCAAGATCCGGTCAGTTTTCTTCTAATGACGAGATATCTCGTCCATCACGATAGTGTCGATTTTTTGGTGATGAGATCAAGATCCGGTCAGTTTTCTTCTAATGACGAGATATCTCGTCCATCACGATAGTGTCGATTTTTTGGTGATGAGATCAAGATCCGGTCAGTTTTCTTCTAATGACGAGATATCTCGTCCATCACGATATTGTCGTTTTTTGGTGATGAGATCAAGATCCGGTCAGTTTTCTTCTAATGACGAGATATCTTGTCCATCAAGATCTGGTGAGTTTTGCGAACTGGACGAGGTAATTCGTCGATACAACCACTAAGTGGGTTAAGGAGGTGCACTGGGTCATAATAAACCCTCCACAATATATATTTTTTAAAACTTCACGGCTTCTCTTCCGAAATTATTTTTTCCACGGTGCAGCAAACACGTGTCGAGACGGATTCAGTGGACGGAAGCAAGAGACAAGCCTTAAATAACACACGAAGGTCGTCTCCGATGCACTTCCAACTGGACTACCGCTGCCACGTTACTTTAGTAGGTAGGTACGTTTAATTGACGCTGCACTGGAGCAACACAAAGGGCTATTGGCGAGGATCTGGGATCAAACCCGAAGTGGAAAAATCCAAGAACACCACGTCATTTTGAACCACAGTCAGACCGTTACTTTAGGTAAAATACAAATCGTATTCTGTCGTCGTTACAAAGTAACGAACCAATATGGCAGAGGAAAATTAACTCTTCACACAAGAGACAATATCCACACATTCCTGCATTGAAACAACCCAGTATAAAAGTCGACAGAAGTTAATTACGCCGACCCGATGCGTCACGTTATTATGCTTCCTTATTGGTCCGCGTTTCAGAGCCAAACACAAAAACCCGACCATCAACCAACGCGATAACTTTTATTAGCTCTAATAGAACTCAAATAAAGGGCCCCGAGCGTGAAAATTGTTAATACTCTAATTAAAAATGCATTAGTTGTGTTTGACGCGCCATTTCCGGGTATCTTTTTTCACCCCGCAGTGATATCTTCGGATGCTATAATATTGCTGTTTAATTAATGCCCAGATGCGATAAAAGTCAAACCGCTTAATTGTTTGATTTTTTCATTATTATTATTCCTCTTAATAGGACCCTAATTGTGCAGATGACAAATCTCATTACCCTCGCTTAAGACTGCTGATAAGGAGTTTTTTTTGCATTCCAACTCTTTATGTTCGAGTTGGAAAAATTGGGGGCTTTTTTGTCGGGAGACGGAATTGTCGAAATACCTTTTCCACCAAGTTTGGAGTTCGCCGGGTTTTATTGCGGTCCTTTCTTAATTGGATTTATTCAATTAGTGCTCTGGACATTTTGGTGTGGAAATAATGGCGTTGGATGTTTTCTCAACTTTTGAGTCGTGGCTTTTTATGAGGCGTGTCTGAAAACACATCGTTTTGTGCGATCGATAAATATCCTTCAATCTGAAATGTAGTTTTTAACATTATTTATGTCCCTGAAACTGTCGAAGACTTCGTGCTATGTATGGAAAATCTAATCTTGGGGATGGCAAGGTAGTTAATTAACGTCGCGCTGGAGAAACACAACGGGTTATTGACGACGATCAGGGACTAATCTCGAAGGGAAAAGATCCGAAAACACCTAGTCATTTCGTATCAAGGCCTTTCCGATTGGATTTAGGTAGGAAGAAAATTAACGTCGCACAGGAGCAACATAACGGGGTATTGGCGTTGGTCCGGAATCAATCTCGAAGGGAAAGATCCACACCACGCAAAGTGAGAACGTTTGAGGTCACGACAGATTTAAAGTGCACCAGCCCCCTTTGCACAAAATGGTGTTTGGCTGGACCGAGTTTTCAACTCGCAACCCTCCGGTTTCTAATAAGCTACTCTTCCAATCGGGCTACCGCGGTACCCTTAAGGAATGAAAATATGCTGATAATAAATAGGAAGGAATGTATTTGTAATTAAAATGTGTTTTATATAAAAGGCCTTGAAAATAAAGCGATTTTTTTGCTATGTTTATTTTAAATTTGCCAAAAAAATTTCCCTCTCTCGTACACGTTTTAATGCTTATACTGCCGTGCTAGTCAACTAACCACATAATTAACTGTTAAATGCCTTAACTGGAGCATTATAGTCTAATAAGACACCATGCTGCTTGTAGCATAAGATACTTAAGTATCCGATACTTTAATCCATACACATCATGCGATCAACCCACAATGTCCTGACTAGTGCATCAGTATATGTTGAACTGTCTTTGAAATTCCATTATTCTTATTACTTCACCATTATTAAATACAAATAAAAATTAAGGGTCCTTTCACACCAATAGAATCCAGGTCGATCTGAATCCAGTAGAAACTGAATGAAGAAGATTCGGGTGCATTGAAGCGGAACGCTCTTAAGTATAAGTTAAGGCAGTGTGAAAGGTTGTACGACGTACAGGCTATTTCTTATGGAAGAGGCTCCCGAATCTCCGTTAGTCAGTTTCTACTGAATTCAGATCGACTCGGATTTTGTTGGTGTGAAGCGGCCCTAATTAATCTTTTAACCCTCCTAGTGGTCGTCTCGACGAGGTATCTCATCATTAACAACACTGACCAGATCCCGAAGGACAAAATATCTCGTCCATCGGAAGAAACTAACCAGATCTTGATCTCGCCATCGTAAAGAAATCGGCAATATCTATATGCCGATATATCTCGTCGTTAGCAAAATTGGCCATATCTTGATGGAGGAGATATCTCGTCGAAACCACTAGGTTAAAGAAAGCATTCCAATCGAGCCCCGAGAAAAATTGCTTTGGGTGAATTGGGCGTCCGGTGATCAAAAACTAAGGCTGAAATTAGACAATGAATCTTTTTCGGCAATATCTTGATGACGAGATATACCGCCATTAGCAAAATTGGTCAAATAAAGATAGACGAGATATGTAGTCATTGGAAGAAAACTAACCAGATCTTGATCTTGTCGTCATCATCAAAACTCGGAAATATCTTGATGACAAGATGTCTCGTCATTAGAAAATTCGGTCAAATCTTTATAGACGAGATACGGCGTCAAAATCACTTGGAGGTATAATCTCACCGACACAATTAAATAATCATACACATCGGCCATGGTCGGCAGAAGATGGCATTTTATCTATTTCTTGGATGTCTAATTTTGATGTCTCCAAACTGTTTTAATAAACACTTAAATTTATCACTCAAACGTGTATTCTTCGGAAAAAATCCCTGAATAACATGCAATGAGGCAGTCACGTTGTCACTAGTAAAAAAACCGAACTGATTAACCTAACCTTCACGAAGAGTTTCAATTTCGCCATTAGCAAAATTGGTCAAATCCTGATGGATGAGATATCTCGTCGAAATCACTTGGAGAGGGATAATCGCAACGAGAGAATCAAATAATCATACACATCGGCCAAGGTCGGCAGAAGTTGGCATTTTGTCTATTTCTCGAATGTCTAATTTTGAAGTCTCCAGCCTGTTTCAATAAACGCATCACCCAACCGTGTATTTATCGGAAAGATTCCGTGAATAACATGCAATCACGCTGTCACTAGTAGAAAAACCGGACTGATTAACCCAACCTTCACGAAGACAGTTTCAATTTCACGAGCAATTGACACGAAGGACCCAAGCGGGCGGTGTCGGCGTTCTCGTTTACAAAAGCGTGACAATCCTCGTCCTTTCACTTCTGCTTCAAGAACACAATGCCAGAGGCGTGTCAGACGCAGACAAAGGCGAATTTTTTCCCCGAAAAAACGCGGAAGGATTTCAGAAGAGAGATAACGCCCTAATTGGTGGAATGGTGCAGCAAATTGCCAGCCAATTAAAGGCCTGCAATTGAACGCGTGAGAGGAAGGCGAAAAAACCTCGCGTCAGGACCGTAAATCACGGAAGAGCATTATGTAATTATGTTGTCCAATTAAACGCTCATCAACCTTTTGGTAGCGGGCTTCTAATTATGACGTAATATTGTTTTTTTGTGTGTGTGGCAGTCCCAACCCCCGGGGTGGATTTATGAAAAGAATTACGATTATAATAATTTCTTTATCAAGCAAGTGGTCTAATGAGTTGAAAAAGAAGGAAAAAATGATCTTGCCATCCTCCCTCCACCGAAGGCGGAAACTTGAAGAGGAGTTAATGACAGCTTTTGCAATATATAATAATAAATTAATGTAATTAATGTCATTGGAGGAGACAAAAGGGGGAGGTTTTTACTTCCACGGCCGTTTTTTTCCCTTGTCATTTGGACAAGTAGGGAAAAACGGGGATTTTACCCCGCCCCATCGCACGATCCGTCTGATTAAAATAAATTTACAGTCGAACCCATTCATTAAGAAATTGTGAAAAATCGCGAGGGGAGGGAATTGATTGCGGCCTTTCACACAGCGAGGGCCGATGTTTCGTTTTAATTGCAGTCTCTCTTGACGTGATGAAGACGTAAGTCGGTGTGACGCATTAATGCTACGTTGCCTTGCCAACGAACTCCACGCGTGGGATCTTACGCATTGCGTTTTAATTTTAAGGTGGTAATTCACATAATGTTTAGCCCTCCAAGTGATTTCGCAATATTTGAATCATTTTGTTAATGACGAGATATCTCGTCATCAAGGTATAGCCCGTTTTTGGATGATGACGAGATCAAGATCTGGTCAGTTTTTTCTAATGACGAGATATCTCGTCCATCAAAATATCTGATCAGTTCTTCTAATGAGCAAAACTGACCAAATCTTGATGGACGAGTTTTTCAACCTTAGAAAAAAAGTGACCAGATCTTGATCTCGCCACCATAAAAAAATCGGCAATATCTCGATGACGAGATATCTCGTCATTAGCAAAATTGGTCAGATCTGGATGGACGAGATATCTCTTGGAACCATCAGGAGGGTTGAGGGTGTAAGCATATTCGGATGCAAGCAATTTGTTTCTGTGATAATATCGCAAATTCTGTGTTGAGCTATTTGAATCTTGAAACTTCAATGTATGCAATTCTCCCCCAATACCAGCTTACGGGTCGTATGACTACCTAGCGAGAAGGTGGCATCTCCGCGTTACCCTGGGACCCCATGGGAGATGCTAACACATCACATTCACTGATGAACTGGAAACGCCTTTCTGGAGGACTTTGGAAGAACTTGGACTCCAGCAGAAATCAAGAAACTTTCAGCAACGAACCCGATATCGGTATATACGAGATTCGAACTAGTAACAAAGGGCTTCGGTTTATCAGTTTCTTAACCCTTCTGATGGTTGTCTCGACATCTTATCTGTGAGGTTCTCCTTCCAACACATGGAGGAACGTTGGCCGGAAGGAACCATTGGGTCCCCGAGGAACGAGGGTGGGGTGCCCTTGAATGATCATCCGGGTCAGAAGAAAAGAAAAGGGAGAACTGGGAGGGTAAAAGGGGGGGTCGAAAGGCGGATGTAGGAGAGTACGGACGTGCCTTTTGCTGTAAATGTGCGAGATTTGCTGTAAATATCTATTTTTAACGAAATGTAAATACAATTACTTAATCAAGAACCCCATGCAAAAGCGTAACTCTGATAATGTACATGACTTGAAATCCATTGAAGTTTCTCCAGCATATGGGAAAGCCGGCGTCTCACAATGTCATTAGCAAATTTGACCAGATCTTGATGGCCGAGATAACTCGTCATTGGAAGGAAACTCACCAAGTCTTGTTAGACGAGATATCTCGTCATTAAAAAAAACTGACCAGAAAAGTAAATAAATTTAATTTGAAGCGTAGCATTCCATTGATTTAACAATTGTTTTAATATAGGGTTCAATTTTTGTAGTATCCAAGTGCAAAAATTAATTCTAAATTTTCATTAGCCAACTATTCCAATGCTTCGTTTGTTAATATCCATGACTGAAAATATTGTTCACGGATATATGTTGATTCAGAGGCTTGTGCATTATAATACATTATCTAGCAACGAAGTTTTAATTTAAATTACTTATCCCAAGTGACTTGTTAAAATTAAAATAACACATGGTGAGGCGGGTCACTAGCAAATCGACGGAGGTCCGCATGAGGCCCGCGGTTTGTGCATCCCTGCCATAATGTATTTGGTCTTCAGAACGAAAAATTCTGTTGGTGTGAGACTCCTGAAACTTATTTTTAAGCTTCCTTTAACACACATCACTAATCTCGACTTTCTTACCATGTACAGAAAACGGGAAGCTTCAGAAACTGAATAAATAACGGAGTCTTCTCAAACTATAAAAAGAGCTTAGACCGAAGCATTACCTGTGAATCTCCGATGATTTATACTCCTTTCAGGGGTCACTTTTCTAACTGACGCCTGCCAGATCCTGGATTCGAATTATCTCTATAAACGTCACTCCGAACTGTTATTATCTTTTACACTTTAATCGGAGCGTCAGTAACGAAACACCAACGCATTTATTCTCCCTTGACATGGCGGTGATTTTGGTTTTCGACCAAACTGGAGTTGTTTCAGGCCTTGAGGACGGATGATGCTCAACTGACTAAAGTGAAGAAATGAAAGGAAAAGAAGACACGGAAGGAGGGATTTTATATGCTGTGATTATCTGGAATTACTTTTAGCTTTGATTTGGTGAAAAGGTGAGGAGAATAAATGCATTTTGAACTGATCGAGTTGCAAGGAAAGACGATCTTCGTGGCGGCTTCGAGTTGCAGTTGGCTTAAGTATAAGCTACAAAATTTTAAATTATTTTATTTAAAATTTTTATGTGTCAGATTCTAATTTTATTCAGATTTATTTAAGGAAAGCTCATTTATTAATGTGAAGCTAATTTTGAGATGTTTTTCCATTGGGAAATGGGCCACGGTACACAAGGTGGAAGAACAACGGGGGGGGGGGGTATTTCAATTAACGTCACACTGGAGCAACACAATGGGCTATTGGTGACGGTCCGGGATCAATCCCAAAGGGAAAGATCCGAGGACAACACCACGTAATTTTGAACCATGGTCAGATGACGAGGCAACACCTAAGCTGGCACCCCACTCTCCAAACTTCCACACCACGCCAACGTGAGGACATTTAAGGCCACGACAGATTTAACGTGCACCAGCCCCCTTTGTACACGACGGTGTTTGGCTGGATTCGAACTCGCAACCCTTCGGTTGCTAGTCCGTTACTCTTCCAACCGGGCCACCGCTGCCCGGAAGAACAACGGATGAGCAACCGTAGGGTTGCAAGTTCGAAACTGGGTCCAGCCAAAGACCGTCGTGTACACGGGGGCTAGTGCACGTTAAATCTGTCGTGGCCTCAAATGTCCTTGAGCTGGCGTGGTGTGGAAGTTTGGAGAGTGGGATGCCACAGCTCAGGTGTTGACCTCATCATCTGACCGTGGTTCAAAATTACGTGTTGTCCTCGAATCTTCCTTTGGAGATTAATCCCGGACCGTCGCTAATACCCCGTTATGTTGCTTCTATGCGACGTTAATTTTCTTCCTACCTAAATCCAATCAGAAAGGCCGTGATACAAAATGACTAGGTGTAATCGGATCTTTTCCTTTCGGGATGGATCCCGGACCGTCGTCAATAGCCCGTTGTGTTTCTCCAGTGCGACGTTAATTAACTCTTCAACCTACCTGCCATTGATAAATATTTAACGGGGCTCAGTGGGTTTGACAACTGAGCTAGCATTCGAGTTGTAGGCAGGTTCGATTCCTCCCTAGGTGTATTTCTCTTCCTGATACAGTAAAACCCTTTCTTGCGCATGTATGTCCATTTACTCGAAGTTGCTTGGCACAGTTTGGTCAAAAATTTGGCCCTTGCGCCATCAAAACCCAATCAACCAACCTAATTATCTAGAATTATTTTCAGCTGATTTAGTATAAGGATAAGGAGAATAAATGTATTTTTAACAGATCAAATGACAAAAAAAAAGATAATCTTTATTGCGGCTTAAAAATAAGCTACATGTTTAGACGGGTTAATTTGGTTAACTAATTTCCGTTTTCGTTAATAAATTGTAATTCTTATTCATCCTATGAAACCAACTACCACACTCTAACAAAATACACAATTGTTAAATATACCCATTTTCACAAATGTATTTAACATTTTTGTAAAACTTTAAATTTTTAGTAAAGAAGTCTCTAAGTGCCAATGTTACCCAGAATGCATAGAATAGTTCAGAGTGTGCATATAAACGACTTGTATATAATTTAAAAACAAGCGTTTCCCAAAATTATAGAATGATTAAAAATGTTTTTAAAACTAATTAAACCATTATTTACTTTCATTACAGTTATTGAACGAAATGCATCAAATTCAAAATCCAGAAATACATCTTAAAACAGAATTTAAAAAGCTTCGAAAGAAAAATAATGAATGTATGTTTTTCACAACAAAATATATTCTTGGAATATAACACAAATTTAAAAAAAAGAAAACGATTAAAAAATACCAAGGTTGCCATATTAGCTACTAGTCTTATTTTAAAACGTTTTGTTTTGCAGTTTTATTCTCTTTATCGTCTGTCCCAAATATTCAGAATTTTTTTATATTTCGTAAAGAAAAAAAAAGGTTCGAAATATATATAGCTACTATTTGAATTTAAATTCCGTAAAAATAGTTTTGGAAAATAATTGATATGTCAGCAGCACTCGTAAAACAATCCAAGTAATTGCAATGCTCAATATACCTCCCAGCCACTCCAAAACTACCCAGTTATGGTTGATTTAAGTAGAATTGCTCAGATGTTTTAATGTGCAACTTGCCTAAATATGTAAGCAAAGAAATTTTAATGCATTTCATACATTCATGAAACTACGATGTGCTGTATCAAATATAAAACATTAAATTAAAATATGTTGAGCAAATCTTACGTGATACTTACACAAACACAGATACAAAATCTAACAGAACAAACACAGATACAAAATCTAACAGAACGAGAAGACGGACAGACTCACGCAACCAAGTTCAGTCACTAAATGAATGTGAGAACTAACAGTATGCAAAGTTTCGTGAAAACATATTCAACCATTTGGACGTAACATGGGCACACACATACAGACAGATGGACAGACAAACACCAAACGCGCAAGAGACGGATTTTGCATCAGAAGGGTCCAAAACGGATAAAAAACTTGAAATGGGTGGAAAATATTCAATGTACAAACACTCCATTCTTATTTACATAGATTTTAAACTTTCATGTATCAAATTCAGATTTTATTCAGATTTATTTGTGGAAAGCTTATTCATTAATGTGAAGTTTATTTTAAGATGTTTTCAATTACCAAATATTTAACGGGGTTCAGTTGGTTTGTTCGATGCTTTAGCATTCGAATTAAATACGGCGCAGGTTCCATTCCTCCCTAGGTGTATCTACTGCGTCAGTAAAATCTTTCCTTGTGTGTTTGTCTATTTACTTGAAATTGTTTGGCACAGCTTGGTCAAATTTGGCCCTTGCGCCATAAAATCCAACCAACGAAAAAATGCTTCATTTATTCCATACGTGTAATTGTCTTGGTGTATAACCCTCCTGATGGTTGTCTCGACCAGGTATCTCGGCATTAGCAAAACTGACCAGATCTTGTTGGACGAGATATCTCGTCATTAGAAAAACTAACAAGACCTTGATCTCGTTACCATAAAAAAGTATCGGCAATAATTTGATGACGAAATTTCTCGTCATTTACAAAATGTGTCTGATCTTCATGGACGAGATATCTCGTCAAAATGTGTCAGATCTTTATGGAGGAGATTTCTCGTCAACAGAAATATTGCTCAGATCTTGATGGACGAGATATCTCGCCGAAACCACTCAAAGGGTTAATATCGAGACTCGGAAAATCCGAAAAAGTGGATAAAACCTTAAGACTCCGGAAATTTCTTTGATTATAAAATGTTGAAACACTTATAAAATCGCAAAAAAAAAATGTTTAATACCATAAAGCTATTTCATTATCCCACTCAGAATTCTCAATTCCAATGTATCAATAGGCTAAGTTGAACAGAGCAATAAATTAGTTACAAGAGTAAAATATGACGAACGCTGGAAAAGTATGTAAAAATAAATTCCGCTGTTTTTCTAAATTTGAGCGATTTCTTCCAATGAGAACAAAAATCAAACACCCAAAAAACGGACAAAGATGAACGGAAATCCGTTACAAGCTAATGGTAACCCGAATCCCTAACGAAGATTTTTAAGTGTATGCTAATAAAAACTAATCACCGTACGATGGGATGAAAAAAATTAAAAGAACCATTCTCATTCACGCCTCGAGGAAGGGAGCAAATCATTTTTTCTTTGTTCCACTGCTGAAAATATTTCACGTCACGTGAAGACGGTTCGTTTTTTCACGGCGCGAAAAAAAGTTGAAGCCTTTGAATTTATTGCCACTCAATTCTCATTTAATGATGAATTATTAAAATTCCCTGATAGGGGAATAAAATAATAATTCGTTCTTTCAAATGGCTTTGCGATGGCAGTTTTTTACGAGTTCTTCAGTTGATTAAAGCAAATTGCCTATCAGGCCATTGTCACTAGCAGATCGATGGTGTTTTTTTCGTACGCTGTTCTGTTAATTTGAGTTTTATTTCTTCGGTAAAATTTGTGTGAGGGGATATGTAAATAATTTCTACTATTTGTTTTTAAATATATATTTTACACAAATTAACGCTAACAGGAAATCAGAGAAAATGTAACTTGAAACAAATTAATAGTGCATCTCTGATGGGAAGATATTGGGGACTAAATTTCTACGAAATTTGGTCAGCGGTATCTCGGTTGGAAAAGTAACGGATTAGCAACCAGAGGGTTGCGAGTTCGAATCCAACCAAAGACCTCGTCATCTGACCGTAGTTCAAAATTATGTGTTGTCCTCGGATATTTCCCTACGGGTTTGATCTCAGACCGTCGCCAATAGCCAATTGTGTTTCTCCAGTGCGACGTTAATTAAAATGCCTACCTACCTATCTACGAATTTTACTTTCAAGGGGAGGTAATGGTACTTAATTAACGTCTCACTGGAGCGACACAACGGGCTATCGGCGGCTGTCCGGGAAAGATTCGAGGACAACACCAAGTAATTTTGAATCACGGTCAGATGACGAGACAACACCTGAGCTGGCACCCCGCTCTCTGAACATCTACACCACGCCAACATGAGGACATTTGAGGCCACGACATATTTAACATGCATGTACACGAAGTCTTTGGTAGGACTGAGTTTCGAACTCGCAACGCTTTGATTGCTAATCCGTTACCGGGCCAACGCGATCCTCTTGCTTTCAAGGGAAGAAAACTCGCCTAGGGAAAGGGTTGCCGCACGCAAAATTATGTAATTACTTGTTTCAACAACTCGCAAACCCCTTGCTGACTCCTTTGTTTCAAATCCCAAGAGGAGATTCGCTACCTGCAAATTTGTACTACGATCCCTAGTAGGGAACCCTGCGACAAATACTGGATAGAGGACGCGTAGGTAGGTATTTGAATTAACGTCGCACTGGAGCAACACAACAGGTTATTAGCGATGGTTCGGAATCAATTCCGAAGGGAAAGATCCGTTGCAACATGCAGATGACGAGGTCAACATTTGAGTTAGCACCCCTCTACAAACTTCCACACCACGGAAACGTGAGGAGATATGAGGCCACGTCACATTTAACATGCATCACGTACACGACGGTGTTTGGTTGGGTCGAGCTTCAAACTCGCAACCTTCGGGTTGCTAATCCGCTACTCCATCTATCAGCTACTGCTGATAGATGGAGTAGCGGAAGGAGAGCGTTGTGGTAAACTTAGCCACCAACACAAATATTAACTTACAATAGAGTATTATACTTAACATTGCAATCCATTGCATCAAGTATTGGGTTGATGTAAAAGTTTGTGTCGTTTTTGGTGTTAGATGGTACTGCATCGCAAAACCGAAGTGTTATCTACTTCACTCGTGTAAGGTTTTGATATTGTTTGAATGAAGGAGTTTCATCGAGTACTTGGGGGAAAATTGTGTTTTTAAAATTTGTTAAGCATTAAAAATGGCAGAAAATACGGAGCATTTTCGGTACATTATACTTTATTATTTCCGAAAAGGCAAGAATGCTTCGCAGACGCAAAAGGTATGCGTGGTGTATGGTGAAGGTGTCGTTGACGATTCAACACGCAAGTGGTTCAGAAAGTTCGTCACATGGATCAGTTCTTTAGCTAGAAACCTCAGAACTTCTGTGAGCGCGGGATTATGCAGCTACCAAAGATGGAGAATGGTCATCGAACAGAACGACACACTAAATATGGATTAAATGTAATTTTTAGTAAATAAATTTTTTCTTCTATTTGTGTCAAAAAAAACGTGACGAACTTTTGCATCAACCCAATACTTTTTAATCTAGCTAAAAACAAGTTTGAAGACGGGTGGCTAAAGTTACACGAAATGTAACAAATTGACGATAGCAATCCACCCAAACAGTTCCCGTTGATTGCAAAACCGCAACAACGAAAACGAGTGAAAACTAGACACACTTGAACGTCATTACACTCGTAGACCAAGAAAAGAACACCACCAAGCCAATTAATAACAAATAGGACCGCAGACAACTCTTATGATCAAACTTTCCATGGGCGTTGAATAATGCAGACAAAAACGAAACGAAAATGGACATCGATATGTCGCGTCGGCGATAATCGTTCTACAGACATTGAGGAGTAGTTTGGGGGGATAGATTAATGTGAGTTAATGGGAGTTATCTTACCAGACCATGTTGTTCAGACAGAGGAATGATATTTATGGTCCCGTATCCTCACTGATCGATGCGTCTTGAAATCAATAATGTCCTGCTATCCTGCTAGGATTCGGGATGGTCACGCCAATTTTCTGAGGACAATGGTTTTATGGAGAAAAAGATGAAAACCTTTTATAAATCATCTATGTTAAACGAAAAACCGATACAGTATGTGCAGGCGGTCTTAACCCTGTCTAGACGAGGTCTTATTTTATTTTAATATTGTTGACTTTCTTGACTGAATTTTATGTAATAGTAGACAATATATGACGGCACAACACTTAATGCTTAACACGTGCATGTTCTCAACTCTCCTTGGTTTTTGTCTGACCAGAGGTTGATGGGCGAGATTTTTCGTCATCAAAGGACAACTGACGAGGTATTGATCTCGTCATCATAAGAAAATCAGCAATGTCTAATGACGAGATATCTCGTCGTGAGCAAAAGTGGTCGGTTCTTGACGGACGAGATATATCGTCGAAACCACTTGGAGGGTTAATCGATTCCATCGATTCTCTCAAATTGGGCCATGCACACACTAAAGGGCCCCGTCTTAAAATTATTGAGAAATAGATGTATTGTCAAATTTGAGCCTTAGTTTTTCTTGTTTAGCTTCCACATCACGCCAATGTGAGGGCATTTGAGGCCACGAGATTTAACGTGCACCAGCCCTCGTGTACACGACGGTCTTCGCCTCAACCGAGTTTCGAACTCGCAACACTCCGGTTGCTAATCCGTCACTCTTCCAACTGAGCCAC
This sequence comes from Meta bourneti, assembly GCA_933210815.1. NCBI lineage: Eukaryota > Metazoa > Arthropoda > Arachnida > Araneae > Tetragnathidae > Meta > Meta bourneti. The sequence goes on from OW119930.1 coordinate 31,618,406, forward strand.
CGCGGCCCCTACTAGAGAGAAATGACAAAAACTCGCCAAACGAAGCGCTAATCATTTAATTAAGGCAACCCATCCCACACCCGAAGATAGACGCAGAAGAGCAAAGCAGCAACACACAGAAGCTCGGAAACCGCACATGTAAGCAACCACTTCCCTCCCCCTCTGAAAAGAACGCTCTCCCCACTATCTGCTGGAGGGGGGTAAGGGGCATGATGAAAACGTTCGGAGGGTCACGGGTTAAGTGCGCTTTCCGTGCTTTGGAACATTTCTCACACTTGCGAGAGGGAAGAGAAGACACCGATTCGGAAGGGATGGAAGACGAAACCGTCGGGCATTTGGGATGGGGTGATCGTCGGTGGATTTTCTTTAAGAGCGAGGGGAAAGTGTCGTCTGGGGGTGGTGGTGAGAATGTCTTAAAAGAGGCCTCGGTTGATGGAGAAGATAGTGTTGCAAGTGGGGAGAACGAAAACACAACAGGGAGATTGGTGGGGTTGGGGGAAAGAGTGGTTGATACCCGTCTAGGGTTTGACGGATTTTTGCTCAACAGAAAATACTGATGGAGTAACAAAAAAACTTAAAGTGAAAAACACTTGAAAACTTAACGTGTCGATGTGTTTTAAAGTTCCCAAACATGATTAGAAGACAATAAAATACATTTAACCCTCTGAGGGGTTCACACGCATCTATCCGTTCTGGAACCTAGTCTTTCCAGTATGACTTCGAACCAGTTTGATATTCACACCAATAGAAACTTTCCTAGGATTCAACCAATAGATGTGGTCATTTAGTCATTAAGTGTGTTGTGGGGGAAGAGCAGCACTACACTACTCGGAAATCTCGTGACGCTTAGATTAAAATATTATTTTCTAAAGCATCAACAAACTACTCGTTTAAATAAGGCTGGAGTTTCGCATTTAACGTTACAAAATTACAGAGTGCAATTATTTTTTACCTAAAATATATATATATATATATATATCATATATCAATACAAACATATATATATATATATATACATATATATATATATATATATATATATATATATATATATATATAACCCTCTAGTGGTTGCTTCGACGTATATCGTCATTAGCAAAATTGACCAGATCTTGATGGACGAGATATCTCATCATTCTAAAAAAATCGGCAATATGTTGATGGCGATATATCGTATAAATATTAAACTTAGTCAGATCTTGATGGACGAGTTGTCTCGTCGAAGTTACTTGGAGGGTTGATGCCTGACCACTGACCCCTTGGGCACTACAAGGAGCGAATTGGTGACCATTTGTGAGGTAGCACCCAAGTGGGAAAACCGCCATTGCTCTTAACAGGGACAATCACAAACATCCATGCGATTGCAAACCGGGATTCGCATTTGGGACCTACTGAGGGGCAGACAAACGTTATGACCACTGACCACTTTATCAGGTACGCGGCTTGCCCAAAAGTGAATAGTGAATGACTAAATAAAACGTTTACTCGTATAAAGTATGGAATCTGTTTTATTGTAAAAGAACCTAAACACAAGCTAAGTTTATAGAAGAGATATACGCCCAGGGTAAGTTACAGAAATGAACCTGTGCTGCCTACAACTCACAGGTTACAAGCGCAGAGGCAAACCCACTGAGCCTTGCGGTGCTGCTAATTCAACCCGAATCTATGACAACCTTCCAAATGGTTTCGAAGAGATGTATAAGATCTGGTTAGTTTTATCAATGATGAAATATCTCGTAGAGACAAAACTGCCCGATTACTCCAAGGGGAATGAAGATCCAAGTAGGAAAAATAAATTGTCCCTTGCCTCAAACTGGTGACAGTTTGGAACAGGTTTTTGCATCAGAGGCTGGCCACTACAAAGTGATTTTCGACGCTAAGATAAAACCACTAGGAGGGTTAAAATTGTGTTTCCTAATCTCTACGGGGGAGTCATATACAAGTATTTCCGAATCATACGGTCCCTATCCAAACCACGACTAAGATTATCGACTGTAAAAACAAGCATTCCATTCATGTAAACACCGCAAAAAAAGTAAAAAATTTTGGGGTGACATAAACCACACCTGCTTCAACGCAGCAAGTAAACTCAGACAGGGCCACTGTTCAAACCTACAATCCCCCATTTCAAGAACTCTTCTGAGAGAAGAGCAATTTTCTTCGTAAAAGTAGACCCCATTCGCTATCCCCGGGGGCATCCCACTCACCCCCAGGAAATGACACCTGCTCGTAAAGTGTCGCTTGACGAGAGGGGGAGGACATTGCATACCCAATCGCTTCGAATTCCACAAAATCGTGACCGAGGTACGCAGGAAAAGAAAATGATCCCTGCCACAGATTTTGCGTCACGGTAGAAATCCGATGGCCCCCTATACTAGTGGAACAGGATGGAAATTTCGCTTCTTCGCAGCAGGAATGCCACATTTGGCGATTTATGGTCGAAATATGAATGAATCAAACAGACACTTGACTTTTAAGTCATTCGTCATCTGGTTTCCTAATACTTCTGTACTCTATTAACAAAACTATTAAGTGCAGTACACGTGTCTAAGAGTTGAGCAGTCATAGGTTGTCTAATACAGTCAGGAGTCAACAATATTAAGATAACTCATATCACAAAATGAAATAAACCATCACCACACTATCCAGGCTGATAACAGGACATTTTGAAGGCATGAGAATTAATGATGAAACCAGAACGTATAGACATTGTAACTGTCTGGGCGTTGAACTCGCGCCTCATCATATCATTACCACCACGCCAAAGACACCAATCTGCACATTGGCGATTTCCACCTAACTGCATTTTTCGAGTCACCATTTCATATTTTCTGCTATGACAAAGCCACGAATCATCTTTATTCTTAGTGGAAATGCCGATTTCATGAGAAACATCCTGAGACGTAACTCGATTTTTCCCGAAGCATCAAAACTTTGAACGCGTTTTTGTAGAAACGTCCATTTTCATTGGTGCCTTTGGCGAGGTGGTAACGATATATTCACCACTAGTAGTTGCTCTTGATACCATCGATTACCATCTGAATTACAGCTTTACAGCGAGAAAATAATCGACATCTCCAAAGCTGTGCAAAATGCACCCGACGACATGAGAAATAGACACAACATAGCTTTCCATTCAACTGGTAGGTAGGTATTTTAATTAACGCTACACTGGAGCAACACAACGGGATATTGGCGACGGTCCGGGATCAAAAATCCGGGAAAGATCCGAGGACACCACCACGTAATTTTAAATCACGGTCAGATGACGAGGTCACACCTGAGCTGGCACCCCACTCTCCAAACTTCCACACCACGCCAACGTGAGGATATTTGAGGCCCCGAGAGATTTAACGTGCGCCAGCCCCCTTATTACACGACGGTCTTTGGTTGCATTAGAACTCGCAACCTGTTCGCTAGTTCGTTACTCTTCCAACCGAGCTACCGTGGCCCCTTGTAAAATCAGGAAAATTTCGAAAGTTAAACACCACCACCCCTTCCTCAACCACCACGTATTATAAAGACTCGTAACATAATCAGATAAAATTCCTCAACTTTCCCTAAATATCGACTCCACGAAAGGAAACATTCCCCATGTCAGTTCCAAACAGATGCTATTACGACCCCTTCACTTCCCAGTGCTTAACAGCCGGATACAATATCTCGCAGGCGTCAAAAGAGCTGGAAACTACTTAATGCTTACGTCGCCCAAGAGAGGAGATCTTTTAATAAGAATTCAATTCCCCCAGATCATTTGCACCAAGAGAAACCCGCGCGTTTTGTTTCTGATTAACCGTAATTACGGTTCTTCAAATTAGTTAACGACTAATTACGGCGAAAGCGTCTGTCGGGAGATATTAGTACCCCTTATATACGGATCATAAACATATTTTTCGGAATAAATCTTATTACGCCGCTAATGGAATTAGTTTCGTTCTATAGCCACTCAGAAGATGTTCCTGCCTTCTTATGTTGTGTTCCTCTCATTAGAAAAGGAATAAAAACATTCCGAATTAGTGGTAATTATATTTGCCGGAAGCGTTGGAATCTGACTGCATACCTGATGGTGTCTTAGAATAATTGCCCGCCCCTTTCTAATGACCGCGACAGACTGTTTCTGTTTCGAACACCTTCGATTTTCCTTGGGAATGCCGTAGAATTTCTTAGTACGTATATCGTATCACATCTTGGTTGAGTAGAATTATGCACATAAAACATTTTTAGTGTTGTCGATTGATTATCTATTCAGTATCTATAAGGACCTGAAGGTTAAATTAATATTTCTTATTTCTCCGGGAATCAGTGTTAAATATTGCGAAGTTGAATGATGCTGGTAATGTAATTTTAATGGGTATGGTGTTCATAAGCGAAGCATTAACCCTCATGGTGGTTGTCTAGACGAGGAATCTCGTCATTAACAAAACTGACCAGATCCTGATGGACGAAAATTAGATAAAAAATGAATATATATTGATGAAGAGATATCTCGTCATTACAACAATCAACAACATTACAGCAATCACAATCAAACCTTAAGAATCCTTAACCCTTCGGTTGTCTCGACGAGGTATCTCGCCATTATCAAAACCAAATCTTGATGAACGAAACATCTCGTCCTTAGAAAACAAATGACTATGACCAGATCTTGATCTCGCCATCTTGAAAAAATCGGCAATATCTGGTAACGAGATATCTCATCATTACAACAATCAACACATTACAGCAATCACAATCAAGTCTTACTTATATTTCACCTCCGGGTAGCTGTCTCGGCGAGGTATCTTGTCATTAATTATCAAACCTGACCAGATCTTAGTGGACGAAATATCTCGTCCTCTAATAACGACCAGATGTATGACCAGATCCAGATCAGAGACACGACCAGATCCAGAATGACCAGATTTTGATCTTGTCCTTTAGAGAAAACTGACCAGATCTTGATCTCATCAAAAATTGCTAATATCCTCCGGACAAGAAATCTCGTCATTAGCAAAATTTGTCAGACCTTTAATGACGAGATATCTCGTCGAAACCACTTGAAGGGTTAAACAACCAAGGGACAGTGGCGGTCTGTTTTATTTTTGAAACTGACAGGTCACACGAAGGCATTAGAAATAACCCAAATCCCAGCAACACGAGACCGCCAAAAGTAGAGCGAGCCGCTAAACAACTCGAAGAGGCAACCCTACGGTGACGTATATCTTCCCAGGCTAAAAAGAGATAGAAAGGAACAGGCAGATGGACAGTCCAATAGCCCCTCTGATGGACGAGAAAAGATGGGAGCTTCCTTTATCACATATCGATGCGCCTTCGGACCCTAGTCACGTGGAGTACTAGTAGTTGGGAACTGGGAATAAACGCCTAGTCGCCGATTTTTGTGTTCCATCTGGCTCGAGGCATCGGGAACGAGCGGCCTAGTGTGGAGGAGGGCGGGGGAAAGGTCCATTTCATTTGGGGATGTGGGTTTGGGGAGAGGGGCATCGAATTTGGTCGGAGATCGGGTGATTTCTTGGAGTGGCTTCACTTCAGAATCCACTGCGGGGACATTATGCTTTTTAAGGAGCTGTACTTTATTCTGGAGAGGTCGCCGTGGCTCAGTTGGTTTGCCCATTTCTCCAGCAACGAGTTGTAAGCAGAGAAGGTTCGATATTCCCCAAGGTGTTTTCTCTCCTCCGTGTCATTAACCCTTCAAGTGATTTCGACGAGATATCTCGTCTATCAAGATGTGACCAACTTTCCTAATCACGAGAGGTCATCAAGATATGGCCGATTTTTGATGATGAAGATCTAGCAAGTTTTCTTCTAATGATGAGATACATCGTCCATCAAGATCTGACCAATTTTCCTAATGATATGTCGTTAAGAAATTGCCGATATTTTTATGACGAGATCAAGATTTGGTCAGTTTTTTAATGACAAGATATCCAACCCATTAAGGTCTGGTCAGTTTTGCGAATGACTAGATTGTAAAATTCACATTCAATTTCAATACAAATTAATCTCAAATGGGGAATTCTGTTGCTACAATAACCTTGAACACACGAGTTTCGGTAGCTACGTAGTTAATTAACATCGCACTGGAGCAACACAACGGCTATTGGCGATGATCCGGATACCTTCCGAAGGGAAAAATTCAAGGACACACAACGCCGCGTCACTTTCAACCACGGTCAGATGACGAGATCAACATTTGAGCTGGCATCCCACTCTCCAAACTTACACACACGCCAATGTGAGGGCGTTTGAGGCCACGACAGACGTGCACCAGCCCCCGAATACAAGAGTCTGTGATTGGATTCTATATATATATGAAACGATACCTAAAACTAACCCCCTAAATACAATTATCAGCCATCAGTCCCTTAACATTCCTCTTTTCTCCCAGGCTTCGTCTCCTTGTCCATGTGGTCAATATACTATATTGCTATCCCCTTCACCTTTGAACTCAAGCCATCTCATTAACTTGACTTCATTTCAAATCTCCTGTGAAAGATCATAGTACTCCTTCGTTAAACCACCGACTTCTACCAATGAGCCTTCTTGATAGATCCCATGGTCTAATAATCTTTCTCTTAATCCTTTATCTCCTAGCGAATTGATTGTGAACTATCCATTCTTTCACGAGCCCCTTAGAATAAGGAGCTCTTAGAGCCGCCCCAATACTCTACTTCCACGCCTTATTCTACTACTTGTCTATTGAAATAATAAAGAATTGTTATAAAATTTTCTGCCTCTTCATTTGTGGAACCAACATTATACTCAGTACCAATGGATAATTCTCTCCGGTTGCCTTATATCACTTTTGTCACGACTGCAGGTTTAGAACTTCTGTTATTATGACGCGCACACACACATATATATGTGCATCGTATATATATACGATACATCGGGAAACGATGTATATATATATACATCGTTTCCCTCTCGCGCAAAACGAAAATGGAAATTGAACTGTTAACAATACCCAAAAATAAGCTCATAAAACACAAAGTATTTTCAATTCACTCAGCGACCGCGAAACAAGCATTTTATTCGAAAATTCCATCCCGCAAATAGATGCGAATTGCGCACAAAAACGGCAAACGATAAATTGTTCTCAAATTGAAAGCCATTCAGAAGCCGTTCGAAATACCACTCCCAAATCGTTTGATTTCTGACGCCATAATGAACGAAGAATAGAGGTATCACTCAATCCCAGAATGCACCACAAACTCCTCTCATTGGTCTATTCCACATATATATTTCCTTCGAAAAACAGAAATTCTAAATGTGACGTCACAAAGATGAAGACGAGTCATTTGGCGAATGATGTGATCTTGTTTCGAACGACTTCTACTTCCACTACCAGTTTTTTCCCTTCATTCTTTTCGGTCTCCATCGACTTCTTTCTGTCCTTTATTTTTGCCAACTCTTTTTATACCAGATTCCTGCTTTTATTTCTTTTTCCTTTTGGCAGCATGACAAAAGTTTTGAGACGCCCAAGAGTTCCAGAACTCTATATACTACGGAAGAAGAGAAGGGAATGGAATAAAAAGGAAGAAAGAATGTAATGTCCCGACAATGGTACCGAAAGGGATTGGGAGATTATTATTTTTTTATTTCCTTCTCTTTCGTTCTTTTATTCGTAACGTGGATTCCCCTTCTTTTCGTGGAGATAAAAAATTATATTCGAAATCTAAACCAGAATTTCTTTAAGGGTTTGATTGGAACCATGTTGTCCGAAGACAATAATGAATCAATGCGTGTTTCGAGATGAAATTCAATCATGCTTAGAAATGTGATTGTGCAGATGCTGTTTTCCGTAATACTGAAGGTTGGTCGGTTGTTTTGGGGTTTTATGGCGCAAGGGCCATATATGGCCAAGTTACGCAATAGACAATGGAATGAGAAAGGAAGAAAAAGCAAAAATCAGAAGGGTAAGCGAGGGTAAAATGAAAGGGAGGAAAGATCACTAGCGTATACCCGTACGCACCTAAAGATGTGGCCCTGAGGGCTATAGTACTGGAGGTACTGCTTCAAATGTCCTCTTTGATTTCTAAACGATTAAATAGGGTTTGTTTGCTGGTGCCTCACCAGATTTATTTTAATCATTATGGCACTACAAGCACGTATTTGTGAACCCATGGTGCACCACGGAGGGTGGGTTCACGTTACACTTCACACATATCCACACATTCTAGGCACAACCCGTTTATAGAGAGGCCACACATTCATTCTACATGGACAAACATCCATGCCTTAACCCCGGATTAGAACCAGGAACCTTTGAATTCCGAAGCCATGGCCACTAGACCGATTGATCGGCTAATGATAAAATTTTGAAGTGGGTTTGCTCACTGTGCTAGCAACCTGCAAGATGTAGGCAAGTTCGATTCCTCCCTGGGTGTATTTCACTTGTGACAGTAAAGCTTTCCTTGTGTGTATGTCCATTTACCAAACGTTGTTTGCAGCAACTTGGCCAAATATGCCCCTTGCGCCATAAAATCCATTCCACCAAATAGTCGGAACACAGTTGGAGACCATGCATTTTAAAATTACTGCATTAACAAGCTACTGTCGAAAGAAAATTGTATTGCACACAGGTATAAAAAGGAAATCAACAAAAATAGCGATTGAGAAATTGTTTAAGAAATTGAATCTTTCAGCAAGAAAATCCACATTGGCACAATATCACCCAAGATTTTCCAATAAGACACTAATGTGAAAATAAAATCTAGAAAATGTATAAAATTAATACAACATACAAATATCGTGTCAAACCGAAAGTCAACTCTTTTTGTGTATTTAGGATAGTACAACTCTTTTGTGAACTTACGACAGAACAGCAATTAATGTAAATAAACTAAATAATCCACTAAAGTTTGTATTTTTGTGTGAGCTCGACAGACCTGAAACTTCTCTCACAATCCATCCTCACAACTTCACCCTTTCAACCCTCCAAAAAACAACCGAAACAATCGTAGGGAACAATCCTCACCAAACGTCACCAGGAACAAAGCACGCTGAAATACAACCACAGGTCACCTCCAGGGCCAAACTCTCTAGTACCCGTTACCAGGACAAGGAAAAAAAACCCAGAACATTTGCGCCGGGAACATTTGAAGTAAAATACGGACCCTCCCGGAGGTACCATAAATCTTCATTTGCAGCATCTTTGCAGCGGATAGGGTTGCTTTTTATCTATTTATGCCCGGGTAGAAGAGAGGGATTGAATGTATTTTTAGTTGTTTTATCGGGTTATTTCCTCGGGAGGAGTCCGAGGGTAATCAGGATTGGTTATCGGTCACCGAAGCTTTTAGGCCATCCCCTTTTACAGACCCTCCCCCACCTCGGCGGTGGTGAATGATTGTGGAAATTATGCAGTCCGGGGAAATGCCGGATGTTAATATTTATGGAGTCCGGGGTGGATTTTGCGCCTTTGGGACAACTGCAAAAGGAGTTGGATGAAGGATGAAAGAAATCCGAGAGTGTTGTCCACGCTAAACGATTGATGCCGGTTTTATAGCGTTGAAAACATGATGGAGACACAGGGACGTGACAACCGATGAGAATCCTGAAATGTTGTAATCTATCTCAATTGAAGAGTGTATCACTATTAGGTGAGTTAGCACCCTATGCGTCTACTACACGCAAAATCATCACTCTCCATCAATTCTTTACTATAACCAAGAACATAAACAGACTAGGGTTTTTATTAGATTAGTTTGGTATTGATGATTTAGTTTGATTAGTAATCCTCCCAATTCAAAACAGTATCACTATCGAGGCACTCACCACTGTTGTCACATTGGCGCACTTCATGACAAATCGGAAGAACATTTACTGACTTTTTTACTTGTTGTCCAGTAGATCAATACTAGTAGACTTTCTCTTCTCCATCCCCAAAAATAAAGTGAAACATCCACCAAACCTATCTCCATTCAAAATTATCATACCCTCTTCCTCCAATAGCGATGGCCACCAACCAGACTTTGATAGAGATGAAGCAATCTGAGATAGTTGCCCACACTGAACGATTGATATCGGTTTTATAGCATTGAAAACATGATGGAGACACAGGGACGTGACAACCGATGAGAATCCTGAAATGTTGTAATCTATCTCAATTGAAGAGTGTATCACTATTAGGTGAGTTAGCACCCTATGCGTCTACTACACGCAAAATCATCACTCTCCGTCAATTCTTTACTATAACCAAGAACATAAACAGACTAGGGTTTTTATTAGATTAGTTTGGTATTGATGATTTAGTTTGATTAGTAATCCTCCCAATTCAAAACAGTATCACTATCGAGGCACTCACCACTGTTGTCACATTGGCGCACTTCATGACAAATCGGAAGAACATTTACTGACTTTTTTACTTGTTGTCCAGTAGATCAATACTAGTAGACTTTCTCTTCTCCATCCCCAAAAATAAAGTGAAACATCCACCAAACCTATCTCCATTCAAAATTATCATACCCTCTTCCTCCAATAGCGATGGCCACCAACCAGACTTTGATAGAGATGAAGCAATCTGAGATAGTTGCCCACACTGAACGATTGATATCGGTTTTATAGCATTGAAAACATGACGGAGACACAGGGACGTGACAACCGATGAGAATCCTGAAATGTTGTAATCTATCTCAATTGAAGAGTGTATCACTATTAGGTGAGTTAGCACCCTATGCGTCTACTACACGCAAGATCATCACTCTCCGTCAATTCTTTACTATAACCAAGAACATAAACAGACTAGGGTTTTTATTAGATTAGTTTGGTATTGACGATTTAGTTTGATTAGTAATCCTCCCAATTCAAAACAGTATCACTATCGAGGCACTCACCACTGTTGTCACATTGGCGCACTTCATGACAAATCGGAAGAACATTTACTGACTTTTTTACTTGTTGTCCAGTAGATCAATACTAGTAGACTTTCTCTTCTCCATCCCCAAAAATAAAGTGAAACATCCACCAAACCTATCTCCATTCAAAATTATCATACCCTCTTCCTCCAATAGCGATGGCCACCAACCAGACTTTGATAGAGATGAAGCAATCTGAGATAGTTGCCCACACTGAACGATTGATATCGGTTTTATAGCATTGAAAACATGACGGAGACACAGGGACGTGACAACTGATGGGAATCCTGAAATGTTGTAATCTATCTCAATTGAAGAGTGTATCACTATTAGGTGAGTTAGCACCCTATGCGTCTACTACACGCAAGATCATCACTCTCCGTCAATTCTTTACTATAACCAAGAACATAAACAGACTAGGGTTTTTATTAGATTAGTTTGGTATTGATGATTTAGTTTGATTAGTAATCCTCCCAATTCAAAACAGTATCACTATCGAGGCACTCACCACTGTTGTCACATTGGCGCACTTCATGACAAATCGGAAGAACATTTACTGACTTTTTTACTTGTTGTCCAGTAGATCAATACTAGTAGACTTTCTCTTCTCCATCCCCAAAAATAAAGTGAAACATCCACCAAACCTATCTCCATTCAAAATTATCATACCCTCTTCCTCCAATAGCGATGGCCACCAACCAGACTTTGATAGAGATGAAGCAATCTGAGATAGTTGCCCACACTGAACGATTGATATCGGTTTTATAGCATTGAAAACATGACGGAGACACAGGGACGTGACAACTGATGGGAATCCTGAAATGTTGTAATCTATCTCAATTGAAGAGTGTATCACTATTAGGTGAGTTAGCACCCTATGCGTCTACTACACGCAAGATCATCACTCTCCGTCAATTCTTTACTATAACCAAGAACATAAACAGACTAGGGTTTTTATTAGATTAGTTTGGTATTGATGATTTAGTTTGATTAGTAATCCTCCCAATTCAAAACAGTATCACTATCGAGGCACTCACCACTGTTGTCACATTGGCGCACTTCATGACAAATCGGAAGAACATTTACTGACTTTTTTACTTGTTGTCCAGTAGATCAATACTAGTAGACTTCCTCTTCTCCACCCCCAAAAATAAAGTGAAACATCCACCAAACCTATCTCCATTCAAAATTATACCCTCTCCAATAGCGATGGCCACCAATCAGACTTTGATAGAGATGAAGCAATCTGAGATAGTTGCCCACACTGAACGATTGATGTCGGTTTTATAGCGTTGAAAACATGATGTAAAAACTGGGACACGAGACAACAGACTGGGTTGTCTTGAGAATCCTGAAATGTAATCTATCTCAAATAAAGAGTATATCACTATTAGGGGAGTTAGCACAATACATCTACCACATGCAAGATCACCACTACCAATTCTGTATTGCAAGAATAGGGTGATGATTAGTTTGGATTTCATGAGATCATCCACATTCAAGACAGTATCACTATGGGGCACTTAGTACTGTTGACACTTCATGATAAATTGGAAAAACATTTGTTGGTTTTTGCTTGTTGTCCAGAAGATCTATACTAGTGGAACATCTGTTTTCATCGCAATATTCGCCCCAAAAAATAAACTAAGACATCCACCAAACTGATCTATGGTGGAGAGGTGACTATACTGGATAGGTGGAAACGGGATATTACCACATGTTTCGAATAAAAATGAAATGTACCAGAGCCTCAAACAGACACGGAACAATCGAAATTAATCAGATATGCGCAATCGTTGCCAAAACGCAAAATCCGAACACAGCATTCCACCTACACCCCAGCAAACGATCCCGCGTCGATAATTAATAACACCCGACGATTGATGCGTGGCGGTCGCAGCCCAGACCCTCCCCCGACAAGAGAAAGAGAGAAACCAAGAAAAAGAACTCGGAAACATTCCACCGCCTTCGTTCACAACAACACCCCCGAACTTTAGCGAAGCCGATGGATATGATCACGTGATTGGACAATTAGTCTCCGGTTTCTCGGCCGCTGCCACTGGGGGCTAAGAAAAGATTTAAGGAATAAATTGTTGCCGTGAGCCGAGCTGGCAGGCACGCAATCCCCGACGCCCCCTACAACTAAACTTTTACTTCTGTCCGTGGAAATCTTAGAAAAGGGACGTGCTTTGAAACACGCCCTGCTTCCTCTATTCACTCGTTGAATTCCAGGGACGCTCCAGAAATGTTTAAATAGGAACGCACGATGGGAAATGGGCACCAGTAAAACACCATTGCTTGGAAGAATGCGAATAAATGTATGTGTAAACAGCGCGATATGATATTTGATTTGCTTTAAAAACGAATATTTTTTAATGTGGGTGGATATTTCGTGCAGTACCTGGGCCGTAGGCTGTCTCCAGGTGATGATACTCTTCGAGCTCAGAATTATGTTTACACAAGCTTTCATAGGTGTGAAATTTTTTGTGGATGTCGCTTCAGTTTTAGTCCGACTCCCGGAATCGAGTCCCGTGGATTTGAACGTATCTATTAGTTAAATTAGGTTGGTATTTGATTAACATCGCACTGGAGCAACACAACGGGGTATTGGCGACGGTCCGGGATCAATCCCGAGGACACCACGTAATTTTGAATCACGAACAGACGACGAGGTCACACCTGAGCTGGCACCCCACTCTCCAAACTTCCACACCACGCAACGTGGACATTTGAGGCCACGACAGACTTCAAGTACAACAACCCTCAAGTACACGACGGTCTTTGCATATAGCCGATAGCGACAGCAGTGATAATGAGTTAATGAGCAGTGATAATGAGGATGAGACCATCCAGGGCGATCGATGTACATACTTTGCGATAAGCAGCCTTCTACCAAAGCTTAGAGTCGCAGTAGCTCGGTTGGAAGTGTAAGGGATAAACAACCGGAGAGTTTTGCGAGTTTGAAACTCAGTCCACCCAAAGACCGTCGTGTGCATGGGGCTGATCCACATTAAATCTGACATATCCTCAAACGTCCTCACGTTGGCGTGGTGTGGAAGAGTGTGAAGCCAGTTCAGGTGTGACCTCGTTATCTGACCGTGTTCAAAATTACGCAGTATTGACCTCGGCTTTCCTTTGGAGATTGATCCCGGACCGTCGCCAATAGCCCATCGTGTTGATCCAGTGTGACGTTAATTAACCTACCAATCTTCTAACAACATTTCACACCTGTTCCAAAATCGACTGATTCGAGTTCGGCAGGCAGCCGTAATAAATTTCAAACTAAATTATTATTATAAATATCTCATATTAGCGCATGTAACGCCGGTACCTGTGATTGTAATTAGAACTTGAGCAATAGTGTAATCAAACTAAAACAAACTAATGTGCTTGACAAAAGCTTTCGCACTAATGAAATAAGTTTCCGATGAAACCAGATCTCGCCCAGAACACCTGAGATCACGATTCCTTCAATTCGTCTTCGAAGGCAATTCGTCCCATTCGGACAAATAGCACTCACTGGAAAGCATATCTTCTCTTCAATAACTGTTAATAGGGCGTGGCTCCAATGATATCAATGAGATTTAATCAATGCGATTGGTTTAGGACCACAGGACTTTTATTGGTTCGCTTGGATCTGATCAGAAAAGATCGTTCAATAGTCCATTACTTTGCTCACAGTTGCTTTATGAGGGAAACACTTTTTATTTGAATAGGACCAAAGGGAATTGAAGATATATCAGGTATAAGCTCGGGTGTTGATCTCGTGATCTGACGGTGGCTCAAAATCAAGGTGCTGTCCTCGGATCTTTCCTTTCGGGATTGATCCCGGAACGTGGCCAATATCCCGTGTATTACCTGTAGAACGACGTAAATTAAAGTACCTACCTAATTGGATTTATTGGCGTTGTGTTAAAGTTTGGAGAGTGGGTTGCCTGCTCAGGTGTTGATCTCGTCATCTGACCGTGGTTCAAAGTTACAAGATGCTGCCCACATCTTTCATTTGGCCAAGTTGTGCCAAACACAAGACAATGTCCAGTAATTGTGAAAAGAAAGGATGAAGAAAGTAGAAAGATCGCTTGGGCATCCTGCGGTCGCGAACCCCATGTTTACCACAGTAAGTAACGTCATGGGAAAGGATACCACTAGGGTACCTCGGGTTCGTGTGGATTGTACACATCTAAAGATGTACCCCTCGAGGGGAATATATGAATAGGAGTGAAAGCATGTTGGGTAGGTATTTTAATTAAGGTCACACTGAAGGAACACAACGGGCTCTTGGTGACGGTCCGGGATCAATCCCAAAGGAAAAGATCCGAAAACAACACCACGCAATTCTGAACAACGGTTAGATGATGAGGCAACACCTGAGGTAGAACTCCACTCTCCTAACTTCCACACCACGCCAAAGTGAGGACATTTGAGGCCACGGCGGATTTAACGTGCACCAGCCCCCTTTGTACAAGACGGTCTTTGATTGGATTCGAACTCGCAACCCTCCGGTTGCTAATCCGTTACTCTTCCAACCGGGCCCGGAAGCATGTTAGAAGGCAGCCATACTCAAAAGCATGAATGGCGATTGCTGTAGATGCCAACTTGTTATCATTGCCATCGATATCGTACGGAATGAATAAGCTTAAACCCGAAATCCGCGCAAAAGACGCCAATTTTGGAGAGGATTTGTTTATGTTACCACTATTCCCTAATTTGACTAATGAGGTTCAAAACCACTTGCTGCCTTCTCCCCGGGAACCATACTATATTTCATTAAATATATCATAACACTGAATAGAGAATAACTTTACATAAAATTATACTGGTTCTTCAAATTAATTCAATTACACAACACCGGAGATTGCTTATTTATTCAATAGTGCCGTGATATTCAACCAGTAAAACGTGTACCCCTGAGGATACCTGAAGCCATTCCGAGGGGTACACGAAAATAAGTGTGGAGATATAAATGCCCAATGGCTGAGAGGAAGGTTAGCCTTCGCTGTGTGCTCCTCCTCTTCATTAATATTTATTTTAGTTAATATTTCTAGATTGTATTGTATAATTAATCTATTAACCCTCCTGGTGGTTGTATCGACGAGTATCTCATTAGCAAAACGGACCAAATCTTGATGTGGCCTCTCATCATGGTGATGTCGTCACCATGAAAAAATCCGCAATATCACAATATCGGCAAATTGGTCAGATCTTGATGGACGAGATATTTCGTCGAAACCAAGTGGAGGGTTAAGTGACTTTTTCATTACAGAAATCATACATAATGAGCAGGAAATGACCACGGGCGACAAAGAAACCATAACAGAAATGAAAACTAGAATGCACCATTTCCTAAAAACTGGAAGTTCTATCACAAGGTTGTGCATTCTCCGTTCAATTCTTCAAATAATACTTTTTCTTGCAATCCCACAAAAACGTCCTCCATTCGTACGCCTTCTAATATATGCGGGCGTAAAAATCAATGTAATTACCATTAGTATAAAGCAAAAGGCCCGGTTCTCAAAAGGGCATCCTGCCAAAAGCCACAATAAGTTCTTTTCCCGCACCAAAAAAACGTAATGCCGCTACCGCGAACCAAAAGAAATCTTCAGAGATGCATTTATTCTGCTCATTTGCATATAAAATAATCTACTTAAAACAGCGAACACAGAAAGGGAATACAATGCAAAAATAATCGAAGGCACTTAAAGCGAGAACAAGGAGTAAGAGCTCAAGAGAGTAAACTCTAAATATTTTCTAAATATCGGCTTATAATGCAATTTGCCGAACGTATTTTAGACTTATAGGAATACGTCTACGGAATTCTAAGAGGATTAATGTTATTTCAGTCAGAATTCTTTTGAGACAGTTTTCTGTCCTGAGAGAAATTAGACACGATACGAGTTTCGAAACAAAAATGAAATGATATTCTTGTTCCAATTTTTTTATTCAATTTCCCCTCCTGGTGATTGTCTTGACGAGGCATCTCGTCATAAGCAAAACTGATCAGATCTTGATGGACGATATGGCGTTATAAGAAAAGCGACCAGATCCTGATCTAGTCATCATAAAAAAACGGCAATATCTTGATGACGATATAACTCATCAACAGCAAAATTGGTCAGATTTTGATGGACGAGATATCTCGTCGAAACCAACTGCTGATTGTCTTGACGAAGTATCTTGTCATAAGCAAAACCATTAGCAGATCCTGATGGAATGGACGAGATACCTCGTCATTAGAAGGAAAAGGAACAGATCTTGGTCTCGTCATCATAAAAAAATAGGCAATATCTTTGATGACGATGCATTTCGTCATTAGCAAAATAGATCATATCTTGATGATCTCATCGAAATCTCTTGGAGGGTTAATTACCCCTCCTGGTGGAGGTCACAGAAAGGAAGCGTTGCAGATCTGCTTGTTTGGCGATGTACAATGTTCAGTTTTAACACCTGTGAAGTCCCGTCCAGACGTCTCCTCCATAAGACAAATCTCCTCTTGGGCCTTCCCTGTCTGTAATGACTTCAGCTAGTCGAGGCGGACCGCTCCCAGTTAACCTTCCAAGTGGTATTGACGAGATATCTCGTCCATCAAGATCTGACCAATTTTGCTAATGACAAGATATCTCATCAAGATATTGCCGGTTTTTGAATTACGACATCATTATCTGGTCAACTTTCTTCTATTGATGAGATATCTCGTCCATCAAGATCTGGTCAGGTTTGCTAATGACGATATACCTCGCCGAGACAATAACCAAGAGGGTTAAACAAATATATCTATTAACACCTGCACGGGTCACTGTGTGACACATGAAGTTAGAGCACAGAACAAAAGGTATAAAACGATCAACCACGCTCCAACGCCCCCGAACCTTCCAATAGCTGTATGAAAGCCTTCCCCTGATAATGCTGAACATTCCAAAAGTTGGCTGTTTTCGAGATTAATGGCGGAAAGCTCATATTTGGCCAAGCTGAGCCAATCACAAGACAGATAACGCAATGAGAGAGGGTGAAAAAGGATAAGTGAGGGTAAAAATGAAAAGGGAGGGGCGATCACTCGGGTTAGTTGTTGGCTGTTTTAGGGGTTTTATGGCGCAAGGGCTATATTTGGCCAAACTGCGCTAAACATAAGACAGACAACACAATGACGGATAAAGAAAAAGCAAAAAAGCAGAAGGGTAGGCAAAGGAAGAAATGAAAGATCACTCAGGAACCTGGGGTAAAGATAACTCGGAGTTGGGATGCCCGTACACACCTAAAGAAGATGTACCCCTGAGGGCATCAGGCGAAGATGAGGAGGAAAAGTAAGAAACATTCCATAAGGTGATCAGTTCATGTCACCCATCTCTCTGCATATGTCACATTTCGGACAACCATAGATGCCAAAACGATGCAAATGCTTGGCCAAGCCACGGCACAAATGCAGCTTTTGCGAGATAGGTGTGCCACAATGCAACCAAAGAGCCACCAATTCCACAAACTCAATATGCAGGAAGTCCCCAACCCCCACAAAATACCGAAAGAAAGCCCTCCCCAACCCAAACATCAGCTGCAAAGTAGCGCCTTCAGATAGTTCGTTCCCATAACTTCATGTTTCTCGCCATTGTTAATTAATCACAACTGAAGTTCCTCCGCATTTGCATACAAGCGGGTTTTTTTCGTGCTTTCTCCGCGGGACTTACGAGGGCTCCAAACTAGCATGTTCGTGATGAGGAGTCAGAAGAAAATGGAGTCAAAAATAGGAATAATGAGGTTGGGTAATAAGCCTCCTGGGAATTAAGTCTTCGGCGGAATCGATGATTCTTAGATTCTTGTGTCGTATTTCCTCTGCAAACCGTCATCTCAAGGCGCTTGTTTCTGAGTATAAAGGGTATTTTGAATTTGTTTTAAGCTGAATTTGAATGCGGTGTTTTAAAAATGGTGCTCGGTATTCGCTTTCAAAAGATCTGCGATGTTTGTGTTCTTCCAAGTTATGTCAAAGATTTTTAAGTTTTGAACGGCACGCTTTAACAAACCGATCGCTTCACGACACATTTGCGATTATTTAAAGTATGGGAATTATACTTTTGTGATTTCAATTGCGGTTCTGAACAATAAAGTCCGTCTTTCATTTGGATTTTCACGTAGCATAATTTCTATAAAGCTAAAAGAAAAAGGCTAAAATAATTTTCGATTTCTAAGATGTTTCTAAAACCGGAATCCAAATTTTAATTTAACTAAGCACAAGGTAATGAATGGCCTATTCACCTATAGTAAAATTTGTCAAACGCTTAGAAATTCAATTCTTTTATAGTATTAATCAAGAATTAAGTGTTGATCTGTGATAAGTTTAGATTTTTTTAAAAAGTAACAGAGAAAACTGCTGTTCGGTTTCAGATATTTCGATGTCACTGGGAGAGAAACGTTTATCTTTTCATTAGAAGCATACACACAGAATTAGAGCTCTACAATCATAGAATTAGAACTTCAGAATCATAGAATACACACAGAATTAGAACTTATTAAACAGTAAGACAGAAAGAATCAAAACTTTAAACTGATAAGAGATATTTTAGAAGATGAAATTAGAACTCTAAAACAAAAACTTCAATTCCAGAGCATAGAATTAAAATTCCACGGCGTAAAATTACAACTCCAGAATTAGAAATCCAAAGCATAGAATTATAATTCTACACGATAGGCATTAGAATTCTAGAGTACTGAATTAGAATTGTAGAATATTGCATTAAAAATCTAGAGTATTAAATTAGAATTCTAGAATACAAAATTAGAACTCTAGAACATAGAATTAATTAGCACTCTAGAACACAGAAATAGAATTCTAGAACATAGAATCATGTTTCCTGAATTCGAATTCTAACTCTGGAATATAGAACGAGAACAAAAGATGCTAGAATCAAAAGCTAGAATAATAGAATACGCATTTAATTAAAGCTCCAGAACATAGAATGGGCATATAACTAGAATCATAATATACCCAAGAATATAACTCCAAAACATACAATATCACACACAACTCTAGACATACAATTCAATCACCACTAAAATCTGAAATCCAAATTTCCAGGACTTTTAAAATTGAATATTCCGAATTTAGATAATAGAAAGAAAATAAAGACTAGAAAAACGCGCGCCGGAATCTCAAAAATTCCAAGCACCTGGTTCCACCACAAAAACTTTCCCGGGACAGACTGAAATAGGAAAGGGGTGGGGGAATTTCTAGGAAAGACAATCATAACTTTAAAATAGTAGGATGGACATTTTAGAGCATGGAATTAGAATTCTAAAGCAAAAAATTGGATTTCCATAGCATGGAAATATAATTTTAGAACGTAGAATACAGAATTCAAGAATATATAATTGGAATTATAATTCTAGAATATAGAATTATAATTCTAGAATATAGAATTATAATTCTAGAATATAGAATTATAATTCTAGAATATAGAATTATAATTCTAGAATATAGAATTGGAATTCTAGAAGATATAATTCTAGAAC